>JANRMT010062796.1:53759897-53867525 GCA_026402145.1 Polypterus bichir lapradei
TAGATAGATAGATAGATAGATAGATAGATAGATAGATAGATAGATAGATAGATAGATAGATAGATAGATAGATAGATAGATAGATAGATAGATCTTTATTGTCATTGTCACTTTTGCAAAGGAACAACAAAATTGAAGGTGCAGTCGACTCAGTGTGAGGCATAAGAGTTAAAAAGACAAGAAGAGAGAAAATAATAACAAACCGAATAGTAATAAAAGTACTTTACAAAATATACAAATTGCAGCTGTTATACAGTATATACAAATTGCACTGATTAAATGTGCAAATTGCGCTGGTTGACTTAAGATCTATATTGCACATTGGGAGAATGATATGGAGCAGTTTTATTTTGAGTTCAGGACCATGATTGCTTTTGGATAAAAGCTGTTTTTAAGGTGGTTTGTTCTTTTTTTCATTGCTCTGTATCTCTTGCCCAATAGCAAAAGCTGGAATAGGCAATAACCGGGATGTGATGTATCCTGTGAAATGTCTATTGATTTTTTGTGGCATCGGGAGGTGTAGATTTGTTCCAGAGTGGGGAGGTACATATATATATATATATATATATATATACAGTAATCCCTCCTCGATCGCGGGGGTTGCGTTCCAGAACCCCCAGTGATAGATGAAAATCCGCGAAGTAGAAACCATATGTTTGTATAGTTATTTTTATATATTTTAAGCCCTTATAAACTCTCCCACACTGTTAACATTATTAAAGCCCTCTAGACATGAAATAACACCCTTTAGTCAAAAGTTTAAACTGTGCTCCATGACAAGACAGAGATGACAGTTCTTTCTCACAATTAAAAGAATGCAAACATATCCTCCTCTTCAAAGAATGCGTGTCAGGAGCAGAGAATGTCAGAGAGAGAGCGCGAGAGAAAAGCAAACAATCAAAAAATCAATATGTGCTTTTAAGTATGCCGAAGCACCGCGATAAAACGGCATTTTTTAGAGGCAAACAGTCTCTGTGCAAACAGCCCCTCTGCTCACACCCCCTCCGTCAGGCAGAGAGAGTGAGTGAGACAGAGAAAATGCAAACAATCAAGCACTGCCCGGGAAGCACATCGTATATCATTGAGGAATTTTATTTATTATGTAATACGTGCTCTGATTGGGTAGCTTCTCAGCCATCTGCCAATAGTGTCCCTTGTATGAAATCAATTGGGCAAACCAACTGAGGAAGCATGTAGCATAAATTAAAAGACCCATTGTCCGCAGAAATCCGCGAACCAGCGAAAAATCCGTGATATATATTTAGATATGCTTACATTTAAAATCCGCAATGGAGTGAAGCCGCGAAAGTCAAAGCGTGATATAGCGAGGGATCACTGTATATGTATATGTATATATATATATATATATATATATATATATATACATATTCTGATAGTTTGGAGCAAAGGAAGTTAATTAAGTGAGAAATCAATGAGATTTGATTTAGCATCAGACTTCAAATGTCAAAGACTGTCTGGAGCCTACTCAGCAGTAATATTACAAAAACAATCCTTAACAACTGGTCTCCGACAACTAAAGTAAGAACACTATTTCAAAATGAGGTAGTTAAAGCAAATAGTTTATATCTGTGGCATATCTGATATTTTTGTCACTTGCGGGATTAGGATAGGCCTCTAAGCTCACATCACCTATAACTAATATAACACAGAGAATGTATACCGTAAAATAATACTGTTCCACTAAACCCTAAATTTAAAATACTCTTTTCATATTTGTCTCTGTTTTAATGAGAAATATGGTTTGCAGCTTAAGTGAATTATCTGTGTTACTTAACAGGAAAGAAGGAAAAAGAAAACACCACCCTACTGACATGTTCAGAGGACCCCACACAAGAGCACTGTCCAGGTCAGTCTGGTGTGACAGTCTTGTGGTCCAGTAGCTGATTTTTTTTCACACTAACTTACTGCTGTTTTCTTCCAGAGCTGAGATTGGCTGGTGGGTCAAATTGTTCTGGGCGAATAGAGATAAAATTTGATGGCTCTTGGGGTACAGTGTGTGATGACTCATGGGACCTGAAGGATGCCCAGGTGGTCTGTAGACAGCTGGGCTGTGGAGAACCAATGAGTGCTGATCTGGAATTTGGAGGAGGGATTGGCATAATTTGGCTAAATAAAGTGAACTGCATTGGCACAGAGCCTCACCTGTGGAACTGCCCACATGCACCAGTTGGACTAAATGACTGCCATCATAAGGAAGATGCAGGGGTGACTTGCAGAGGTGAGATATTAAAAGAATCTCTACAAAAACAAGAAAAGTTTAAACATGTAACACTCTTTTAACATAGTTAGTGTCCAAAGTCAATATATCTCAATTTAAAAGGAGAAGACAGAAATGCTGAGTTGGTTTTTATTGGCTTTAAAGAGAAAGATTTTCACTATTAACGTTTTGGGAATAATAAATGTATACCATTTCGCCCAGCTGGAGTTTTTAGATCAACTAATGAACTGTTTTCAATGCTGGGAAATGCACTATGGAATGGTCATTTGACTTAAAGTATAGCTGCAAAGCCACAATGGAGACAAAATAACCAAGACAACAACAAACACAATCACAACACAAGAAGTAATTTTATACTTAGCTTGTAGTAGAGAATCATTCGGCGTACAATCTGCATCAGGCTCTCCCAGGAATTCTGTAAAGAATATCAGAAGAATAAACTCTTTCCCCACCTTTTTCTCTTTTAGCTGAGTTATTGTCAGCCCACTGGCCACGAGGTTGTCTAGGCTCTGTCAGATCGTGGTGAATTTTGGAGGATCTAAGTTTATGGAGGGATTGCAATTTAAAAGTCCTAGAGTTGAGGAGGTCTGCTGTTGTGATGCTCCAGCATGTCTGAGCTCAGCATTTGTGGGGTTCTCAGATACCTATATAACTAAGATGATAAAGTTTTACTACAATAAATCAAACAGTGTTTAACTAGGAACTTCACTCATTTTGCTATCAATCATTGGAAACTTAGAACCTCAGCATTTCTCCTGGTACAGCCCTAAAGAAATTTTTTACAGAAATAATAACTACATGAAACACCAATATAATAATAAGTTAAATGTACTACATACTGTATATAAAAGAATAATATTCATAAACAGGCTATGTATAAGCTTATTAAATACATACAGCCAAAAATACTTTTCTCACAGACATAATAACATAACAAGTAGGCACAACAACATAATAATAATAAGCATGAAATATATTGTATATTACATATGAAAGAGTAATATTCATTGGCAGGTTATGTACGAGTGCAAAGCTTATTAAATACACACAATATGGTGACATATTGTATATGGATTGCACATTATTTCTGTTTAAAATCCACCTACAATATATCAGAGTGAAAGTTTAACAGATGGTAATTTTCAAAGAACCATGTGAATCTTTTTTTTTTTACTCCCCCTTCCCCTAAGATCCTACATCAGTGGACATCACCAAAATCAGAAGTCCTATCACAGAGCCATCAAGAGACCTTTCAATTCCAATTATTGCTTGCATTGTGCTGGGATCCATGCTCTTTGTGGTTTTGATCCTGCTGGTTGGTCAACTGGAAAGAAACAAGACACTTAAAAGAGGTATAAATGAGGCTTGTACATTGTGTAGTTGAATTTATAAGAAGCAAATGGAATTCATTAGAATGTGTTTGACATTTCTTTGACATGATGCTTCACTTGTCCAGAATTGTTTGCTCCTATATAAAAAGGCTAATGTTTTTATCTTTCAGATCAGTGACTTAAAAGTATGTAAATATGATACTTAATTTCTAATAATATATCTTTTTGACTTCATGTTTCATTTAGACTTAATTATTACCATAAAAATAATTATGAAGTGGAAAAAGAAAAATAAAAGGAGTAAAAACTTTTTCCTAGGGCAGCTTGATGGCCATTGGTTAACATTGCTGGCTTATATCCAGTTTATAGCTGGTTTATTGTTACGCTGTACTTGCTGCCATTTATAAGAATTTAATCAATCAATCAGTCATTGTCCAACCCGCTATATCCTAACACAGGGTCACAGGGGTCTGCTGGAGCCAATCCCAGCCACCACAAGGCGCAAGGCAGGAACAAATCCCAGGCAGGGCGCCAACCCACCGCAGGGCACACACACACACACTAGGGATAATTTAGGATCGCCAAAGCACCTAACCTGCATGTCTTTGGACTATGGGAGGAAACCGGAGTACCCGTAGGAAACCCACGCAGACAAGGGGAGGGCATGCAAACTCCACGCAGGGAGGACACGGGAAGCGAACCTGGGTCTCTTAACTGCGAGGCAGCAGCGCTACCACTGCGTCACCATGCTGCCCGTAAGAGTTTATTTAAACATAAAATTACTTTTATCAAGTGAATATAAATAAATTTAGGAAAGTAAACATTTCACATGGTATGTGATAACATGCTTAGGAACTAAGCAGCATCATAGCATCATAGTAACCAATGCGATGAATAATGCATATAAGTTGGAGCCCTGGTGGGGATTGGTCATGATCCTATCAGGGGCACAAGAAGGAATGCAAGGATTTTTCTGCCACAGCCAGGAGACAATTTATCAGGGTTACATGTTCCCCTGACACATTAGGTGGCAGCATACCTGAACAGCGCTATCATTACGGACTAAGGTATGCTGGGAACTGTAGCTCCACATAGCAACTTTTTAATTTTTTGAAGCTTATTGCAATGATGTATGAGTTATTTTTTGGTCTGCATTAACTAGTTGACTTAACATTCATATGTTACTGGCATAATTTGATTTTGATCATGTAAAGGGTAGCTAATACATTGTAGGCTGAGTTGGTCTATATTTCACTCAAAATACTGGCAGACCCTTTCTTTTTAGATTTTCACATGTTCAGTCTAGTGATTCACCTTTTTCAGACATTAAAATCTTTAAGCTTCTACTGAGCTATAAAGCCTGGAAATATTTTAATGAATTATTCTGACAGTTTACCAAAAAATTATAATTTAGTAAAATAATAGAGACTTTGAAATGTGTAAGCTTTGCATAGGCATCTCACTTTCCAAAAAATGATTCTTTACTTTCCTCTTACTAATTTATAACATTGTTTTAAATGAGATTAAATTAGATATACTTCATTAAACCCCAATGTGAAATTCAGATGCTCATCACAGAAGAAGCATAAAAATACATAGATACAGACTCAAAGTAGAATATAAGAGAAGAGAATAAAAACAGATAATACAACAGATATTACATTAATGTAACTGTAGTAGATTGTGTCTTCTAGCTGGAGTGAAGGGACTTAAGAACAAAGCATAAAAGCGACTAATGGCAGTAGGAAGAAAATATCCCAAAAGACACTTGTAGTGTACAGTGTGAAGGATTGAGCCTGTGGCTAAAAGTGCTCCATGAGAGCACCCCTTGGAGGGAATGAGAAGATATGTGCATAATTGCACAATATTCTTTTCCAAAACAGTCTCCTTTGTGTCAAGGGTCAGTCCTATGATGGACCTGGTTTTGCTAATATGTTTGTTCAGGCTTTTTCATCACCTGAACTCAAATTGCATACCCAGGAGACAACAGCATAGAACAATCCACAGGCAACTATGGACTGGTAAAGAAATTACCAGCAGCTTCTGTTCCTCTCTTTTCTTCATATATTACCTCTCTCCCTGTCCCCTTTCTTGTCTCTGTCTTCTTTTCTCTTCTTGCTCTCTGCTCTCATATTACTCACCTCAATACTCACTTATTACTTTCCACAATACAATTCTTGTTACTGTGCTACCGGGGTTGTGATGGTCCTCAATCTCAAACTCAGTTGCCTCATTTATGAGCTGTTACACTTATGCCTTGTCTAGCTTCTGGGGAGTTGATTACTGGTGTAACATCCTAAACTCAATGTATAAAACTTCCCCAGATTCAGTTTTCAAAAAAATGCTTTTTTTTTTTGCTTTTATATATTCTCCAAGATGAGCCTCAGGGCTGGCCAGTCTCACAGGCTAAATAGCTTCCAAAGCTGATCCTTTAAGACTTTCAATTATTCTCTTCTGCTTATTATTGGATCGGTCACATTGCTCCACCATAGGTCTGACTTGGTGTTCAGAGATCTAAACTCTTTACCCATGCTGGTGTAGGGCTCACACCCGAAAAATCATTAAACGCCTATATTCATTATTTTTTCTCAGGGGTTTGACTGTCTTTTCTAACAATTCCCCAACGGCACTGATGATAGACTCAGTGTTGCTTTGACCAGACATGTCATACATGCACACAGCTTTGTATATCATTCATAGTCATCGCTTCATTTTTTTAAGTAATGTTTCTCATTTTTCTGCAAAACTTTCTGGGTTACCTCCCTTTCTGTTAGTAGTCATTAATTTTCAAGCATCTTCCGACCATTAGGTAAAACTTCAGGTGGAACAGCTGCTGGATCAACCTTATGCTGACATTCACAAAGTATTTTAAAACTATTCTGTTGAAAATTATACATTTGGACCCTCATTTGGATGTGTCCCAAAACTTAAATGCTATGCAAGGATTCCTAAAGTGTTGTTATCTCTGTGTCTTCTAGCACATCAGTTAGCATTACAACATGAGCAAGAGCTGTTCTTTCTCATATGCATCGATTGTGCATTTCTCCAATTTTAAATTTTCCATCTCTAATTCTAAATGGTTGTTAAAGACATGGTAGATTATAACATTATGCTTAAATGTATATCATTTTTCTAGTCAAATTTCCACACAATTTCTTATTTCTTCCTTAGGAATGGCCAAGGATGAACTCCTCCCTGTCCGTGATGCTGTCTATGAGGAAATTGAATACAAACTGGCCAGACAGGGCACCTATAGAGCACCTCGTAAAGGTGAGATGGGCAAACAGGTAGAGACTTGATTCTCTCTACAGAAATAATACTTTTGGTGACACTTACTGTGAATTGTACCAATTGTTAATAACTGGTTTAAATATTAACACATAATTAATACATAATAAAGCCATGCTCTCTCCACAGAGAAAACTGCTATTCCTAGGCTTGTTTATACATAGCTTAACATAAATAATTTGACACTCCTGCTTATGTTAATGGACTTCATCTAATTGCAGTTTGCTACCATTGTCTGATCATTTTCAGTCAAGACTACTTTCAAATTAGGTTATGCTTATCCATGCCCATCATTCATTGTGATAATCCTTCACTCAGACTTTGGCTGAGCTTTCAGGATGTCATTAACAGTGGTAGAGTGCTTACATGTAAGACTCACTGTATATCAAGCATTCTAGTGTTTTTGGAATTCTGTGCTTAACCGTCCTTAAACTACAGTATATTGGTGAGATTGCAATATACTTTAAAATATAATAATGTCTTATAAGGTGCAGAATCACATAGTAACACAAGTGCTTAATTATATTATACTTTCTAATTTCTGTGCATACTGTGTTCTAATTATCCAGTGCATGATTGTATATAAAAATATCCAGTAAATATTCATGTACATGTATTTTTATAGTAACAAATAAAAAAAACAATGTTGCAACAGGTGAGTCAGCCAAAGGTCTGTTACTCTAACACTAGTTTTATTCATTCTGACAATTTTACTGATGAGATAATAATGTCAAAAAGCATTTTTAAACCAGTACTAAATTTAACTGAATGTAGTAATTTAAAAACTAGAGTTAAATTTTCATTTTTTTCTGTTTGTAATGATCTTTACTGGCATGTTTTAAATGAACTGCAAAGTAATAATCAAGCTACAGTATGTGGGCAGTCAGTTCTGCTTATTTTAAATAAATTAGACTTGTGTTATCCTGCTTATTGAAAAATGCCATATTCTGGAATATTTCTAAGCCTGAGGAAAACTATAGGTAGCATTTGTTCCAAAGATAACACATGTCCTTTGTATGGATTACTCAAACTAAAATTTAAGCTGTGTGGTTTTGGAGTTGGTAACCTAGCCACAGGGGATGCACAAACCAGTGTGTTTCTTCGTGCCGGTCCCAAGCCCGGATAAATGGGGAGGGTTACGTTAGGACGGGCATCTGGTGTAAAATTTTGCCAAATCAATATGCGGACAACAATACAAATTTCCATACTGGAACGGTTGAGCACTGGGTTAACAACGACCGTCACCAGTACTGTTAGTCAACAGGGTGCTGGCGGAAATTGGGCTACTGTTGGCCGAAAAAGAAGAAAAAGGAGAAGAAGTGGGGGAGACGTGTCCGGAGGCAGGAGGAGAGGAGGAAAGTAAAGAGAATGGAACTGAGGGTAGGAACTTTGAATGTTGGCGGTATGACTGGTAAGGGGAGAGAGTTAGCCAATATGATGGAGAGAAGGAAGGCTGATATATTGTGCGTGCAAGAGACTAAATGGAAGGAGAGTAAGGCCAGGTGGATCAGAGGTGGATTCAAATTGTTCTATCACGGTGTGGATAGGAGGAGAAATGGAGTAGAGGTTATTCTGAAGGAACAGTATGTCAAGAGTGTCCTGGAGGTGAAAAGAGTGTCAGAGTAATGATTATGAAGCTGGAAATTGGAGGTGTGATGTGCGATGGATGAGAAAGAAGAGTGAGTTTGATGAAGTGATGAACAGTGTACCCAAGGGACAGAAAGTGGTGATTGGAGTGGATTTCAATGGACATGTTGGTGAAGGGAACAGAGGAGACGACGAGGTAATGGGTAGTTATGGTGTCAAGAAGAGGAATGAAGAAGGTCAGAGGATAGTGAATTTTGCCAAAAGGATGGACATGGCTGTGGTGAATACTTATTTTAAGAAGAGGGAGGAACATAGGGTGACGTAAAAGAGTGGAGGAAGATGCACACAGATAGATTACATCATATGCAGAAGAGTCAATCTGAAGGAGATTGAAAACTGCAAAGTAGTGGCAGAGGAAGGTGTAGTTAAGCAGCATAGGATGGTGGTCTGTAGGATGACATTGGAGATCAAGAAGAGGAAGAGAGTGAGGACAGATCCAAGGATCAAATGGTGGAAGTTGAAAAAGGAAGACTAGAGGAAGGAGGAAAAGGAAACCTGGTGGTGGAATGGAGAAGTACAGGGGAGTATACAGTGGAAGAGGATGGCAAAGATGAATTGGGTTAGTCAGAGAAATACAGAAAGTAGACAAGAATACAAGGAGATAAGGCACAAGGTGAAGAGAGAGGTGGCGAAGGCTAAAGAAAAGGCGTATGATGAGTTGTAAGAGAGGTTGGACACTAAGTAGGGACCTGTACCGATTGGCTAGACCACGGGTGTCGAACTCCGGGCCTGGTGGGCCGCAGTGGCTGCAGGTTTTCATTCTAACCATCTTCTTAATTAGTGACCAGTTTTTGCTGCTGATTAACTTGTTTTTCTTTAATTTTAATTGACTTGACTCAGACCCCTTAGTTGTTCCTTAATTAGCAGCCATACAATAACGAGACACAAAACAAGCTGCCACATGACCAGCTCACCTGTGCCCATCACACAATATGTGAAAATAAAGAAAAGTGAAGGTCTCAGTAAAGTTGATCTCTCAAGTCACCAAAACATTTTGATGGTGTTCTTAGAAAAAACAGAAAATCGCCAGTTTAGGAACTCTGGAAGAATTAGGGCAGTAACAAGCCATGAAATTAAATAATGGGCTTAATTAACAGCAAGTATCGGCTTCTCATTAAGAGATTGGTTGGAGTGAAATTGGCTGGAGTTTGATGTTCCAATTTAGCTGGTTATCTGTTGGCTTGCTTCAGATCTCATTTCTGTTTGGCTGCCATTTAATGAAGGAATAAATTCAGAGGACTGAATCCTTAAAAACAGGGCTATGAAAATGAAAGGAAAAGGAGTTAATTAGCAACGAAAACTGGTCACTGACTAGGAAAAGGGTTAGAATGAAAACCTGCAGCCACTGCGGCCCACAAGGACCGGAGTTTTTGGAACTCTGGGCTAGACAGAGGGATCGAACTGGGAAAGATGTGCAGCAGGTTTCGGGTAATAAAGGATAAAGATGGAAATGTAATCACAAGCGAGGAGAGTGTGTTGAGCAGATGGAAAGAGTACTTTGGGAGGCATATGAATGAAAAGAAAGAGAGAGACAAAAGGTTGGATGATGTGGAAAAACTGATTCAGTAAGTGCAATGGATTAGCAAGGAGGAAGTAAGGACAGCTATGAAGAGGATGAAGAATAGAAAAGCCGTTGGTCCAGATGACATACCTGTGGAAGCATGGAGGTGTTTAGGAGAGATGGCAGTGGAGTTTTGAACCAGATTGTTTAATGAAATCTTGGAAAGTGAGAGGATACCTGAAGAGTGGAGAAGAAGTGTACTGGTGCCGATATTTAAGAATAAGGGGGATGTGCAGGACTGTACTAACTACAGGGGGATAAAACTGATGAGCAACATTATGAAGTTATGGGAAAGAGTGGTGGAAGTTAGGTTAAGAAGTGAAGTAATGATTAGTGAGCAGCAGTATGGTTTCATGCCAAGAAAGAACATCACAGATGCAATGTTTTCTCTGAGGGTGTTGATGGAGAAGTATAGAGAAGGCCAGAAGGAGTTGTGGTATTGTATGAGGAAGTCAGGAGTGGCAAAGAAGTATGTAAGAGTTGTACAGAATATTTACAAGGGAAATGTGACTGTGGCAAGGTCTGCAGTAGGAGTGACGGATGCATTTAAGATTAGACAGGAGTCACCGTGGACTATGATGCTTGCTGATGACATTGTGATCTGTAGCAACAGTAGGGAGCAGGTTGAGGAGACCCTGGAGAGGTGGAGATATGCTCTAGAGAGGAGAGGAATGAAGGCCAGTAGGAACAAGACAGAATACATATGTGTAAATGAGAGGGAGGTCAGTGGAATGGTGAGGATGCAAGGAGTAGAGTTTAAATACTTGGGATCAACTGTACAGAGTAATGGGGATTTTGGAAGACAGGTGAAAAAGAGAGTGCAAGCAGGGTGGAATGGGTGAAGAAGAGTGTCAGGAGTGATTTGTGACAGACGGATATCAGCAAGAGTGAAAGGGAAGGTCTACAGGACGGTAATGAGACCAGCTATGTTATATGGGTTGGAGATGGTGGCACTGAACAGAAAGTAGGAGAAAGAGCTGGAGGTAGCAGAGTTAAAGATGTTAAGATTTGCATTGGGTGTGACGAGGATGGATAAGCTTAGAAACGAGTACATTAGAGGGTCAGCTCAGGTTGGACGGTTGGGAGACAAATCAGAGAGGCGAGATTGCGTTGGTTTGGACATGAGCAGAGGAGAGATGCTGAGTATACTGGGAGAAGGATGCTAAGGATAGAGCTGCCAGGCAAGAGAAAAAGAGGAAGGCCTAAGAGAAGGTTTATGGATGTGGTGAGAGAGGACAAGCAGGTGATGGGTATAACAGAACAAGATGCAGAGGACAGAAAGATATGGAAGAAGATGATCCACTGTGGCGACCCCTAATGGGAGCTGCTGAAAGAAGAAGAAGAAGGTTTTGGAGTTGGTAGCATTGCTTTTGCTGTTTATAGTATTAATACACACTAAAATAAGTTGTGTTTAATATGCAGTTTTGTTCACTTATCTACTGGTTCACCTCATTAAAGCAGGTAATTAATGCTACAGCTGAATACATATATTTTGGTTTTATTGGTAAATGGGGCAGAGTAGCAAACATAAGAATGATGTTAATATAAATTTTTCAAATAACATCTGGTAAAAGTACTGAATTAAGAGAAAAAAGCCTGAACACTGAACTCTGAAGAACAACTTGCCTGTCTTCAGACATCTTTGACTTGACATGTGCAAATTAAACCTGTTGCATACCCTGGCTTTTGAGCAATCAAGTGTATAGTTAGATGGAATTTGATCAGACTGACTGATTTGTCCATCATCCAATAATAATCATGCAATGAAATATTGTGCAACAGAAAAATTCACCATTATCGATGATGTTTATAATGTTAATAAAATATGATGGTTACCAATAATATGACGTGTTGTAATTTCATCAACCCCGAATTATATTCATATGTAGTAGAATATTACACATTGCTCAATATGGGTCTTTTCGAAAAATTTGCAACATTAATTGAATCACCACTACCTCACATCATAGGAAGCCTTTTGCCAGATGAGCTGCCCTATGACTATGAGGATGTCGAGGGCAGTGAGAATGAACACATCTCAGGTAACAGAACACAGCTTTAGGAATCTAACAAATGAACTGTCATTTTGATCTTTGTTAGTAAAATTCTATGTTGCTCTGTTCTTCTGGCTTTTTGTCAGGAGGATCATTGACATCTCTGAAGGATGCAGCCCCAGAGTACTATGATGATACGAATGCTGTTTTTAAAAAAGAAGATGATTTTCCAGGTATTTTATTTAATAAAAATATTTAATGTAATTTTAAAAATACTTACTTTGATTACTTCAGGCATGAAAATAAGTAGTTTTGGCATAATTTAGTCATATCAGTAATGAGTCAAAGAGAAAACAATTTTATTACTCAGAAATAAAGTTGAGAATATCGGAGTTATAGTAGCTTCTTCAGTGGGTGGCCCAACTTCTTTTGTTTTACTTTTTGGCATTGGACCTTTATTTCACTTTTCATGTATTAATAAATATTTTTGATTGATAAAGACTATTCTGTAGATTAAGCACTGCAAGCCAAAGGTTTTTACAGTTCCCTTCTGTTGCTAGTCATTTGCATGTTTTGGGATATTTAAATATTTTTTAGGCTGAAATCTCTGTTGGGCATGCAAATTCGCTGAAATTCTTCTGTTTTCCCCTGTGCTTTTGCCATTGCCTTTTCACAGAATGCTGAGCTTAAGGGCTATTTATATTGATTTGCATATTCAAAGAGGCGTAATTCTGGGAGAAGTTTGGGAGTAGTGGCAGGTGCGTGCACATACGTTACTTTTCACACTGACTGGGATTTATGGAGCGAAAGAATGTGGAAGTTAGTGAATGTACAGATCTATGCATCTGGATTTTTTTGTGTGTAAGCAAATTTCCGCTTTTGCCTGTACGCCATGTTTTAGTATGAATTCTATTTACGGAGTTATGCATGAGGCCCCTAGTCAATGAAGCCTTTTGGGGGCCACAAATAAAAATGTGAGCAGTGTAAACAAGATTAAAACTTTTACTGCTGGACCTCTTATTACCAGGACACTGTTGTATAGGTCTATGCTTATATAATAAATAATGACCTCAGTCAAAACTTGTAAAAAATGTAAAGAAATTAAATTACTTTATTTTCACCAGCAACATGACTAAAAGTTTGCATTTGAAACACTTTCCCAGAAGCATGGCACCACACAGAGTGCAGACTTAGAAGAACATTTGTCACAAATATAACACATTTCTTTTCATGCTTGTTGCAGAAAACACATTTGGTAATTAGTGACTATTTGTGGGTCAGTGAGTGGCAGAATGTCCATGTACTGCTTTTCTGACAATCGTGACAAGTCAGATACTTCATGATGAAGAAACTCCTTCGGGGCAGATATCCATATCAGTATCAGAACATACAGGTTCCAAATCATCCAATTGATTGCCACTATCTTGATCTCTGTCATTATCATCAAAATATTCATCTTGTAATAAATCTAGTTGTTTCAAAACATTAGCAGCTTTATACCTTTTTTCGCAACAACATTACTATGGACTGTCTGTTTATAGCAGTATTTTCTGTAAGCTATTGTCATCCTATGTATGGCTATCCACTGACAGGACTATGTTAGATAGTTCCAGCAAAGCTCAAAAGCAAGCTGACTGTGTCTATAGTGGATGTATACTGAGATAGAAGTTCTCTCATATGTCATGTTTTGATAGGCGTTTTGATAGGCTCAGTGAGATACGGCTTAACATGTACCTCACATTCAAAGTGTTAAAAGTCTTATTTGGATACACATTTGATAGTTAATGGATTGTATTATCTGAGGATGTCTTGTTATTGGGCTCTTTGTTTCTGTGAGTCTTTAGTACTTTGTATGTTCAGGTCTGTTAGCTGAATTTATGTCATGCATTTTTCACAGATAACAGTGTTCCTGATGAAGTGCTTTACAACTATGACGATGTTGATGAATCTGTGGATCACTTCAAAGCAGGTATACAACATTACATAATGCAGATAAAAATAATTATGTGCAAACAAGGCCTATAAACATGGAAAGCTATGAATGCAAAATCATTAACATTAAGATTTTTTATGATTATGCACTGTTTACTTAGTAAACAAACAGCTCAAACCATTTTCACTGTCAGTCTACGAGGCACTTCATTGTTGCCAGATTTGTGTTATATGCTATATACTTTCTGTCTTTGTACAAAGTGCAGCAAATATCCATTTTGTACTAAGTGCAGCCTTGGAGTTAAATGTATGATTTCACTTTCAGGTTCTCATCCTATCCTAGAAGAATGTGACAGGATGGACTATGATGATGTTGTTGAGGATGAGCCTCTCACTGAAGAAGGATTACTGTGACAACACAGGTGCATCAATGAAGGACTATCATAAAGAATAGTTTTCAAAAATGTCAATCCACACAAACACACACACACACATACCGTATGTGTGTATTTATACAGTATTATATAAATATAATTTTCCTTTATTTCCTCTGTGGTTTGAGAACAGTCCAAACTGTTATTAATGTTGACCCCCCCAAGTACTTGCAGGAGTGGACCACCTCCATGAATTGTGGCATAGAGAATCTTTGGTACGAGGAAAGTCAATAACCACTTCCTTGGTTTTATTGATGTTAACATGCAGACAATTTTCTTTGCACCAAGATAAAAATTTCTTACTCTGTCTCATTCCCTTTATCAATTGACATCCCATAAATGCAGAATCATCTGAGAATTTCTGCAAATGACATGACCTGGTGTTATATTTATAGTCTGAGGAGTATAGTGTCAAGAGAGAAGGTGACAAAACTCCAGTGTTGCTCACATCTATATCAGCAGACACATTTCTTGAGTCTCACAAACTGCAGTCTGCTCAACAAATAGCCCATTATCCATATGAATACTGTTTACAGTATACCGATTAATCAATGTTGGTTCGGAAAATTAATGACTTTCTTGTAATTTATGGATTAATGGTTTAATTAATGAACAAGCTTAAGTTTTTCACTTTATATTTCCACAATCTTTGACAGTATGCAAGAAGGGAGTAATTCTGCTTTAAATTTTTTGTGACATAAACACTTTAGATTTGTTTACTGATACAATGTAATTTTGACTTTAGTTATTATAAAATAAATTGTACTACTATTAAGCAGACATGATTATTTAATGAAATTTCAGAAAAAAAGTAGGTAATAAAGTGTTACATAATAATTGGAGTCTTTCTTTCCTTCTTCTTACTATTAGATTTTTATCTGTTCATTTCCTGAACACACTAATTCAAATACAACAGTCACATGGAGACAAAGCCTTGACATTATTGAGTGTAAGGCAGGCGCTAACCCAACATGGAATGTCACTCCCACACTTGTCAAGACAGGGCCTATCAACATGACAAGTGGATCTTTTAGACATGGGAGTAATTTATGAAAGACATGTTTTGAGCCTATCAATTAAATTGCATGTTTGTGTTAAATGCACTTCTGATCAGTTTTTATTTTAGTCCTAAGATTGTTTTACATTTCATTATTCATATGCACAACAGTTTTTCTTTTACATTAATATATTTTACATATTTAATATCTATAATGGGCAGCACGGTGGCGCAGTGGTAGCGCTGCTGCCTCGCAGTTAGGAGACCCGGGTTCGCTTCCTGGGTCCTCCCTGCGTGGAGTTTGCATGTTCTCCCCGTGTCTGCGTGGGTTTCCTCTGGGCACTCCGGTTTCCTCCTACAGTCCAAAGACATGCAGGTTAGGTCGATTGGCAATTCTAAATTGGCCCTAGTGTGTGCTTGGTGTGTGGGTGAGTTTGTGTGTGTCCTGCGGCGGGTTGGCACCCTGCCCAGGATTGGTTCCTGCCTTGTGGCTGGGATTGGCTCCAGCAGACCCCCGTGACCCTGTGTTCGGATTCAGCGGGTTGGAAAATGGATGGATGGAATATCTATAATGTATAGTGTAGCTCATTTTATAATACAATTTACATTTGTAAGCTTTTTCACACTTTAACCCATAAGTGTTACTAGTGTATATTTTAATGATACTAATGTACAGTTTAAAATTAAGTTACTCTAAGTACTGTAAATCCTTATTTCTGATTCTCCTATACGGTTAGACATTTTACAAGGATAAAACAAAAACAAGCCCTTCAAAATGACACATTATTTATACTATTTTCCTTTGTTTTAGTATAACTGATTACTCAGAGCAGGTTGATTATTCCCACACCATGATCACTAACATATTCATGATTTCTCTTTTATTAAAGCCAATGTCACACTTCTTGTCATAGGACATGTTAGACTTGCCAACTACAGTAGCTAATCTCAAAGCCAGACTTTGTCAGTTTAGATGACAGAAAGTTGCTGGGTATATCGGATTTAGTGATTGCATGCAGACCTTCCAGCAAAGCCTTCTTTTTGTGTCAGCCCATACCATGCTGCCTGATGGAGACAGTGCTGTACAAAGGATTAACAGGTATATCAAGTTCACCTTTCTTTTCATTCTGTCATGTTATTTAATGAGACTTCAAGTAAAATGACACCTTGCATTTTGCCTGAAGAAGTGGCCTGATTTGCCTTGAAAGCTTGCATATTGTAATCTTTTTAGTTAGTCAATAAAAGGTGTAATTTTGCTTGATTCTCATTACATCCATAATGGGTAACACAGAACAACACTCTAGTACTACTGTCTTGTTATTTATAATACAAGACATCTAACAGATGAGCTTCACTTCTGTTTTTGAGGTCCAAAAACGCCTACATTCTTTATTCCTTGGTTGGACAGATTCTCATGGTTTTAAAATGGGACACAAGTCAATACAATAACTGTGCTAGACATAAATTAAAGTGAATAATGGATTAGGAGGGGGGTTTGGGGTCCAGTGGAGTTTGCATACTTAAGGAAAAGGTACATGAAATCAAAAGAGTGGGGTTGGGGGTGTTGGTCCCCCTTCGTGTTATAAAGACATTTTAATAAATTACAGGATGTGATACATAAAAACAGGAGTGTCCCAAAAAAAAAAAAAAACAAACATCTGGTCAACCTAGTCATCCCTTGCCGCTGCAATATATGTATTGTAATTTCGGATAAGCATTAATTGGTTGCCAGCTCTCATGCACCAAAGCGCACACCCCTATCACTAAAGGCAAATTGCGGACTAGTGGGAGTGAGTCTCTGTGTGACTGGCTTCATTGGAATGTACTGCCCCACTCCCTTCAACACCTTAAGGTTATGTGATTGAAGGCTAAAAATAAATAAATAAAAGTTATCTAATGGGACATGGCCTTAAAGTTCGTTGTTTACAAGTTGCATTGCTTGGCATTATGTTATTTAAGATTGTGACATGCAGTATTTGTGTCGAGGTTTTTGGATGAAAAGAAACACATCTGCTGTGTTTGTGGGGAAAAAAGTTTAATAAAGTATATATTACCTTGGGGTTTGTGACAAAGGAGGACAGAATAAGAAATGAGACCATCAGAGGTACAACAAAAGTGGGAGAAACATCTAAGAAAGTACAGGAAAGTAGGTTGAAGTGGTTTGGACATGTGATGTGGAGAGACAATGAAGATGTTGGCAAAATTGTGATGGGAATGGTTGTACAGGGGAAGAGAAAGTGAGGAAGAGCAAAAAGGAGGTGCATGGATCAAGTAAAAGAAGATTTGAAAGAACAGGGTCTGGCTAGGAAAGAGATTGAGATGCAGGGCTGAGTGGTTTGAAGAAGGTTAATCAAGTACATTGACACTGCATTGAAGTGGGGAAAAATGAGTAATAATAATTAATAATAGGCCAATCTGAAAAATCCAAAGCAGATCTAAAACAAATTAAGTATCTTGGAGCAGCATAGTAGTGTATTGAGTATTGCTATTGTATAACAGCTCAAAAGCCCTTATGTTATGTTATAGCTGGCCCACTGTTTGTGTGGTATTTGCACATTACAGGTTTACATGATCAGCATTCTCTGTCTTGGTTGGGTTTTGGTACTCTGGTATGAAGGTCTTGCAGGTTAGACTGATTACTTACTGTAAATTAACTTCTGGTTTCCTGTTATATTCTTATAAGTATTTGTGAATCTGAAAACCTTATGTATAAAGGGTTCCGAATGTTAAGCCAAAACTAAAATCAGTTTGTTAAATTTTAATTTTTACATAAAAATATTGCTTCAAAACCAGAAAACAGTGAAAGAAGTGATTATCAATCTCATCAAGAAATTGATGTTGCTGTTGGAACTTTTTTAAAAATAAACTTTTTAAACTTTTTTTTTTAATTAATTATGATAAACTTTTCATGACAAACTTGACATGGTATTATGCTGAAGTTTATAAGCTGTTATGTTTATATGTTGTTTATATTGTTGGGGGTTCCCTCAATGCTAAAACTGAACCCAAAAGAAGGAATGCATGTATCAGGGAAGAGCTCCTCAAAACATTCAGAGAGAGAGAAACACAAACACAAAATGTCCTGGAGATATTTCCTTTTGGGATACTAGACTCGAAAATGGACAGGTGTTAGTTTGGTTCCTGTGCAGTGTTGCTTCCTGTTTTGTGATTAAAAACAAATCAATACTTATAAACTTTGTTGTCCAATATATACATCTTTTGTTGTTGTTACAGAGAAGTGAAGCCAGTTTTGCAATATCTGGAACTAAAGGAAGGATGTGATTTTTTATAAATAAATATGCGAAAAGTAAATAAATGTAGTTGTGTTTCAGTCAATATTCTCATATTGCCTAATATATAAATGAGAATGAAAATGAGAGCAGTTTAAACAAGGCTAATAATCATATCTAAGAACGCAATCACATTATCTTTGAATCTGCTTGTTGCCAGAACTCTTTACTCTCAGCTTCTGTCAGTCCAGTTGTGAGTATTTTCCATTGATGATGTTTCAAATTGCTTCTTATGCTAACAAGCATTCAATTGTGTATGTACAGTACAATGCACACATCACACAAATCTGTACCTTGTACATTCAACACCATGCAACCTGTCATTTAATTAAATCTGTGTAAAGTTTTTTTCACAGATAAAATTGATCCTAATGAAGTTTCATACAACTAAAACAACGTCGATGAATGTGGATCACTCAAGTGCAAGTACAGCATTAGCAGGAATAAAACTATGTGCAGTTGTTTCAGAATGTTTATTAGTGAATCATGAAAGTGCTAGTGTCCTGAAAGCAGTTTTAATTTAGTTAAAAATCAAGGCCTATAAACCAGGAGATCTATGAATGTTAAATCATTATCATCCAGAAACACTTTACTGATTGTGCACTATTTACTTAGTAAACACACAGCTCAAACCATGAAGCTCTATAACTGTATTTGGAAACAAAATTGTAAATCTAAAGCATTTCATTCTAAATATCCCTTAAAGAAAACATTAAGCAAATTGTGTCTTTAGGATTCTATACAAATGATATCAATATATATGAAATGAGATTAAACAATACGCAATTTGCTCTTAATTTTATAATGGAAGTGAAGGGTATCGAGGTCCAAATGTCAAAACAAAAGAGTGTGTTCAAATTGCTTTAAGAAAGAAACAAATCAAAAAACCAGGAGTGGTCTCCACTAGACTTTCACATATACTCAGATATGGGGATGGATATTTGAGGTGTACACTGTAAGACATTTATTATATTTTTATATTATGTATATTAAAGAACCATGAATAACAAATCAAATCAAATTAATAATATATTGAATAATTATGAAATTAAAGTCTAATAAATCGTACTCTGCAGCTGCATGAATAAAATGTAAACTACCATTTCCGGTTAACGGAAATAGCCCAAAATTTGATAGAAATCTACGTTTTGTATCTAATACTTGTATGCAAAATTTGGTTGACCTGAGTGAAATTGTACTCAGGTTATCATGTTTACATACACACACACAGACATAATTCCAAAAATGGTATTTTAGGACCCAGGGAGGTCTAAAACGTTGACATTTATCAAAATCTCAAAATGGAATTTTGGGCGGATTCCAATACTTTCCCTGTACTTTGTATATGAAGAAGCCAGGGAGGTCTAAAATGTCAAGATTCATCAAAATCTCAACATTGGATTTTTGGACAATAACAATACTTTCGCTATACTTCACATACGAGATTCAGCCATTTTTGAAGGAAACTAGCTGTGCACTTCAGTACATGTTTTCCTACATGGCAACCATTCAGTCCAAGGTGTGCAGTTTCCACTAGCACATACTGTATTTGTTATCTCGAAAAGTCATCTCCAAGAGCTGTTATTGACATTATTCAATGTTGATACCCAGATACGATTTATTATGTCTTGTTGTATAGATTGCCAGACAATAAAAAAGTCACACCTACAATCACAAAACAGTCTTTCACTATACAGAATTTTATTTCATTATTTTACAAATATATTGCCTGCTGCCACTCGGTATGATGATGCACGCTTTGGCTTTGGTAAAAGATTGAGCATGCGCATAGCATGCAATTAGGTGACAGGAAATGAAAAGACATTATAGGCATACATTTAGTTTTAATCACATTAAAGTTTAGTAACTTAAGTACAGATGTTTTAGAATAGGCAGAGTGGTAGAGCAGAGCTGCCATTCCTTCTTCACAAATTCATTGAATTTGCATACGTATTCTCCCCATATATTCATGGATTGATTGGTATAAGTGAGTGTCAGTGAGTTTACTTACTCAGAAATGTCTCCTCAGTTAATACCATATTCTCAGTAATATAGACTCACCATGCATTAAAAAATTGGTTCAGGGCTTAGCGTTGTCCACCTTCCCTTCTAGCTGTACGTCCTTCAGAGCCTGTTTGTCACTGAATTTGAATTCTCTCTTTTTCTCATTCAGGTGACCTTTTAGCTCCTCAGTATTCGAGGGCTTATTGTCTGGAAAGCAACACACTGTTTTTGAGAGTACCACAGTGTCAAGACACAAATTGTTATAGTCTGTGATGCAGTGGCTGAATCCCTTAATATCACCCCAGTGACTCATAAATCATTTTCCAGTCTGTCATATGGAAGCAGTCATTCAGAGCCACTTCAGCCTCCACGCTCCATTAAGTCACTGGTTGTAACAGGTTGCCATCTAATAACAGTCTTGTGGCTGGGAATAAGATGAATCAGATTGTGGACTGTTCAAAGGTGTCAGTAGTTTACACTTAAAGGCATCCTTAACATTTTTATAGAGCAGGTCCAGCTGGTTATTTCCTCAAGTGAAACTAGACACAAACTGATGCAAATTTGTCATAGTTCTTTATAAAAGTCACATAGCTGAAGTCACTGAATATTACTGTATAACTCCAGGGTGTTGGAGACAAAGTAAATCATTTCCATTGCTGAGTCCCCATTTGTGGAAGAAGGAATATAAATATTATTAAGGATGGTGCAACTTATCTCCCTGGGAAAATAACATTGAATTCCAACAGCCAGAATTTTAGTGCCTGACTTACAAACTGTAGTTTTAACTGTAATTAGTTCCATTTTACACAATTCATTATTTGTATATATGATCGGTTCCCCTCCTGTCTTTCTTCCTACACCGCACTGGGTCTCCGTCTGCTTGAATAAGATGAAATCTGCCCATCATTAAAACAGCGTCAAGTATATCAGTTTTAAGGCAGCTCTCCATAAAACACAAAATGCTACTGAACATGTATGTATGTGCAATGACCCTGCTATAAGAGCAGACAGTTCATTCATCTTATTTGACAGCGATCAAACATTACACATTACAGTAGTCAAGGATCAATCTATTATCATGTCTGTTTAATCCAGTTCACAGCCATGGGGTCATCATTACATGGCAGAAACCAGTTGTGGATGGGCCGCCAGTCTGAAAATGCGACCCACTATTGAATCTTTCTTCCACCTGTTTATTGGACACTTTAATTTGTGAAGAGATGAAGTTCATTCTAGCAGCATCAAGCACATGGCAGAAAAGATAAATTAACTGAGTGCATAGGTTCCTTTTCAGACACACTCCAAATATTTAATGTATTATTATTCCTATTCAGGTTGTGGCAGACGACCAGGGACCTTGCCCCCGCAGGACGTCTTGAGAAGGGAAGGAGCGGGAGAGGGTCTTGACACATGCTCAATAATCCAGGTAAGGAAATTCTAGAAAGGTGATTCTGTTCATTTAATTTCAGTCATTATGCAAAGGTACTGTTTATAAGGTTGGAGAAACCTGCAGTCAACTGAGACTGAGGAAGTCACTTGGATGAGTGATGAAACGTATCTCCCTCGAAAAAAAAAATTATATCCAGATGAACAGAATCAACTTTCTAGAAGGACTGGGAGAGGGGCAATATCTTCCCTGGGGCGCAAGAGGACAGCACCCCTGGATAGCATCAGGGCCACAGATAAGGAGCTGGGAAGCTCAACCTTGTGGGGGTCTGTGGCTCCCGCAAGGGGGCACCTAGACAGTTCTGGAGCCTTGGCATAACGCACCTCCGCCACACCCAGAAGTGCTGCTGGATGTTAATGAGGAAGCACCTGGGGCACTTCCGGGTGCAGTATACTTCCACTCAGGGAGCCGGAGTCAAGTGGAAGAGGATGGAGCTTGCGGGAGAGGAGTGGAGGTGGCAGTGAAGTAAATGAGAAGAGAAGTAAAAAAGGACTGAGCCTTGTGAGTTAATTGTGGCTATGTGTTGTATAGGACTAAAATTAAAGCGTGTGTTTTGGACATCTGGCTGTCTCAGTGTCTGTCTGTGTCTGAGACATCTTTCACAAGGTATTTCACTCTTTCATAGGTTGTGAATTATACAGCAACACTTGGGGACTCTCACTGCTGTGGTGAGGATTAAGCACATTAGGCCGTGAATAAGATTGGTTGTTAAGGTGTAGGGTAGTGTCATTCTTCAAAAAAAAAAAAAAAAGTCCAGCCATGGACACTATTATCCTTACAACAGTGTCTCTCAACCTTTAAGTATTTGCGACCCGAGTTTTCATAACAGTTTTAATCGCGCCCCCCCCTAACATTTTTTTGAAATGTAGATGCAAATTTTATTATACCTACTTAACTTTTATCAACATTTATCTAACTCTATATTTATTGTTCTGGTATCAGAATGTAGTTTAAGTTAATTTGTTTTGGTTTTAACAGATTTTTTTCATATTTTTGATTCTTTTTTTAAATCTTCACGCCCCCCTTTTTGTTACTTCGCACCCCCCTCAGGGGGCCAGCCCCACAGGCTGAGAACCACTGCCTTACAACAAATGTGCAATTGCATCTTCTGTGTAACATTATATTTTGTGACATTGGAGAACTTTTGTTAGTTTTGTTTTTTTTAATTCATTTTTAATTTTCTTTATTTTTTCCAGGTTGCTGCAATGATGTCATTTTCATTGACTGGCATCTGATGTGATCTGATATCACACTATTTAAGATGGCAGCAGGCAACATTTTGTGTCCAAGATTTTTGAGAAAACATAAAATCTAATGGTTGTGGGGCAAATTTAACATAACTTTAGGACCTTTTGGTTTCCTCTGTTCAGCTTTGTTTTGTGCTTCATTTTCTCCTGAGAGTATAGTTAATTCTGAACCACTTGAATGAAAGTTGTATCTTTGAGTACTTGTACTGAGCAAATATATGCACTAATATCCACCATAGACATGCCTTGGGAATATTGTGTCTTACAGCTCTTAGAGGCGGGTTTCTCAGAATTCCAACCTCTAAGCCTATCTATATTGCAAATTGATGCCTGCATAAAGACTTGTACTCTGATAATAAAGATTTTTACATGACAAGAGATACCAATCATATAAGTGTGTAAATGAAAAACAAACAAATAAAGCATTGTTTTTCTGAATATGGTACCATTTGAAAGGAATCAGAATTAGGGCTGAGTTACAGTATATTGAGTAAGAAGAAGATAGAAATCGTGTTGGAGCAACATTAGGCAAACCCTGTATAAGTGAGAGAATACAAAAATGCAAATAAAACTCGTGTAAATTGCAAAAATTATTTTCAAACACAACTCTCATGTACACTGGCCAAGATGGCAGTTCTTCTGGTTATGTGGTAAATGGGCAGATGTGACGTGGGAGAAGGAGAGCTGTCAAGCTTCCTGACTGCAGAAGGAGTAAAACAGAAGACATTATCACACAGTGCCTACCACTAGATCAGCAGAGAACAACCATCCCCTAAATCCTTAAACTGTCTCCTATATGCACGAGCGTGACAAATGATAAAACAATAATCGATAATGTATTGTAAGGATGGACATTAACATATTTCAGAAGAGGTAAATGAAATGTTGCAAAGTTTCCTACTGCTGTGCTTGTTATTATATTATAAAACTGAAATATAGCAGTTTTTTGTCAGTGAAACACACTATACCACAGTTTGATTTACCCTAATCAATTCAAGGCTTCAAAATGTTCTTCAATTGTTGCTTTAAAGTAATCCTGTATCAATGTATTTATTGACTAGAGCTGCAGGTTTGCAACCTGTGTGACATGTGAGCAGCTCGCAGGTGACACGTGAGTAAACACAGCAAAAAAAATAAAGGTAAAAATTGGGTTTTAAAAAACATACTGTGTCTCCAGTTTTGGTTTCACTTTAAATCCACTGTTCCACTCTGTATCAAAGTGCTGCTTTAAGAATGACGTTGTGCCTTTTTAACTGTAATAACTTTGGTGTGGAACTAACACTGCAATCAACTTTTAAAAGTGCAAATGCTTGTCTCAGTGTTAACATGTAAGTGATAGAAAATATAACAGCAGGAGCCTTCTCAACGGAACACGACTATGCAAAAACACCTGCTTCTAGTCTGTATATACTACTTCACATAACTGTAATGTGATTAAATTATTTATTCTGACTAGCAATATGAACCATAAATTGAACCATAAATGCTGTATGTCTGCTTGTTTCATGTCAGGGGCTTTAATAACTCACATACAACAAACATGAAAAACATTTGCAAGCAATGTGACTATGGAATATGGTTATTTTTAAGATTACAACAAAGTTACCTTATTTATTCTATGATATATTATACTGTGGTCATAGTGGTGCAGTGGTAGCGCTGCTGCCTTGAAGTAAGGAGACCAGAGTTTTAATCCCAGGTCCTCCCTACATGTGTTTTGCTTGTTCTCCCTTGTCTCTGTGTGTTTCGTCCAGGAGCTCTGGTTTCTTTCCATTGTCCAAAGACATGCAGATTAGATGAATTGGCAATCTCAAATTGGTCATAGTGAGTGTGTTTGCCCTGCAATGGACTGGCACCCTGTCCAGTATTTGTTCATGCCTTGTGCCCTTTGCTAAGTGGGATGGGCACCAGCACTCCCCACTACCCTGGTCTGATTTAAGCAGGTTAGAAAATGACATGACGTTATACTGACATCTATTGAAATGGAGCAAACTAATATAAAATATAAAAAAAACAAGTTACATGAAACTGTTAGCACACTGGAATAAGAACGTTAACTTCCACTGACATTTTACAGTCTATGTCCAGTTTCGATGCTTTCATTATGTAGTACTTTTCAATGATACTTCTTACCATGCAAACAATTGATTATTGGAAGAGTAAATAGAGAAGCGGAATACACTCCATCCATTGCTGGAAAATTAACATGAAGTAGACTTGCCCATTGTAGAAGGAAAACGGGCATCCTGGCAGGGAAAGAAGAGGATTCATTTCCTAGGCAGGAGGCCAGACTGGAACAACAAATAAATTGACCGGCAGGATGGAAAGATTACTTCATGCCTGGCTGGTATCATTTAGTGAATAGTGAAGTGGAAGCTGAGCATCGGAACCAGTTCCATCCCCCTTACGCCATGTGGCAGCAGTCCTCATATGGCAGGCCAATTGGGAGACCCACAGGGGTTCTTAGGACTTGGAGTCTGGAAGTTTAGCCCTCTCAGGTCTTTGGGATCGATAAAGGGTGCTGTCAGGGGAGGACCTCTTTACTTTTTCTATGGCATGGAAGTACTTTCAGGGAGACGGCATAGCACCGGAAGCATTCATGGGTCCGGCTTAAAATGGAGCCTGCTGCTTTACATCAATGAGTCAGAGTCAGGATTTAGCCGGCAACACATAAGGAGGAAGAATTATTGTGTATTTTTGTGATTGTTTGTGGCTAATAACTGGAGGGAAAATTGTGAAGAGGTGCTTTTATGGAATACACATCCTTTATTTTATTCTTATGTGTTGGTAGTTAATGTGTATTGGGTTTGGGGCTTACTGCATCACTTATGAATTTTATGAAAAGGGCTAATTTCAAATTTTAGTCTCCCTCTCCTTAAATGTGGTTTGCCGTAACCCCATCCTCTTTCTCCCCACCTTATTGCAACTGCCCTAGATTGACAGCTTGGAAACCATGTGTCTAAACTGAGGAATTTTTACAAAAAAGATCATCTTAACAGGTGAGTGTTCTCGTTCTCACCACCTCCACTCCCAAAGAAGAAGTTTGCAGTCTTTCTCTTAGGTCCAATCTGCCAATATTACAATATTTGTAGTTTTTGGTAAATCTTTTTTAATGTACCACCATTTTTCTAACAGTTTTCTAACAGAAATTGTCAAACTAATTGTGACGGACAGCCGGGTCCCATGCCTGGCCGGGACGCCTCTGCTGCATACGTCCCGGGGGAGCCACCATGGACAGTGCAATGCCTCCCCCAGGGCGCCTGGGGGCAGCCTCCCTGGCCGTGGGTCCTTCCTCAGTCTCCCCCGTGGCTCCATGGGACATGGAGTCCACCACAGCCCGGTTGGGAGATGGGGTGGCCGCTAGGGGGTGCTGCGGAGAGCCAGCCGCCACAGTGGACGACTTACCAGCCCCACCCGGAGGTGCAATTAAGACCAGCTGGTCAGGCACCTGGAGCACTTCCGAGTGGGCTATAAAGCAGGCAACCTCCCTCCATTGGTGGCCAGAATCGGGAGGAAGAGGACGAGGTTGTCTGGGAGGAGTGGTGGTGCCAGGAAGGGTTGTTGGAGCGGTGTTTTTGTGCTTTTGGGACTGTGTTGGGCCTGTGGGACACGGGGAAGACGTGCGCCCACGGGTGAAGGAAAAAATAAAAACCCTATTTGGTTTACACGTGCCTCTGCGTGAGTCTGTGCCGGGTCGGGCGCTATATGGCGCCTTTTACATAATGTTTATGAATTTACAATGACGAGCAAAGATGTATGTTATTTACTAGTAATAAAATAAATATAAGTTTTCATTTTGGTGTTTACTAATATTAATCATGAGTGGAAAGCTTTTGTTTCAGACAGTGCTGTCAATGTTCAGGAACCTTTACCCTTCCTTTAAAAAATAAATACAGAAATAGTGAGAACCAAAAGTAGAACTGTGTATTCTTTCATATTGAATTTGAATTATTTTGCTGTATTTTTGACTAGTGGTAGTATTTAAATTGTAAGGTCTTCTTTTGATCTGAATTCATATGTAACTGTATATTTTTTGTAAATTAAAAGTATGGAATTTTAGGCTGTTTTTAATTTGTATCAAGCCAAACTACACTTAAATATTAAAAGACATACACCCCCACAAAAATCTATCAGTAATCCCAAAATGCAGTATTAGGAATAGGAGTCTGAAGAAACATCACCTTTAGTTGTTTGTGCCTAGTAAGAGTTCAGTGCTATCAATTTAAGACCAACCAAATTGTGGTATTTCAAAATATTAAATTCATGGAGGGGGTCTGCCAAGAAAAAAGGCTAAGAAACCCCAGCCTAGTGATATCACATAACATTTAATCACATATATCTCAACAGTCTGCTGTAGTTAAACATTTAGTTTAACTGGTCTACTATTATACAAAATCATGCTATGTGACTACTGTTAGCAGTAACCATGAATTCAAGATCATGACCTACTTTGTGGCATTGGGTTTATATCAGTGGGGGGACCTAACTGGGTGGAGTAATGTTTTTTTTTGGCACAGCTTAAAAAGTTTAGGGAGCACTGTTCTTGAGTACTACTACATTTATGAAAAATACATAGTCCCAGACAAGAACATACCTAAAAAGACAATTCAATTTAAGCCAAACTCTTTTTTGTCTAATGGATAAAATGATGCACCTATAAGCAAGCTCTGTAACTGAAAGATACACTGACTAGATGTGTACATTGCTTCTCTCTCTTTGACCTATTCTTTTTGCAGCAACATTGGTCCACAAACTTCCTTTATATTTAAAAAATTGATTCTGTATTGGTGACTCTCAAAGCCACACTCCTTAGTGGTCTTGGAGACAAGTCTGAAGTCTGATACTCTGAAGTCCCCCTGGTCATCACAAGGGTGGAGAATCTCTAGCTCTGAGATCTATCTACCAAGCTTTAGCTCTCTTTCAGTGCTTGAGACTATTCTGGTAAAACAGACAAGAAGCATTATGTCAAGAAGTAAACTGCAGTGCCTAAACTCTTTTGCCAGAAAGCTGTGAGTACACCCCACCTAAGCAAAGTTCTTCAGTCAAACATGGAGTGGCAAAATACAACACCTTATAGCATCAGAGATTAACGGTGCAAGTAAAGTGACAGAATAAGAATTGCTTTCTCATCTTTGAGTTTTACTGTATTACAAACTCATGATTAACTGTTCAAGGTAAGTGTCTAGCTTTTAAAAGTTTTTAAATTAATTTGGATACAATAGTCCTTGAGTTACAGCCTGATAGTTTATCCCTCTTTTACATACAGCTTTGCTTTAGAGGAAGGACAAACTGACTATGATATCATTCTAAAACTCCAAAAGAGACATGATAAACATAGAAGCTTTGAAAATCAAGAAATTCCAAAGAAATCTCTAAATGAACAAAGATTGGTCTCATTCTTCTTTGTTATATCATTGTCTGTCTAGTCTGCCATTTATGTTGATATACATGCAGTTATTTTATTTCTGTCATCCTTATCTTTGCAAATTATTTAATCAAGTATTGGCATTGCCAAAAGAAAATCAAATAGTTAATTAACTAACATATTAACATTATTACATCTGATTTATCCTTAATTTCACATTCATACATATCCATAGTGCAAGGAACTCCCTTGCTATCTGTTCCGGCCAATGAATTAACCTACGTTATGACTTGGATAGCTTAGGTTGCCATATAACTATCAAACTTCTTAATGCCAAACTTTTTCAGCTATTTAAAGTCCTTCTCTTACAGTATTTCTTTTGGTTTTCAGTAGTTTACTGTAGTTTTGTCAGCCTTTTAAGCATTTCAGCTTCTGAACTGTAAAAAATGAAAACTTCGAAAGAAAGAACAAAAGTGATATTTAATTTGTCAGAAAATATCTTGTAAAGTTACCTTATTGACTCTTTAAACAGCAGAGATCTGTGTGATTCGTGGGTTGGAGAACTACGCCTCAGACGCAGGTGTGAGATGACAGATTAACTGATTCAGTCATATAAAGACACAGAAGAGACTCGACTTCATTGTGAGGAGAGAACACTCAGGCTGATGAACCATGAGGAGCTGCCAACGAGAGTCACTGACGTGCCTGGCCATCCTGCTTCTGCTCACACCAGTCTGTAAGTCCCACTTCTAACTCCTCTATGGACACTCAGAGATTCAGGCATATTTAGAAGACCCTTTATCTTATCTCAGCATCATAGGAATGATTGCTTTAAACCCTGTTTAAGAAACCCAGTGTAATATGATTAGAGCAAAAATATATAATTTATTTGTTTTTACAGGTGTTTACTCATATTAGTTAGACATACAGTTTTGTATATTCATATTTCTTTCATTTACCTTATATGATAAACAGATTAAAGGTGAAGTTATAATTTAGAAGTTGAAAATATTTTCTAGATCATATCCTATGGGCAACTTAGAGAAGTAAACACAATGTAAACAATATAAGGCATTTGTTAAAGTTCCTTCTTGGTTTTTGTTTATTCATTTTGCCTATGCATGATGGATTAAATATTTTAAAATCTTTGCGTAAAGAAAGTGATTAAATTGTATTCCATTCTCCATTTAAATATTTATATACATTGTATATGAATATACAGTGCTTTCAAATGTTTGAAAATTACAAATGATGTACTAAAGCACCTCATTGAGACCTGTATTTTAATTACAAACTCACTCGAGAAAAAAAAACAGTAAGAACATTTTGTAATTTGTGACATTTTGGCTATATTTTCAACTGATACCTTAAACAAGGTCAGAAGCTGAAATCAGCAGTCAGAATCCTATGCCGTGTAGTTCTAGGCTTTCAAGATATTACTCTTGAAAAAAATAGAAATATAATTGCCTTACTAATGATTTCTGTCATTGTATCACTAAGGTCACCTTCACATTTTTAGGATAAAACCCTCCATATTCAGTAATTGTTGGAATCATTATAAGAATCAAATGTTATCCTATTAAAAGTCTTTTATATGACACATATAGCTTTACAATTTTTCTTAATGTTTTATTTGTGAACCATAAATAATTAAGTAATATTAAGAAATTGCAGTTAAAATGAAGTTGTTGTGCCATTTATTCATTTAATGATTAAAGCAACATTAACTACGACATAGAATAAATAACTTGATTTTTTTTCCCTGAATAATAAAACAAAAGAACAGCAGAAACTATTAAACAGTCACTAAAACAAGAGAGACATTATAAGCAGTTTAAAGAAGCCATACGTCCTTGTGGCACTGAAAACTAAAGTGATACCAGAACCATTTTTTTAGATCTCACATTTATGAATTGACCTTAAATCTTAGTTTTAGCTTTAAAATGCTTAAAATGTGAAACCATATGGAGTATTTTCAATAAAAACTAAAATTAGGAAAAGGTTTAAAGTTGTAGTATGTATTTTATGTTTTTATAAGACTTGGAACTTTATATACAGTATGTTGCTATCAAATAATTGAAGCATTAATTTTATGACTGAAACTTGGAGTAAAGCACTTTAGCACTGCATCTCACTTGAAAACTTGTGTTGGCTGAAGTGATTTCTATGTGCAGTCTAAAATCTCTGGGGTTTTTTTGTGTGTGTATTTGTCCAGTTCTGTCCCTTTAACCAAACAGTTTGATTGCTGTCTGTAAAATGCCAATTCAGAAAAGCACAGCAGAATGATTTTTACATTTAAGACATTTAGAAATATTTCTGCTATAGATTTAAATGCTTGACTCTCTTTTGTTGATTTCATTATATTTTGCCCTTTCTCTGTCAGTTTTTCCCCCTTCGTTGTATCTTATTAATGACAATTAAAAATGAGCAGAGCAGACACGTTTGCAAACAACACTGAATAATCAAAGGCTGCAAGTACTTTAGCATCAGACCCTCTAATTAGTACATAATAGGTTAATTAAACAATTAGAACACCTAGAAAAGTAAAATGAAAATCAAGATGAAAATATTGTTAAAAAGAAAAAAATACATTATTCCCTAATAACTGCTTGGTATATTTTAATATATATTTTGTTTTTCCCCCGTGACCCTGTAGTTAGGATATAGCGGGTTGGATAATGGATGGACGGATGGATATATTTTACCAAACTTAGTTTTCTAATTTCTATATTGTTCCCAAAACACAGAACTTAGGAAATAACACATCACTTAATTAGCCCAGTAGTCCAATTAAAAACAGAAACTGGTTGGAACAAAAACCTGCAGCCACAGTCGGTCCCCAGGACCGAGGCTGGAAACACTGGATTAGACAGTGCTCCTAAACAGCCAAAATAATTTCAGTACTTTCATTAGAAATCCTGCAGACTTCTGTCTGTTACAGTAGATGTTTATATATTACACCAGACCTACAGCTCCACTGATGTATTTTCTTTTGAAGTTTGTGTTTTGCCCATCTCTATTTCTTCTACTCTGTCTTTGGCATATGTTAACTATTTGCAGCTTGCCTCTTTTATGTGTGTTTGTCTGTATTTCTAGTTCTGTGCTTGGGACTATTTAATAATTTATAATTCTAAAAGCTAAAAGCTTAGCTATAGAAAAATAAACAGTTTCAGATAATGGATACATGAAAGACCCCATAAGCAAAACTAGCAACAAATTGATATAACTAAATAAATAAATGGCATGTCTAAAAATGAGTGACAGAGCATCTTTACATTTAAAAGAATCAGTTGATTTCTACATTTCTACTTCATATATAGAGAGAGTAGCAAATTAAAAGGTGACTGGCTAGCTGAAGTACAGGATGGGTTTGTAACTGCAAGTGGCTAAGAAAGTGGACCGTTAAAGTTCAAGGATCCTGATTCAATCCTCACAAATCAGTCACTGGACCTTCATGTGCTCAAATAGTTAAACATACATGAAAATAGTTTTGTTTCAAATCAATAATGTTATAAAATAAATGTGTTCTTTCATTGTGTGACAAATCTTAACATGACGGTTTGATTTAGATTTTGGAAAAGTCAGTGCTTGGAAAAAGTAGCCATTCTTTTAATTAAAACAATGCATTCATATTTTCCTTCTTTTTGACTACATGCCAGATGTAAAAGCTCATCCTCTGTAAGCCTAAACATGACTCAACAATTTTTAAAGGCCAGATCTGATTCTCTTAGTGTTTGTAAATAACACAAACCTCAGCAAGGTTCAGTCACAGTTTATCTTGTTTTCCAACTTGTGATCCTGAATGGAGATTGAAAATGAATTTTTTTATCTTCCAGGTGGGGAATATCTGAGGCTAGTGAATGGAGGAGGACCCTGTGAGGGGAGAGTGGAGCTGCTTCATGAAGGACAGTGGGGAACTGTGTGTGATGATGATTGGGACATAATGGACGCTGTTGTGGTGTGCAGGCAGCTAGGCTGTGGGGAGGCTATCTCAGCACCAAATTTAGCTCGCTTTGGACAGGGAAGCGAGAAAATCTGGATCCGAAAAGTTAACTGTAAAGGACAGGAGTCTAAACTGAAGGACTGTGAGTCTGAATGGAATCCTTCAAACTGCTACCATAGGGAAGACGCAAGTGCAGTGTGCTCAGGTAGGAACTGAAACTCATCTCTAATCTCTCATAACCCTCCTACTATATAATAATCACTTATGAATTCTTAGATATCTTCCAGTAAACACATATGTTCCAAGTTCATTAGGTAGTAATTTTGTTGGTCTTTTAGATGGATAAGTGGTTAAAATAAAAAGTAATTTAAAGACTTACCAAAATCTCTTTTAAAAGAGAAAATTTAAAGCTAGTACCAGCATTGGTAATTACAGATGTGTGAAGAGGAAAAAGCTCAGGCGGAATTCTGCTAGGAAAATATATAATTAATAAATACACATTAACACAATTTCAACACATACCATATTCAAATAAAGAAACTTGGTGAACAAGGTAAGTTTATCTATTTCCTTGTTGTTTTTTTGACTCCAGTTGAATGTTTCCATTTCATTAAATCATTTAAGTGATTCACATGTCATTTTTGTACAGTGCACCAGCATGGTTCATTGATTTTTTTTTGCTGAAGTTTTCTGACTGACTAAATATTCTCTTTAATTGCAGGGTTTGTAAGATTAGTGGGCAGTGCCAATCAGTGCACTGGAAGAGTTGAAGTTTATGACATGACATGGCACTCAGTCTGTCCTTACAGTTTTGACTGGCAAGATGCAGAGGTTGTTTGTCGTGAGCTGAGCTGTGGGATTCCTAAAGAGGTGTTGAGTAGTGATGAGCTTGGAGGGAGACGAGGTGAAATCTGGTCAAAGGAGTTCCAGTGTCAAAGTCATGAATCCCGTCTTTATGATTGTCCCATATCTGCAAACGTAAATCATAGCTGCACATCCGGCAACAATGTGGGTCTTGTCTGTTTTGGTGAGTCACTACTTTTAATAATGCTTATGGCATAGATAGAAAGTCAATCTGGCATGTTTTGTTATTTATTTTCATGCCCAATTTATCCATTTCTTCAACACTTTACTACTTCTTCTGTTTACCTCTTTTCTGCTGTAAGATAGATTTCACTGTAATCTCTGTAGATACATATTTTAAACTCATGCTAATTAACATTTTTAATCACACTATTCAGCCTTGAGCATATTTATACATTGCTGGTTAGTAGTTATTTTATTTTATATGTTTTGGGGGATATTGTATGCAAAATACAAGTTTTACTTTGTGTCTGTTTGTGATGGAGACGTAGATTCAAGAACTGTGTTTAATATAGTGTTCTAAATCGTGCGCTATTGCATGCTAAGTTACCTTTGAAATCCTATTGGATGCATAGCTTATAACAGTACATCCCAGGTGAAGATGCACTTTTTATAGGGCAACTGGGAGTGCAAATAATATAAATATTTGTGAATAACAAAGAAATAATTTTGAACAAGTATGAATGCTTATGTAGAACACAAATCTCCTGATGCAAAAATTAGAGGATGAAAGAATTATCCTTAATGAGAATGCCATGCAGAGCATATACAAGCAAGCTTATTGGATTAGGAATATATTATACTTAATAATTCAAGTACTGTATTCACTATTTATTGCTCCTTTACGATGTGACCTGACTCTTACCCACCTTGCATTACCGAAAATAACAATTTATAAAAAATGTGTGTTGTATACAGGTGCCGGTCATAAAATTAGAATATCATGACAAAGTTTATTTATTTCAGTAATTCCATTCAAAAAGTGAAACTTGTATATTAGATTCATTCATTACACTCAGACTGATGTATTTCAAATGTTTATTTCTTTTAATTTTGATGATTATAACTGACAACTAATGAAAGTCCCAAATTGAGTATCTCGGAAAATTAGAATATTGTGAAAAGGTTCAATATTGAAGACACCTGGTGCCACACTCTAATCAGCTAATTAATTCAAAACACCTGCAAAAGCCTTTAAATGGTCTCTCAGTCTAGTTCTGTAGGCTACACAATCATGGGGAAGACTGCTGACTTGACAATTGTCCAAAAGACGACCATTGACACCTTGCACAAGGAGGGCAAGAAACAAAAGGTCATTGCTAAAGAGGCTGGCTGTTCACAGAGCTCTGTGTCCAAGCACATTAATAGAGAGGTGAAGGGAAGGGCAAGATGTGGTAGAAAAAAGTGTACAAGCAATAGGGATAACCGCACCCTGGAGAGGATTGTGAAACAAAACCCATTCAAAACTGTGGGGGAGATTCACAAAGAGTGGACTGCAGCTGGAGTCAGTGCTTCAAGAACCACCACACACAGACGTATGTAAGACACGGGTTTCAGCTGTCACATTCGTTGTGTCAAGCCACTCTTGAACAAGAGGCAGCGTCAGAAGCATCTCACCTGGCCTAAAGACAAAAAGGTCTGGACTGCTGCTGAGTGGTCCAAAGTTATGTTCTCTGATGAAAATAAATTTTGCATTTCCTTTGGAAATCAAGGTCCCAGAGTCTGGAGGAAGAGAGGAGAGGCACAGAATCCACGTTACTTGAGGTCCAGTGTAAAGTTTCCACAGTCAGTGATGGTTTGGGGTGTCATGTCATCTGCTGGTGTTGGTCTATTGTGTTTTCTGAGGTCCAAGGTCAACGCAGCCGTCTACCAGGAAGTTTTAGAGCACTTCATACTTCCTGCTACTGACAAACTTTATGGAGATGCAGATTTCATTTTCCAACAGGACCTGGCACCTGCACAAAGTGCCAAAACTACCAGTACCTGGTTTAAGGACCATGGTATCACTGTTCTTGATTGGCCAGCAAACTCGCCTGACCTTAACCCCATAGAAAATCTATGGGGTATTGTGAAGAGGAAGATGCAATACGCCAGACCCAACAATTCAGAAGAGCTGAAGGCCACTATCAGAGCAACATGGGCTCTCATAACACCTGAGCAGTGCCACAGACTGATCGACTCCATGCCACGCCGCATTGCTGCAGTAATCCAGGCCAAAGGAGCCCCAACTAAATATTGAGTGCTGTACATGCTCATACTTTTCATGTTCATACCTTTCAGTTGGCCAACATTTCTAAAAATTCTTTTTTTGCATTGGTCTTAATTGATATTCTAATTTTCCGAGATACTGAATTTGGGACTTTCATTAGTTGTCAGTTATAATCATCAAAATTAAAAGAAATAAACATTTGAAATACATCAGTCTGTGTGTAATGAATGAATCTAATATACAAGTTTCACTTTTTGAATGGAATTACTGAAATAAATCAACTTTGTCATGATATTCTAATTTTATGACCGGCACCTGTAAACAAATGAAAGATGCCTGTTAATGTCCTATAATCATTTTGTCCTCTCTTTAAATCAGTAGGCATTAGCTGCCCATTTTATTGATGTTTTGAAATAAAGAACAGTACAAAAATATGTTACTATATTAGATATCAACTACATGTTGTCCTTTATTAATTTTTTGAAATTACTAATTATTTTGCTTCCTAATTCCCCAGTAAATAAATAATAATAAAAGAAAAGAAAAAGGTACAGATCTAACATTATATGGAAGTTATCAAAGAAATAAAGTAATCTATTTGTTTAATTAGGGTGATCAAGTAGTTTTATTTGCACACTTAAGTAACCTGCAGTAAAGTCATTCAAGCATATACTAAGAAAGAAATCCTCAGCCAAACAGATATATAGACAATCATGGTTAGACAGTAAAGTCAGGTGATAAAAAACATCTGGTCAAGCCCAGTTCTGAAGCTAGAGATTTTTTCCAATTCTACCAAATTTGTATTTATCAGAAGCATTCAATTTATAAAGAAAGCTTATTTACAAGCTAAGGCTGTGAAGAAAAATAATGAATAATAGATTCTAAGGCTAAAATATACATAGAAACCAGTCCTTAAACTCCACAATTAATCTCATGCTTAACTGCGTCAAAGAGAGGATATAGAATCAATTAATTGATCCCCATTGAAAAAAACATCTTTTAAATTTTATATAGCATATCCCTAAGCTATTGCTCCTGTGATCCAATGAATAATAAACTCAGTTGAATAACCAAATATAACAAGGATAAAATCTAATTATTATGATTTGTGTTTGTGTTAAATTAATTTCTCATTCCTTTTGGCTCTATTATTTACATGTTATATCTGGATATAAGTTTGGGGATCAGAGAACCCAATTTTGGGATCACTTTTTTAATTAAAAATTGTTTTATAGTGTTTGTATATTTCGGGCATCTTTTTCTGACACCATCTTTGTTTTCATGGATGTCACTGTTGCATTTTTTTGCTTGTTTTTCAATTTTGTTTATGTTTTCACATGTCTGTGAAATGCACATGACCGCGGTTGGGTTGTCACATGATCCACTTTCTGTCTATTGTACTTTGGAGCAACCCGGGGTAGCTGGCATCACAGATGTCCAGTAAACCTTACCAGATAAGTTCTAAAACCATTTTTTGTGAAATAGCAATGAAAGTGGTTAAAAAAAAGTGCAGTTAGATGCCGTACATTCTGTACTTTTTGTTTGTTTCTTTTGTTTTCTCCTTTTGTGCTCATCAGCATCACATTTGGAATTTCTAGCTCACAATAACCCTTTATGACTTTGTCCTTATTAGCCACCATTTTGAGCATCAGTCATCATGGCTTTCCTATCGAACAACAACATGTGCAGTCTCAATATCGTTCCTGCAACAGAAAAAAGATCTGCATTGTGCACTTTCTGGTCATTCAAGTTTGCAAATTAATCACACAAAATCTGTGCATGGTATTGTTTGTATTCTTATTTAGCATCAGACTGAACTCTTCTTCTGACTTACCGTTTGATATTTGATTTAGTGATTTAGTTTAGACAAAAAAATAGGACTTTAAGTTTGTACTTTTTCTTTTGGCTAACATAACACTAATGATATTCCATTAGCTAGACCAACAGAGGCTTTAATGGCATTGCATTTCTGATATTCTGTATTGGCAGCATTTCATTAAAGGCCAATGTACGTCAGGAAGGGTAAGAGTCCCATTTACTGAAAGGACTACCCTTTTTATGGAAGAAAACTCTGGAAAAAATTCTTCTGAATGTTGATCAGTGATCAGAATGATCAGAATATTCCTGCTTCACAAATAATAGATTTTTAACACTTTCTATAATAAAAGTGACAAAAGCACACCCACATACACACACACACACATACACAAACACATGCACACACACACACACACACTTACACACATGCACAAACACATCACACATTGCACATCGTTGGTCACAGTAACTGATTAAGCATATCTGTATTTTTTTTGTCCCATAAAACATTAGTTCATCATTAATAGAAAGCAGCATGGTGATTTCTGTTATTCCTTAAGTGTTTCATATCCAGTTTGGATATATACCAATTAGTCCAGAAACACCAGTTTTGATAATCTGTACTTGTATGTTGTTGTGTGCATGTGTGAGTGCTTACGCTTAAAAAGAAGATTGTCGTTTCAGATTAAGAGACTCTTACAGCTTCCTGACGTAGATCACCATTAAATGAAACGCTACCAATAAGGATTAACAGATATCCCCATGCTGCTTTCTATAATGGGGTGTTCAACACCATCGAAGCTCTGGCTCCACACGGCACCAAGACCTGTGTCCAAAGTGTCCATCTAGAGAATGAAAGGTAAAGAGAAGTTAGGAGCTTTTAAGGCAAGTGCTGATGTAAGGGCCTGTTTTAGGTCACTAAATGCAGCTACTGCCTTATCATTCCATACCACATTGTTTGTAAAATCGGTTAAGAGTGCCACTGTTTCGAAAAATTAGGGTACAAACCGGAGGTAGTAGCCCACTTAGCATAGAAAGGCTTCGACTTGCCTCTTGGTCTTCGGACAGGGCCATCTCAATATGACATCAACCTTGGAACACTGTGGCCTCACAGTACCCCTGCATTTCTTTGGATTAATCCAAAGCCTGGCCTCACCTAGTGCTAGTAATACTACATGGACTTGCTGTAGGTGTTCCTTCCATGTGCTGGAATAGATGACCACATTATCCAATTAGGCAGCACTATATGAGTTATGAGGATGGAGCACTTTATTCACCAGGTGCTGGAAGGTTGCTGGAGCCTCATGTAACCCAAATGGAAGGACACGGTTCTGCCAGTAATCACTAGTGGTGCTAAATGCAGTCTTAGACTTTGCAGAGTCCATTTAAGGAACCTGCCAGTACGAATTGGTCATGTCAAGTGTGGTCAAATAATTGGCCTTCCCTAACGTCTTCAGGAGGTCATCCACTCATGGCATCAGGTAGGCATTAAATAGGGAGACTTGATTAAGTCAATGGAAATCATTGCAAAACTTTCACCTCCTGTCAGGCTTAGCGACCATGAAGATAGATAGGACTGAACTAGGGACAATGACTTTCCTCTATTATTTGTAGTTCCAGCATGCTCTAGATCTCAAGTTCCACTTCGGCTCTTTTTGCCTTGGGAAGACGATACGGGTGCTCTTGAACTATAACCTCAGGTTCTGTCACAATATTATGTGCAATCAGAGAGGTCCTTCCAGGTTTTTTACTCACAACCTCTGGGACAGACATGATAACTGACTTCAGCTCCTGTTGTTGTTTGGGGGTCAAATTGGGTCCAAAGTTAAGGTTATTTTTGTGACCAAAGAATAAGTGGGGCGGATCGCTGGAGGGATCGGGTTCTCCGTCCTTCCATGGTTTCAGCAGGTTCACATGATAGACCCATTCACTCAGTCAACGATTGGGTTGTTTCACCAAATAACTAACAAGCCCTTTCCTCTCCTTAACTTCATAAGGGCCTTGCCAATGGACCAACAATTTGGAGTGAGAGATAGGAACAAGGACCAAGACACGATATTCACACAGAGACGTATTCTGATCATAATACTGGGCCTGTGCTGCTTGCACCTTTTTCATGTGACTTTTTACAATTGGATGAATGTTTCTGAATCTATCGTGTAATTGCACAATATATTCTAATACATTTATGGAGGGGAGTGCCTATTCCTCCCAACCTTCTTTTAAAATATCCAATATGCCTTGGCGTTGTCGTCCGTATAACAATTCAAAGGGTGAGAAACCCATAAAGGCCTGTGGATAGGCAAAAAGGATGAGGGGGAGGAGCTGATCCCTGTTCCTCCCATCCACGCTGACCACCTTATTAAGCATTTGCATTAGAGTCTAAATAAACCTCTCCATTAGACCATCGATTTGAGGATGATACACCGCAGTCTTTAAATGCTTTATCTTAAGTAACTTGGCTGTTTCCTTGAATGTCTCTGAGGTAAACGGCATCCCTTGATCTGTTAGGAATTCTTTAGAGATGTCAACTCGCGCAAAGACGCCTACCAACTCCTGTGCCATTGGCCGTGCGCAAAGGAACAGCTTTGGGATATCATGTAGCATAATCATCTAGAACTAAAATATATTTGTGTCCTCTTGCTCAAGGGGATCTCATTAGGTCGACCCCGATTCGTTCAAAAGGGACATCTATGAGGGGAGCACAGAGCACGGTCTCTCCTAAGAATTCGATGCAATTGGCACTCCGGTCAGGATGTGCAAAAGTGACAAACCTCCTCATTAATTCTCAGCCAATAAAATCGGAGCTTAATTCACTCTAGAGTCTTTTTGGTGCCCAAATTGCCTCCTAGGAGGTAGGCATGTAATAATTTGGAGCAACTTCTGCACCTTCCCCTCATATTCCACTATCTGATACAGAAGGTTATTTTCTAAGAAAAAGTGTGGGCCCTGAGGCATGGGATGATGAGTGTGTTTGCCATTGACAAGAACTATTGCATTTTTCGCAAATTTAAGGGAATCGTCATTCAAACTATTCCCTTTTAAAAGAAGCCGGCATTTCTCTAACTTGAAAATGCAACTGGGAGAGAGGGTCTGTGTTGACCTCAAGGGGCATGGCTTCATCTTGCACTGCTGCTGCGACTGGTGATGATGTTGGAGAATGGAGGATGGCATGATGATAATCTACGCATGCTGAGGTCTGTTGGCTAGGAAGTCTATAATCCATTTTGCAGAGTGTAGCACTGAGTTCTAAGTTGAGGAGTCTGGTGGTCAGGATTGATGGTAAACCATGCTAACTGCAGAGCTGTAATCTATTAACTATAGCATAGCAGTATTATCCAGGTGTGCAAGGATGGTATAAAGTTTAAGGGACATTTCAACCACTTTGGAGCAGTTGGAATTATATACAAACTAGAGGTAATCATTATTAACTGAAATATGCTGTTTAATGTGTCCTGCCAACGTGTCTCAAAGCATTTCATCACAACTAGATTGAGTGCCACCTGTCTGTAGTCATTCAGGTAGTTAAGTCTTGTTTATTTAGGCACAGGGATAATTATTGACCTCTTGAAGCAGGAAAATATTAAAGATGTCATTGAAGGATTGAGCTAATTGTTTGCTACATGATTTTAAAACACATCCCTAAAATTGCATCCAGACTGTTTGCCGTGTGGACATTAACTCATTTAAATGTCCTTGTTACGTCATGTATAGAAACGAAGAATTAATCATATGGTCCTGCAGGCAATCAAATGGTGGCTTTTTGGTGCCAAAATCAAAAAGGGCAAATAAAATATTAAGATAGCCTGCAAGGGAAAATTAAGATGATTTAGGATTAGGTTTTACTTTGTAGTCCTTAAGCATCACTAATCCCAAACTAAATTTGTACAAATTTCTACAGCTGCTAATTTCACTTTCTAGTTTACTACTGCACTAAACGTTAAGCCAGTTTGATTGCTTTCTGAGATCATGTCACCATTTCTTGTATGAATGTTTCTGTGACACTGTTTCAAATGCATTGATCTGTGCCACAAATCCCATTTGCATTTAAATCTCATTACAACATCTGCATACTCATCCAGATTTGATGAGGAATCTCTAAATGTCCCGGTTTTCACAATCAAAGTCGTCATGGAGTTTCTCTTCTATCCTTTGGTCCAATACTGTACCACTTTGGTTGCCTGCTCTTCACATTTCATTTTGTTAGCTGGAAGTAGGAATAGTAACAGATGATCAGACTGAGGGTGCAGTAGAGGGTGGTAAGCATCTTTTATTGTGGTGTGCTAGTGATCAAGAGAATTAGCAATAAACACATGCTAGTGATATTTAGGGCAAATGCTTCTTCAGTTTGCTTTGTTGAAATCATAGAACATAAAAGTCAAGTCAAGAACTTGGAATGTACATACTGTAATGCTGTTCATATTGTTCAGTGCATTGTTCGTTCTTGAAGAATCTTCACAGCAATCAGAAAAATACTGGTGAACTGCCCTGGAAGATAAAATGGACTACACGTGATCAATAAATATTTCAGACCAGTTGAGCAGTTTTAGAGACAATTTTAACATTCATGCACCAGGCACTGTTCACTTTAAAACACACGTCTGCTCCATTGGTTTTACCTGACAGTTCAGTTCCATCGCCACAAAGCAAAATAAACCTATTTGAATGTATTGCAGCATCTGGTGTCTGAACAGTTAGCCCTGTTTCCAAAAAATAAAAACACATCAGTTCTACAGTGACATAAGCCAGAATAAATTGTTAGGAACAGCAGGTCAGTGTTTTACTCTCCCTTGGCTGCCTCCCCTTTGTCCACATTTCCTAGCTGTCTTTGTTTTCTTTGTTGAGTCATGCCAGTTATGCTGTCTGAGAATGACTGGTTGCAGCAGCTCCGTATTTATTAAGCTGAAAGATGAAATTCTCATTGCTTGGTCTGATGTTTAAATGGATTTGTCTGTCATTATTAATAAACACTGTAAGTGACTGCAAAAACAACAAAATAACACAATTATATACAAAAAAACACCACATATGCAACATGCCATTCTTCATTCTTCCTGCTTGAATTAGATTAAATCCGTCCAGCATTAAAACTGTGTCTGGTATATTAGGTCTTATCTAGCTCTCAGGTAAACACAAAATGCCACTGTATGATCCATTACCTGCTACCTTAGAATGTTCAAAAGTTAAATAAAAAATATGGTTCAACCTACTATGAATGCAAAGAATTATTTATAGACTGAATAAATAGACTTAGACTGAATCATTTGTAGAAACATTATTATGTGAAATCTAAACTAAACAGCTGTGTAAGCATATTAAATATGGTGTCACTGTTTCTTTATTACCAAGTTATTGTCTCTAAAACTTTTATTTTAATACTAATACTCATGGATGGTGTCTTCTGTTTGTCTCTGTCACTTAAAATTTTGTCTCTTTTTTACAGGATACACAGGCTACAGGCTGGTCAATGGCACAGACTCCTGTTCTGGCCGTGTGGAGTTGCAGTTTGGTGGTAAATGGGGAACTGTCTGTGATCAGTATTGGACTCTGAAAGATGCCAACGTTTTGTGCCACCAACTAAAATGTGGATATGCAACTGAAGCCCCAGGACAGGGCAGGTTTGGAGAAGGCATTGGTGAGATATGGACAGATATATTTGGCTGTGAAGGCAGTGAGACCCACTTGTCAAAGTGCCCCACCTCTGTCTGGGGGCGAGGAGACTGCACTCATGCAAACGATGCCGGTGTGATTTGTTCTGGTGAGCAATGGATTTTGTATTAAACAATATCTGTAATCAAGTTTATTTGATATTACTGATTACATTTATAACTGCAGTTATATACAATTTATATAAATATACACACACTTTATTTGTAATTTTGTAGTCACTATGCATTTTTTAATTTATTTGACATAAGTGGCCTTTATATTGCTGAATTTTAATTTCAAATTAATTACTATTGGGGCAAAGAACAATGATGTATTTTTAGCAAACACATTATACATTGTTATAATGAAATTTTAATTATAGTAAAAAATATGAAAGATTAATTGTATTACTTGTGGCGACATGGTGGTGCATGTTCTCCCCATGTCTGCGTGGGTTTCCTCCGGGTGCTCCAGTTTCCTCCAACAGTCCAAAGACATGCAGGTTAGGTGGATTGGTGATCCTACATTGTCCCTAGTGTGTGCTTGGTGTGTGTGTGTCTCGCCCTGCCCCTTGGTTTGTTTCCTGCCTTGCACCCTGTGTTGGCTGGGATTGGCTCCAGCAGCACCCTGTGACCCTGTAGTTAGGATATAGCGGGTTGGAAAATGGATGGATGTATTACTTGTAAAAACAAGTATGAATAGTTATCATCTCCCGCTTTTAGACAGAAGATGGAATAAAGGTTAAAGATCATAAAGGTCATGTACCTGTTGGTATGATCTTAGGCTCCCACTCCTTTAACTTGCTCTAGTTTCCGAGACCATCTATTATATATGAATAAGTATTTGCCAATCACATTATGGGGGGGGGGGAATAACAAAAAGTCCAGAATTTCAGGCTTCTTGGTAGTATTATGCATTTGAAGCATTACAAAAGCATTCTATTGTCTATTATTATTAAGCATTTTTTATTACTTACAGTATGTTTAGCATTGTTTGGAAGCATGTGCCTCTTTTATCCCTCTGTATTTCTAACCACCTACTTTTTTTTAACTGGCCTCTTTAACTTTTCCAAAATTCTTCTGTTTGATATCATCTTCTCGACACATTTTGTGTTACCTGTTAGGACTATGGGATGGGGATGAGGATTGTAGGGTAGGTCACTCCACTCTTTATCCTCTGGATTTCCTTTCTAATTGTGTCTAACCAATGCAATTGGGATATATTAATGTGATAAATGAGGAGCAAATGTTAATTTTAAGAAATTCTAATTATGAATAAAAAAATACAGTAATACTAAATTATGCAAAAATCTGAGTAATACAGCCAATTTTGTGCATTTAGATCTCTTAGATATTGTTCAGAGAGATTTCAATGAAATGTGCTATTTATGGTAAAAAGTAAATACTGTACAAGAAAGAGATAGATAGATAGATAGATAGATAGATAGATAGATAGATAGATAGATAGATAGATAGATAGCACTTTGTTCCCAGGAGAGATTTGGCTTTTTACAGAAGCACAATAAATAAATAATGAATAAATTTTATATTGTGACAAGCAATTGCCGGACAAATTAGAAAGAGGAACACACTGGAATTATGCCCTCAGTCACGCTGTGCACCTGCTGACAAGGTTACGTTACTACACCGTTGGTCCTGCTGACCATCAGTTATGCACAAGGCCTGGGGAAGGCTGCTGTGTCCGGATATGCGTGTGCAGGGACCATATTACTATGTATGCAATAAAACCTGATGTTATGGTCTCAGATCCCGGTACTGAAACTGTGTGACCATGAACAAGTCTCTTCACCAGATTGTGCTCCAAATGGAAAAACAAATCAAATGTAACCAGTTCTGTGTCAAATGCAAGTTACCTTGGATAAAGGCATCATGTAATTAAGTAATTAATAATAATACAATGCCTTGCATTACACTAAATTAGTTTTCACACCATTTACAGGAATACCTGACATTATAGGTGCAGTGGATAGAATGCTTATCCCTATTCACAATTCCAACCTCTTGAATCCCAACCATACCTATTGATAAGTGTCCTCCTAAAATGTGCATGTGATATGCAACCAACTGTCAGGCACTTTTTACAGACATTGTAGCCAAGCAGCCTGGAAGTATACAGTATTGAGTCCAACTCTGGAGTGTGTCCAGTGACAAGGGTTATGATGTGTTTGCTGGTGGCCAGCTAGAGACAATGGTTATCCTTTTATTGAATATCTTTCAACTCCAGTGTGGAATCTCTGAACTGTAGCTGGGGAAAGCTATAACGCCACCCACCAAAGTACACGCACTGTTGCAGAGTATGTTCTGGACAGGTTGAAGATGCAATCCCAGTGATGTAGGCATCCATGAGCCTTGGAAAGCAACACTTCTTAATTTTTGTCACCTCCTATATAAGTTGTTTTAAGTCCTCTGTTGTGAAGTGTTGCTTTTTTCCCAGTTACCAATTAACCATTGTTAATTTTTGCAAAGAAACCATGTCGCATTTTGAGCACTTTTCATATGTTTTAGAATAATAGGTAAAATTAATGTAATCTATAAGTCGAAATTTTAACATCTTTATGTTTTGTTTTTTTGCGTTTTAATTGTTTTGTCTATTTTTTCTCTTTTTACATTTGCACATGTCCAATGTGACAATATAATGCATATTTGACAACTAAAATACATGGGATCAATGTTACTGTTATCAACATTCTGCTTTTCTGATGTGGACGCTGAGGTGCAGCCAAAAAAACGAGTACAGTGGAACCTTAGTTTGCGAGCATAATTTGTTCCGGAAGCGTGCTCGCAGTCCAAAGCACTCGTATATCAAAGTGAATTTCCCCATAAGAAATAATGGAAACTCAGATGATTCGTTCCACAACCCAAGACTATTCATATAAAAATGATTAATCTATACTAATAAAAAGCAAAGCCCTCACTGACTGACTGACTGGCTGACTGACTGACTGACTGACTCACTCACTCACTCACTCACTCACTCATTCACTCACTCATCACTAATTCTCCAACTTCCTGTGTAGGTAGAAGGCTGAAATTTGGCAGGCTCATTCCTTACAGCTTACTTACAAAAGTTGGGCAGGTTTCATTTCAAAATTCTGCGCGTAACGGTCATAACTGGAACCTACTTAGGTACATATATACCGGCCATAGCCTGCAGCTCGGTCGCCGTGTGAGGCGGAGTTCCGTCCCACATCGTCACGCCTTCCACGTAATTGAGTGCCTGCCCATATAAGGCTGTCCATCAGCGGCAATCCAATAGAAACACTCTGCCGCTAAATATTCAGATGAAGATTAGATGGTCAGGGTGGTGTTTGGCACAAACTCAGCGAAACTGCGAGAGAAACTTTTAAGTGCCGGGTCTTAGCTAACATTAAATAAAGCTGTGGACATCGCGAAATCGCACAGGATAGCTCAAGCACAGCTGAGAAGCTTCGATGCATGTGCTCCGAGCAGCTCACGTGAACTGACTTTGCAGGACTGGGAATGGTAAACCCGTGCATGCAGTGTGTGATGTCTCAGACACACTACTTCTCCGCTGCGAAGCGTGGGTATCTGAGCTGACATTAAATAAAGCCATGGACATCGCAAGATCGCACGGTCCAGTGTGGTGGCTGGTTCTCCGCAGCACCCCCTAGCGGCCACCTCATCTCCCAACCGGGCTGCTGTGGTGGACTCCATGTCCCATGGAGCCACGGGGGAGATTGAGGAGGGATCCACAGCCAGGGAGACTGCCCCCAAGCACCCCGGGGAAGGTACTGCAATGTCCATGATGGCTCCGCCGGGACGTATGCAGCAGAGGCGTCCCGGCCGGGCATGGTACCCGGCTGTCCGTCACATGATATATATATATATATTTAGTTTGGCCTGGATTACTGCAGCAATGCGTCTGTGGCACTGCTCAGGTGTTATGAGAGCCCATGTTGCTCTGATAGTGGCCTTCAGCTCTTCTGAATTGTTGGGTCTGGCGTATTGCATCTTCCTCTTCACAATACTATGGGGTTAAGGTCAGGCAAGTTTGCTAGCCAATCAAGAACAGGGATACCATGGTCCTTAAACCAGGTACTGGTAGTTTTGGCACTTTGTACAGGTGCCAGGTCCTGTTGGAAAATGAAATCTGCATCTCCATAAAGTTTGTCAGCAGCAGGAAGCATGAAGTGCTCTAAAACTTCCTGGTAGACGGCTGCATTGACCTTGGACCTCAGAAAACACAATGGACCAACACCAGCAGATGACATGGCACCCCAAACCATCACTGACTGTGGAAACTTTCAACTGGACCTCAAGCAACGTGGATTCTGTGCCTCTCCTCCCTTCCTTCAGACTCTGGGACCTTGATTTCCAAAGGAAATGCAAAATTTACTCTCATCAGAGAACATAACTTTGGACCACTCAGCAGCAGTTTTGTCTTTAGCCCAGGCGAGACGCTTCTGACGCTGTCTCTTGTTCAAGAGTGGCTTGACACAAGGAATGTGACAGCTGAAACCCATGTCTTGCATATGTCTGTGCGTGGTGGTTCTTGAAGCACTGACTCCAGCTGCAGTCCACTCTTTGTGAATCTCCCCCACAGTTTTAAATGGGTTTTGTTTCACAATCCTCTCCAGGGTGCGGGCAACCCTATTGCTTGTACACTTTTTTCTACCACATCTTGTCCTTCCCTTCGCCTCTCTATTAATGTGCTTGGACACAGAGCTCTGTGAACAGCCAGCCTCTTTAGCAATGACCTTTTGTGTCTTGCCCTCCTTGTGCAAGGTGTCAATGGTCGTCTTTTGGACAACTGTCAAGTCAGCAGTCTTCCCCATGATTGTGTAGCCTACAGAACTAGACTGAGAAACCATTTAAAGGCTTTTGCAGCACAAACTCAGCGAAACTGCGAGAGAAAGTTTTAAGTGCCGGGTCTTAGCTAACATTACATAAAGCCGTGGACATCGCGAAATCGCACGGGATGTGCTCCGAGCGGCTCACGTGAACTGACTTTGCAGGACTGGGAAAGGTAAACCCGTGCATGCAGTGTGTGATGTCTCAGACACATTACTTCTCCGCTGCGAAGAGCGGGTATCTGAGCTGACATTAAATGAAGCCGTGGACATCGCGAGATCGCACAGGATAGCACAAGCACAGCTGAGAAGCTTCAATGCATGTACTCCGAGCGGCTCACGTGAACTGACTTTGCAGGACTGGGAAAGGTAAACCCGTGCATGCAGTGTGTGATGTCTCAGACACACTACTTCTCTGCTGTGAAGCGCGGGTATCTGAGCTAACATTAAATAAAGCCGTGGACATTGCGAGATTGCACGGGATAGCACAAGCACAGCTGAGAAGTTTCGATGTGTGTGTATATATATATATGTGTACAACACGTCCTCCAAATACAAACCTGATTGAAAGAAACAATGATAATCAAATCCTTGATGATAGCAACACTCATAACAGTCACAAAACAATTACATTGATAATCAGGTTATGTTATTTTTAAAATGTTTCCTTTTCTTTTTCATAACTTCTTTAACACAGTACATCTCTGCTGCGAAGCGCGGGTATTTTGCTAATACAAAATACACTGCCTGGCCAAAAAAAAAAGTCGCCACCTGGATTTAACTAAGCAAATAGGTACGAGCGTCCTATTGGATAATTACTGCATGGGCGATTATCTTTCAGCTGGCAACACGTTATTTAACCCCAACTGGTGCAATGAGTTGCTTCTCATTTCTTAAACAACCATGTCGAAAGACACATCTCGTGGTCACGGAAAAGATGTTAGTCTGTTTAAGAAGGGTCAAATCATTGGTATGCATCAAGCAGAGAAAACATCTAAGGAGACTGCAGAAACTACTAAAATTGGGTTAAGAACTGTCCAACGCATTATTAAAAACTGGAAGGATAGTGGGGACCCATCGTCTTCGAGGATGAAATGTGGCCGGAAAAAAATACTGAATGATCGTGATTAGCGATCACTTAAACGTTTGGTTAAATCAAATTGAAGAAAAACAACAGTAGAACTCAGGTCTATGTTTAATAGTGAAAGTGAGAGCTTTTCCACACGCACAATGCAAAGGGAACTCAAGGGATTGGGACTGAACAACTGTGTAGCCGTAAGAAAACCACTAATCAGTGAGGCAAACTGGAAAAAAAGGCTTCAATTTTCTAGGGAGCATAAAGATTGGACTCTGGAGTAATGGAAGAAGGTCATGTGGTCTGATGAGTCCAGATTTACCCTGTTCCAGAGTGATGGGCGCATCAGGGTAAGAAGAGAGGCAGATGAAGTGATGCACCCATCATGCCTAGTGCCTACTGTACAAGCCTGTGGGGGCAGTGCTATGATCTGGGGTTACTGCAGTTGGCCAGGTCTAGGTTCAGCGACAGTATGTGCGCCAAGAATGAGGTCAGCTGACTACCTGAATATACTGAATGACCAGGTTATTCCATCAATGGATTTTTTCTTCCCTGATGGCACGGGCATATTCCAAGATGACAATGCCAGGATTCATCGGGCTCAAATTGTGAAAGAGTGGTTCAGGGAGCATGAGACTTCATTTTCACACATGGATTGGCCACCACAGAGTCCAGACCTTAACCCCATTGAGAATCTTTGGGATGTGCTGGAGAAGGCTTTGCACAGCGGTCAGACTCTACCATCATCAATGCAAGATCTTGGTGAAAAATTAATGCAACACTGGATGGAACTAAATCTTGTGACATTGAAGAAGCTTATCGAAACAATGCCACAGCGAATGCGTGCCGTAATCAAAGCTAAAGGCGGTCCAACGAAATATTAGAGTGTGTGACCTTTTTTTTTGGTGGCGACTTTTTTTTTGGCCAGGCAGTGTATAAAGTAAAAATACATAAAACAAATTAACCTGCACTTTACCTTTAAAAAGAATTATGGCTGGTGTGAGTGAGTTTCTAAACTCTTGTGGGATTTCACCCAACGGGACGACAAGCAGAAGAGTGTCCCAAAGCAATCGCAGCCTCCCAGCGCTGTAGCAGTTCGCCATATAAGCATATCTAAAAAGATCGTGGACATGCAGATGGAAAATAGGAGACGATTGCCCTCAAGAGAAGAGAGAGAGAGAGAGAGAAAGAGACGCGAGAGAGAGAGATGCGAGCTCGAGTGAGCGAGATAAGGAGAGAGAGAGACGCGCGTGCGAGAGAGATAAGGAGAAAGAGAGACGCGCGTGCGAGAGATGAGAGAGAGAGAGAGACGCGCGGGAGACAGAGAAGAACCATCAGCTTAGTTGTGATCACATGACGCTCAGCAGACAAAGTGTATCCATACTACTCGAACTGCAAGACATTGCTCATTTATCAAGTCAAAATGTATTAAAAAATTTAGCTCGTCTTGCAAAACACTCGTAAACCAAGTTACTCACAAACCGAGGTTCCACTGTAGTTTAAATTTATTCGCTAAATTTCAGATAACAAAGGGCTTTAGGAAACAGTTGTTAACACACTCATTCTTTACTTACATTGTTCGTTATTATTCACTAAGACTTATTGTTTTCAGGAAATGCACCCCAGAATGACTGAAAAGAAAAACTTGGAAGTCACAATGAAGCATTTTACAGACATATTGGCTTTGGCATAAAGGACCCCTAATAGGATCTCTTTAAAAACTTCTGAATAGTTTTGCCTGAAAAACTATGTTAGTGTGTCAGAGGGGAAACGTGCAGCATTGTTCATAATGGCTCTCAGTTTAGTTTTAATTCTTTCTTTTGCTACGACCTCCAGGGGGTTGAGAGTGCACTTTTAAATATCTTGTTGATTCAGTGGGCCTCTCTTGAAGTGATATTGCTGGCCCAGCACACCACAGGGTAGAAAATTCACACTGGCAATCACAGAGTTGTAGAAGATGTAAAGGATGTCATTACCCATATCAAAGGAATATAGTCTCCTAGGGAAAAAAAGAGCCTGGTCTTCCTTTTCTTATATAGTTCCTCTTTGTTATGAGACCAGTCCAGCCTGTCAGTGGATGCCCAATTACTTATAGAAGTGGACCACCTTTACATCCACTCCCTGAATTGTGACTGGACGTAGAGGCTCTTTGGTGTGGTGAAAAGTCAATAACTAGTTTCTTGGCTTTACTGATGTTAAGTTGCTGACAATTTTTTATGCACCAAGAAACAATGTTCTTCACCGGACTCCTATACTCTGTCTCATCCCCCTTATCAATATACCCCATAAGTGCAAAATCATCTGAGAACTTCGGCAAGTGACCTGACCTGGTGTTATATTTATAATCAGAGGTGTACAGAGTGAAGAGAAAAGACAGGTCTGTCCCTTTTAGTGCTACATTGTTGCTCACATCCATATCAGAAACACAGTCCTTGAGTCAGCTGCAGTTGAGACACCAGGGCCTCATGCACCTGGGGGATTAAACCTTAATTTAACAGTTAAAGTATGAATAAATTATTTACTTTAGTTAATTATTAAGCAGTACATTGCAGCAGTTACAATAAGTCATTTACTACTCTTTTGAGGTTATTGTTATTTTAAATGATTACTCCCTGTTATAAAATACTTAATTTATTAATTCATATGTGCTGTGCACATAGCAGTTTCATTTTGTGTTTTAGAAAAATGCCTGAATATGTCACCAGGTAAAACTACTTTTATGTTTGTTGTCTTCAGTAAATGATGGAGGAGTCAGACTCATAGAAGGCCAAAGCTTCTGTGAGGGACGTGTGGAGGTTTTCTATAACAGGACCTGGGCAAGAGTTATTGATGACTCGTGGGGTGACAGGGAATCTTCTGTGGTCTGCAGACAACTTGGTTGTGACTCAGGGATTCAAGCCTCCACTTCCTACCTTTATGGCAAGGGAAGAGGAAATGTATGTGTGACAGGCATTCAGTGCTCTGAGAAGAACAGCAACCTAGAGAGCTGTACTCATCCACAAATAGTCAAATGTGGAATCAGTCACGATGTGGTTGTCATTTGTTCCGGTAAGTAGCAATTCACATTGTTTGGATAATAAGAAGTAAATAAAAGAGAAACTCATTTATTCAAAAACATTTGCCTAAATTTGGCTTTAAATGTAATTATTTATTTTCCAGATTTTGGCATCTACTGAAAAAGGTGTGCATTTATGACTTTGGCGTCATGTCACCACTTAAAATCTATTCTAGTGCTCTTACCTTTAATTGTCAGTGTCTTTTATACGGTACAAATTTACTGAGAGATTGATAATAAAGTAATCTTAAACCAATTTACGTTCATGGGGAGCATCATAAGGCATAGTCACAAATATCCACACTGGGTCAATGTAGAAACACCAGTTAGTCTAACTCATACATCTTAGAAATGTGGGAAGAAATCTTGACTACTCAAAGCAAATCTCAAACAGATGAACTTCGCTCAGACAGAAACAGTGCTAGACTAAAACACTGAATCCATGATGCAGTAGTGCTAACCACTATGCCAACCTGAAACCAGTGATTGTTTTGAAAAAAATCAAGTGAATCTGGAAGTCACATAACACCATATTACATTTTTTCAAGTTAAACTTGCAAAGCTGAATAAGTCTCAGTTACCGTAAACACTAGAAACTAATATGACTTATAATATTATGATATAAACATGGGGTCTATTTATTATCTCTTATGCAAACACTAGATATAACTTAACTCCAATTCAGGGTTCTTTACCCTGAGAACAAATAGTGTAGAAAATAAATAGGCATACAATGTTACAGTAAAACTGATTTGTTCTCACAAAGTGTAAAATATTGATATTGAATGAGAGCATAATAGGAATGATTGCACACAATAGCCAATAGAACCATCCAAGTTCAATATCTAGATATGCTTTCAGACCATCTATAAGGCTCTATAAACTTGGATGAAAAGTTCAAGAGACCTTTTTCTGACCTACATTATCATATACACAGTTAAAGAAAATTAAAAATATGGTTATAGTAGTTAGCGCTGCTACCTCAAGGCCCAAGATCCTGAGTTTAAGTCCTAGCTCAGCTGCTGTCTATGTAGATTTTTCTGCAGTTAATCTTGTCTTCCCACAGCATTCCAAATACATATATGTTAGGCTACTTCAAATTTCTAAATTAGATCCATATGTGTTTAAGTAGCTCCTAAAGTTGATCAACGCCTTGTCCAGAGTTGTTTTTTTCCTGCAACATGATGTTTTTGGGATAGATTCACCCCCTTGAGGCAATATTGTCAGGTAAACCTCAACTCTGTGTGATATTTCAGAATGATACTCTTTTTGGGATATATTGTATTTTTTTATTTATTTCTTACAAGATGAAATAAATAGAGCAGCAGCAGTAGACTTTTATTGTAGGTTCCTTGAAAAAATGTAAATTATGTACTTATGTTTGTAATATTCTTATAGATATAAACCAAATACAGCTGCGCCTAACAGAAGGCTGCTCTGGAAAACTACAGGTTTTTTACAGTGGCACCTGGGGAAGTGTATGTGAAAATCAAATGGATCAGTATACAGCGACAATGATTTGCAAGGAGCTGGGATGCAATAACCTAACATCATTTAGTAATGGAAACTCAGAAATTGACAAAGATCCAAAATGGCTTGACAATGTGAGATGCAGACCACATGATTCTTTCCTGCGACAGTGTCCATCCTCACCCTGGGGTAAAAACACATGTAATAATGATGAGGTGGCCGTAATCACTTGTTCAGGTAAGACTACACTCAAACATAGGCTAACATGATGCTTAGAGCACTGATGTTTCCCTCTTAATTCTGTCATTCAAGTTTAGATTCATAGCATAACAGAACATTACCAAACTTACTTGCACCAATTCAAGGATGTGAAGGGCCAGATTATAACTCTGCAGCTGTGGACTGTGTGCCAGTCCATTGCAGGTACCTACAGTAGCATGGATTCTTTCATATAAAACACAGACTTTAAAAATGATTTTCCTTCATAGTTCCATATCTGTAGTTGTTTAGGTTCAGTTCATCAGTCTTCATTTTATACTAATATTCTATTAAGTTTTATTACCACACAGTTTTGCCTGTACATATTCTGATAGTTTTTAGCAAAGAAAGTTTAAATTACTTCATTAATTGAGAAATCATTGAGATTTGATTTAACATCCCCATGATCTCAAAAACCTAAGAACACTAGTTCAATGAGTGCATTAATGCAAAGAGTTTTGATATTCGTGACACTTGTTGAATATGGATATGCTTCTAAGCTCACATCACGTACAATTAATATGCCAAAGAAACTATGTATCTTTGAATAACACTTTTCTTCTAATCCATAAGATTAAAATACTCTTTATATTTGGGCCTGTTTTACCTAGAAATTTGCTGTGCTGGTTAGGTAAATCTTCTGTGTTACTTATCAGGAAAGACAGAAAAAGATAACACCATCCTTCAGACTTGTTTAGAGGACCCCACACAAGAGCACTGTCCAGGTTAGTTTGGTATCACAGTCTTGTGGTCCAGTGGCTGTTCTACCTCATTAACTTACTGCTGATTTTTTTTTTCCAGGGCTGAGGTTGGCTGGTGGTTCGAATTGTTCTGGAAGAGTGGAGATAAAATATAATGGGTTCTGGGGTACAGTCTGCGATGACTCATGGGACTTGAAGGATGCCCAGGTGGTTTGTAGACAGCTGGGCTGTGGAGAGCCAGTGAGCGCAGATCTGGAATTTGGAGGAGGGATTGGCATAATTTGGCTTAATAATGTGAACTGCACAGGCATCGAGTCCCACTTGTGGGACTGTCCACATACACCAGCAGTACTAAATGACTGCCTTCATAAGGAAGATGCAGGAGTGACTTGCAGAGGTGAGATATGACTAAGGACCTTTACAAAAAACAAGAAAACTTTAAACACATAACAATCTTTTAATATGGCAAGTGTTCTGTTGTACATATCTCTCTTTTTAATGTGAGAGGGTTGAAATGATATTAGCTTATATTGCATTTGAAGAGATGGATTTTTACTATTAATGTTTTGGGAATAGTAAATCTATTCCACTGTGCCCAGCAGTGAATGTCAGCCCTGCTAACAGACCAAGTTCAATGCTGGAAAATGCACTGTTTGCACTGTAGAATGGTCATTGCACTTAAAGTACTGCCACAAAAAGCCACAATGACTAAATGACTACAACAACTAAAATGAATCACAACACAACAAATAATTATACACTTAGCTGATAGTAAAGAATCATTCAGCGTACAATCCATGTCAGGCTCTTCCAGAAACTCCCCAAAGAATTTCAGTAAAATTAATGCTTTTGAAGCAGTGAGGACTCTCTATCTCTCTCTCATATATTTCTCCTTTAGTTGAGGTTCTTTCAGTGCTCTGACCTTTATGTTCTCTAGGCTCTGTTGGAGGCCGCAGAAATCTGGATGATAGAAGGTTATGGAGGATTTGTATGTTTAAAGTCCTAAGGTTGAGCAGGTCTGCAGGTGTGGTGTTCCATTGTGTCTGGGCTGAGCAGTTGTGGGGTTCTCAGATGCCTTTTTCTAAGATAATATTGTTTTAGTACAATAAACCAATCAATGTTTAACTAGTAACTTCACCCTTTTTACTAGAAGTCCCTGGGAACATGCAAACCTTCTCTGCATTTCTGCAGGTAGAGCCCAAAACATAATTTTCCTTATCTATACTAATAAAAGGCAAAGCCCTCACTGACTGACTGACTGACTCACTGACTCATCACTAATTCTCCAATTTCCCGTGTAGGTAGAAGACTGAAATTTGGCAGGCTCATTCCTTACAGCTTCCTTACAAAAGATGGGCAGGTTTCATTTCAAAATTCTACGCGTAATGGTCATAACTGGAAGCTATTTTTCTGCATATACTGTAATGGAGTTGAGCTCGAAAGCCGTGGGGGGGCGGAGTTTCGTGTGACATCATCACGCCTCCCACGTAATTACGTGAACTGACTGTCAACGCACTACGTAGAAAACCAGGAAGAGCTCCAAAACGCGCTGAAGAAAACATGCATTATATAATTGAGAAGGCAGCGAAACAATAAGAAGCGAGCGACTGACATATTCATAAGTACAGCTACTGCGGAAACAAAGCACGGTGTAAACCTATAAAGTTTAAATTAAGTTCATAGACAGGCTGCCGCTGGCGTTTGTCATGCCCACGGCTAATGCGGGATACAAGTTTAATGAGAGGACGCAGGGTATAAACGACAGTTTTGATCACTTTGTAACTAAGTTCAAATTGATGGTGAGAAGCTGTGCTTATGCAAATTCTGAGAGACTGTGTTTGTGGGGGGATTGACAGTTAAGGCGGGTGGAGGAGTGACGTCATCTTCTCCCCTCCCATTCACCTCATTTCGCTCTGAGCTGAGCAACGCGGCTAACACCGTCTTCCGAAGCAACTTCGTCACACTGCCACCAAATACTCACAGAAAAATCCACAAGTTAATACACACGCTGTCTCTAGAGTTTCTCCACACTCAATGTATTCCTCGCGTCACCATTATACCCTCTGATCTCCCATTTCAATTGAAATGCCTCAAATTTCCAGTAAGGCTCTGCTTCGCGATGACAATTAATAAGCCTCAGGGACACACCCTACAAAAGGTTGCCATTGATTTGAGGCAAGATTGCTTTCCTCCTGGACAAAACTATACGTTGCATTCTCAAAAGTTACATATATATAAGGGTGAAGCACGTGCCGCGTACTGTTTGCATTATTTAACAGTAAAAATATTTCAATATATTCAATATATATATATCACCGCTTTCCGATTCATTTTACACTTTCACCCCCTTGGTTTGAGTAGAAGTATGAAAAAATATGAGGTTAACGCAGAAAAAAAGATCACCAATTGAAGTTTTATGAATAATTGATACTTTTTTCGCCATCAATAATTGTTTTGGTAAAGCCATACTCAGTTTAATCCTCCTTCCATGTTATAATTTTTCTGTGACTAGCCATGAATAAAAGAAAGGTAAAAAAGTAAGAGCGAAGCGAGGGTGACTTATTCAGGCAGGCAGGCGACAGCTCAGTAGCTCGATTTTGGATATAAGTAGGTTCTATTTAGTCGCCAGAAATATCTTTCATAGTAATGGAAGTTGGATTTAGTCTATAAATTTCCATGGTGAAGAAAAATGTATGCAATGATGATTAAATTTAACTTTCATTCCTACTAAACATATTTCTGTCGACCAAATAAAAATTACTTATATTTAAAAATTAAATAGAACTTGAACAGATACGATAGTTCATAATATCCACGCATACTTGCACGTATGAGCGGGAGCGGGAGTCATCCGTTTTAACAAGCAGCGTATTGCACTGATACGAAATAGCCTGCCCATTTAATTATTTAGGAATGGATAAATAAATTAAGATTTTGTACAAATAATGTTTTTAATTTTTCTTCCTCAATGGATTCTGGCACCCCCAGCAAAAGCTGCTCGCACCCCAAAGGAGATATAAATATAGATATAAATACAGATATATAGATATAGATAGATAGATAGATAGATAGATAGATAGATAGATAGATAGATAGATAGATAGATAGATAGATAGATAGATAGATAGATATGTGTCTGTATATGTGTGTGTATATATGTAGAGATAGATGGACAGATATATAGATATATAGAGATATATATAGATATATATATATACGTATATATATATATATATATATGCCACCAACACTCATAACAGTGACAAAACAATTACATTGTCAATCATGTTACGTTATTATTAAAATGTTTCCTTTTCTTTTTCATTACTTCTTTAACACACTACTTCTCCGCTACAAACCGCGGGTATTTTCCTATATACTGTATGTATATGTATATGTGTATATGTATATATGTGTATATGTATATATATATGTATATATATGCATATATATGTATATTTATATATATATATATATATGTTTGTGTGTGTGTGTGTGTATGTGTCTGTGTCTATATATATTACAGCAACACTCATATCAGTGACAAAACAATTACATTAACAATCATCTTACGTTATTTTTAAAATGTTTCCTTTTCTTTTTCATAACTTCTTTAACACACTACTTCTCCGCTGCGAAGCACGGGTATTCTGCTAGTAGAAATAATAATTTAATCAGAACATAATAATAATAAGTGAAATGTAATACACTTTCATGATATGTAAAAGAATAATATTCATATGCAGGATATGTATATGCATGCAAAGCTTATTAAATACAGTACATCCATCCATTTTCTAACCACTTATCCTGAGCAAGGTCTCAGGGAAGCTAGAGCCAACCCAGCAAACATCAGGCAAAAGGCAGGAACAATTCCTGGACATGGAGCCAGGCTTTTAAAGGGTTAACACACTTGGGCCAATTTACCAATGACATTTCACCTTATTTGCATGTCCAGCACACCGAGATGAAACCCATGCTGACAAGGGGAGAACATGCAAACTTCATGCGGGGAGAACCTAGGACATGAACTGGACTTCTTATTGTAGGCAGCAGCACTAACACTATGCCACCGTCCAATCCTACTAAATACATAGAGTCCAAAAATACTTTTCTCACAGACATAACAACATAGTAAGTAGACACAAAATTACAATAATATTAAGTAAAAATTAAATATATTTTGTACATGTAGGAATTATATTCATAAACAGATTATGTATATGAGTAGAAAGCTCATTAAATGCGCAAAGCAGAACTAAATATTGAATATTGATTGAACATCATGTCTGTCCATACCCATTTACTGTATATCAGCGTAAAAGTTTAACAGATGGCAATTTGCAGATCCCAATGTGACTCTTTTTCTTTTTACTGCATTCTCTCCTAAGATCCAACATCAGTGGAAATCACCAGAGTCAGACGTCCTAACACAGAGCCATCAAGAGACCTTTCAATCTCAATTATTGCTTGCATTGTACTGGGAGCCATGCTCTTTGTGGTTTTGGTCCTACTGGTTGGGCAACTGCAAAGAAACAAAATATTAAAGAGAGGTGAGAATGAAACTTGTACATAGTGTAAGAGACACATGAAATTTACTAGAATTTTCTTTGACATGCTTCATTTTAGCATATTTATTTACTGCTATATAAACTGGCCAATATTTAAAGTCTCTATCGTTTCAGGCAAGTGACTTGAAAGTGTATAAATGTAACATTTGATTTCTAATAATATTTTTAACCTCATAACTTAATTATTATCATAAAAAAATTGCTGTGGGAAAAAAAGATAAAAGGAATACACATTTTTCATAGGGCAGCTGTCTGTTAACACTGCTCGTTTATAGCCTCAGGGACCTCGATCATACCATTGTCTTGTTCACTGTATGGAGTGTACACATGCACTCTGTTCTCACAGTTTTTTTTATACAGAAACATTAAAAAATTGTATTAAAATACCTCAGAAAATAAATAGAGAATTGTTACTTGATGTAAAGAACATGAATAGAAAAATATATAATGATGGAAAATTTTTAATTTTAACAAATACCTATTTCGTATAATACATGGTGTAAAGCAAAACAAAAGTATCAGATTACAAATCAATAATTAGCAAATAAATAATTTTCTTTTTTTAGTTGTTGAAACTTTGTTTTTCTAAAACTTACAGAACAAATATTTGATTTAGAGGTATATAGTCAGTCTTAAAAGAGCGGTCACTTTTAATAGTTTTATTGACTCTTACTGTTACATCTTCCTTGCTTCCTTTTTATAATCATTTTCTTTAAACTTAATTTTTAAATTATTTTAATAAAGTAATATGATAAAATTGAAGAAAATAAAAATTGCAGTGCATATAAATTATTCCCTTCTTTGTATTGTCTCTACTTCTCTATAAGAAATGGAAAAATGTTTTTCTAGTTTGTAGGCCAATTATATCATATGCATAGCATGATATCACAATGTTACAATGCTGTTGATTTGCAGTTCCAGGAACTGAGCTTTGAATTTGAGCCCATATTTAATTTTAAATTAGAACATTATTCTTGATCTAAACACATACTTTTCACTTAACTGATAGTGTTATGTATAGTATGTGATTCACCCTGAAGCTGAAAGAATGTTTCAGGATCTACTTTATCAATACCTTTTGAGGATTTTTAATACCTTGTTTAGGTTTCCACACAGTCTCCTCTGCTCAAGACTAAACAGGTTTCATTTTCCGAGTCTGTCAGAGTATGACATGTCCTTAAGTCCTGGGATGCACTTGGTTGCTCTGCTCTGCAGAGCTTCAACTGATGCTATGTTTTTCTTGGTGAGCAGAACTGCCCACAATATTCTAGACGCCATCTTACTACTACATTATATACCTTAAACATAATGTCCCTTGATTTAAATTTAATAGTTTTTATGATGTAACATTTTCTTTGCTTTTTAAATTGCTTCTGTGCATAGTTTAGTCGATAAAACTAAGATAAATTCTTTTCAGAGTTGCTTCCTATACTACAGTGTCTTCCATCTTGTATTTATAATTTATGTATAATCTTGGTTAAATGAAACACTTTCTACAGCAGTTATCATTAGATACTGGTCAGATTGTTTTAAAAAATATGGGAATAAGTAAAGGACTAAACTGGAGCAAAAGCAATAGGCCTGGAGCCTTAACAAGAAAACATGATGCAACTTATTTGGAAAAAAAAGACATTTATTTTTTGTGAAGTTATCTTTGAACATAGGTCTCAGCATGTTGTCCCCCTTAGTTTTTTTAAATGGAAATGGTAGATTATAGCATTGTGTAAAAACTAATCTAATTTTTCTTGTCACATTTCCGCACAACTTCTTATTACTTCCTTAGGAATGGCAATGGATGAACTCCTCCCTGTTCGTGATGCTGTCTATGAGGAAATTGACTACAAACTGGCCAGACAGGGCACTTATAGAGCACCTCGTAAAGGTGAGATGGGCAAATGGGGTGAGAGTTCATTCTTTCTACAGAAATAAAGCTTTTTGTAGCACGTACTGTGGATGGTACCAATTGTTAATAACAGTCTTTAAATGAAAAAAATGACATAATCAGTTAATATGATTTTTTTTGTAATATTAGAAAACATTACAGGTTTTTAAAATGAGAAAATATAGCAATAATTAAAATATAATAATAAAAAGTAATGTCACAGAATAAAATCCTAAACCAATAATATCTCAAAGCCAAGGTTTTAGTGACTTTATATACACATAGTTAACACATAACAAAGTCATGCTTTGTCCAAGACAAAGACACTGTTCCAGGGCTTGGAGACATTTTTATACTTAGCTTAACACATATAAGATACTTTGACACTCCTGCTGATGCTAATGGTCAAAACCTAATTTTGCCATCTTTGTCCAATCCTTTTCAGTCAAGCCCACTTTCATATTTTATATCAATTTACATTGGAGGAGTGGTGACATATAAGACTTGTTTTACCTGAAACCTTGGGAAAGGTAGTTCAAAGAGAGGACCCTTTCCAGGTAGGTTGGGTGTGCAGTGGGTGTCAAAAAAAGGGGGTAAATACAATACAATACAATACACAGAACAGAACACAAGTAATCCTCAATACAATAGAATATTGTACAAAATAATAGTATAGTACAGAGCAGAATTCAACAGTAGATGATATCATATAATAGGATTTGGATTTGCTAAGAGTCCTGGAGATGTCGGCCATCTAGCTACCTCCCCCTATTGGCTATTCTACAGCTGAGTCAGCGCTGGGCCAGCCAATCCGAAGAAAGGACACCTCTACCCGATGATTCCTGTGATCCTCCATCAGAGATGACTTTACCTTAGGCAGGCAAAACAACCTGGCAAGTAGGCGGTGGCACCAAGAGCCACATTTGAGTACCGAGAAGAGAAACAGAATAGGTGAGGGTTAGTAACAACTTAGAACTATCATATTACTTATGTTTTAATGCTAATAACTAACAACAGACTGTACAGTTAATCAGCAGCTTTACTCAGGATATGCTAAACTGAAGTAGTGAGTCTTCAGCCAGGATTTGAAAGCTGAGACCAAAGAGGCATCTCTTATAGTAGTAGGCAGACCATTCCACAGTTTAGGGGCCCTGTAACTAAAAGCTCGACCTCCCACTGTTATTTTATTAATCCTTGGAATCATAAGCAGACCGGCATCTTGAGATCTTAATGTGTGCTCTGGTTTGTAAGTCATGATAAGATCGCATTAGTAAGCCAGTCCTTGGCCATTTAAGGCTTTAAATGTTAAAAGGAGGATTTTGAAATCTGCCCTACTGTAAACTTAACCAGGAGCCAGTGTAAAGATTTATGAACTGGAGTTATGTGTTCGTATTTTATAGGTCTTGTAATAATTCTTGCAGCAGCATTTTGGATTAACTGGAAGCTGCATAAAGAACAGTTTGAACATGCAGTGAACACCGCATTGCAGTAGCCAATCCTACTAGGAATAAATGCATTAATTAATTTTTCAGAATCCTCCTTATTTAGAAAACCCCTTCATTTCCCAACATTTTTAAGATGGAAGACACATGATTTAGAAAACTTTGTAATGTGCACTTTAAATGACATGCTAGAGTTAAAGATAACTCCTAGATGGCAGGCTGATTCAGTACAATTAATGGTGATTCCAACTGAGTTAAATGATGAAAAAAAATTTGTTGCGATCAGCATCATTCCCTCCAACAATTAACATCTCTGTTTTATTAGTGTTTAAAGACAAGTAGTTCTCATCCATTCACTCCTTTAATTCACTTAAACACAACTAATTAAAGACAACATTGGAGAAACTTCATTTGATCTAAAGGAAAGGTATAACTGGGTGTCATCTGCATACGAGTGAAAATTAACATTATGTTTCCTAATGATAGATCCCAGTGGAAGCATGTAAAGTGAAAACAGTAAAGGTTCCAGTACTGAGCCATGCGGGACACCATATCTCAATTCTGTGTATAATGATGGAGTACTGTCAGCACATTTCTGTATGTACTGGAATTAATTTGATAAATAAGAGCTAAACCAGGCAAGGACAGACCCTGGAAGCCCAACATCATTTTCTAGCCTCTGCAGTAAAATAGAATGGTTAATGGTGTCAAATGCTGCGCTTAAGTCTGACAACATAATTGCAGGGGAGTTTCCTTCATCAGTGGATATCAGAATGTCATTTATAACCCGCATTAGTGCAGCTTCTGTACTATGACCAGTGCGGAACCCAGACTGGAATTTCTCAAATAAATTGTAATATGTAAGGGGTGACTGAAGCTGATTGGTAACTACTTTTTCAGAAAGAAAGGGTAAATTTGAAATGGGTCTATAATTATTAAGTATATGTGGGTTTAGGACTGACTTTTTAAGTAATGGTTTAATGACTGACACTTTTTGTGTATCAGGTACTGTGCCATGCAATAACGAACTATTAATAATGTTAAGAATAGGCGCTGCAAGAACATCCATTGCACTTTTTACTAGTTTTGTTGGCACCAGATCTAGGGTTTAATTTTAGAAATTAAAGTTAAGACTTCCTGCTCAGTTACAGGATTATAATTACTAAAGTGCTGAATGCAATGTGAGACAGGGTCTGCTAAGCTAATATTTGGTTTGTACTGTGATGCTGAGATCTGGGATCTTATATTTAAAATTTTCTCATTAAAGAACTTCATAAAGTCAAGTTAATCATATTATACATTCTAATTTCTGTGCATACTATATTTAAATTCCATTGTGTGACGGTATATAAAAATATCCAGTAAATATCCATGTAGATATATTTCCGTAGTAGCAAATGAAAAAAAGAATGATGCAGCAGGTGAGTCAGCCAAATGTTTGTTCCTCTTGCACTAGTTTTATTCATTCTGAAAATTTTATTGATGAGTTTACAATGAAAAAAGAAGCATTTCTAAACCAGTGCTACATTTAACTGGATTCAGTCAATTTAAAAACTGGAGTTAAATGTTCATTGTTTTTGCTTTTAATGATCCTTGCTAGCATGTTTTAAATAAACTGCAAAGTAATAATCAAGCTACAGTATGTGGACAGTCAATATTGCTTGCTTTAAACTAACTAAACGTATTAATTAGACTTGTGTTATTTGGCTTATTCAAAAATGGCATATCCTGGGTTATTAATAAGTCTGATAAAGCAGGTTTTAGAAAGTGTAGAAAAGTGACAGCTATAGGTTGCATTTCTTCCAAAGATAGTTAATGTCCTTTGTATGGATTCACCCAAACTAAAATTCAAGCTGTGTAGATTTGGAGTTGTTAGGACTGTTTTGCCATTGATAGCATTAATACACACTAAAAGAATTTTTGTTTAATAAGCAGTCATGTTTACTCTTCTATTGTTTCATCTCATTAAAGCAGTTAATTAATGCTACAATTGAGGACATACATTACTAGGTACACCTTGCTAATACTGGGTTGGAACCTCTTTTACCATCAGAAATTCCATAATTCTTCATGGTATAGATTCAACAAGGTGCTGCAAAAATTCCTCAGGGATTTGGTCCATATTGGCATGATAGCATCACACAGTTGCTACAGATTTGTCGGCTGCACAATGCTGCATGATGTAAATCTCCTGTTCCACCACATCCCAAAGGTGCTTTATTAGACTGTGATCTGGTGACTGTGGGGGCCACTTGAGTACAGTGAACTCACTGTCATGTTCAAGAATTTGAGCTTTGTGACATGGCGCATTATCCTGCTGGAAGTAGCCATCATAATATGTGTTCACTGTGGTCGTAAAGGGACGGACATGGTCAGCAACAATATTCAGGTAGGCTGTGGCATTTAAATGATGCTTAATTGGTAAAGTGTGCCAAGAAAATATCCCCAATACTATTACACCACCACAAGTAGCCTGAACTGTTGATGCAAGGCAGGATGGATCCATGCTTTCATGTTGTTGATGCCAAATTCTGACCCAACCATCTGAATGTCGCAGCTGAAATCATGACTCACCAGACCAGGAAAAGTTTTTCCTTTTGTTTTTTTTTTATTGATTTTATTTAAAGAAAACAACATTCCATACAATCATGTCAAACTTAACAAAACCAGAATTTAAAGAATTCAACCCCTGCCACAGAGAAAGACATAGGGGTGCCAACAGCATGATCAAATGTTTAAAAACAACAAAGAAATGAGAATGTCCTTTTCCCTGATATAAATGCTTATTCTAAGATTTGATTAATTAGATCTTGCCATATTTAAAAAAAACAAAAACAGTTACCCGCTGATTTATAACAAGAGGGCTGGGATTCTTCCAGTTAAGCAAGATAGGTCTATGTGCTTGTAGTATGGTATAGGCAATTACAATCAAGTTGTCCTTTTTGTAAACTTAAGTAAAGATAGTTACTTGTTTCATATAATAGCTTTAACCTTGATTTCATATTGTTGCCAGGTATTATGGCTGAAGTGCCTATTATCATGTTGGCACTTAGAGTTGTTGAGGTAAAATGAATAAATAAGAAGTAACTTGCTCTCACCCATCCCTCCCCAGAGCCCGTTTCAATTGTAGTTGCCTGTTCTTATGTGATAGGAGTGGCCCCTGGTGTGGTCTCTTGCTGCTGTAGCCCATCTGCTTCAACGTTCAATGTATTGTGCATTCAGAGATGCTCTTCTGCATACGTCAGTTGTAATGAGTGGTTATTTGAGTTACTGTTGCCTTTCTATCAGCTTGAACCAGTCTAGCCATTCTCCTCTGACCTCTGGCATTAACAAGGCATTTTTGCCCAGAGAACTGCCACTTACTGGATATGTTCACTTTTTGGACCATTCTCTGTAACACCTAGAGATAGCTGTGCATGAAAATCCCAGTATATCAAAAATTTCAGAAATATTCAGACCAGCCATTCTGGAACCAACAACCAAGTCATGTTCAAAGTCACTTAAATCACCTTTCTTCCCCATTCTTATACTTCAGCAGGTCATCTTGACAATGTCTACATGTCTAAATGCATTCAGTTGCATTGGCTGATTAAGTACTTGCATTGACAAACAGTTGAACAGGTGTACCTAATAAAGTGGCCAGTGAGTGTATTATTTGGTTTTATTGCTAAATTTGAATGATGTTAATATTACATTTCCAAGCAACATCTGGTAAAAATACTGTAAAAAGAGAAAGAAGACTAAACACTGTACTCTGAAGAACAGCTTGTCTATCTTGAAACTTCTTTGACTTAACATGTGCATATTAAACCTGGTGCACACATTGGCTTTTGAGTACAATAACATATAGTTAGATTGAATTTGATCAAAGATTAGAACTGATCAATCCACCATCCAATAATAATCATGCAATAAAATATTGTACCACAGAAAAATTCACCATTATTGATGATGTGTATCATCCTAATGAAGTATACCAATTATATGATATGTGGTAATTTCATCAACCCACAATTGTTTTCATATTTGGTAGTATATTATGCATGTCTCAGAATATGTTCTTTGGAAAAATTTGTAACATTAATTGAATCACCACTACCTCACATCCACAGGAAGCCTTTTTTCAGATGAGCTGCCCTATGACTATGAGGATATTGAGGACAGTGAGAATGAACACATCTCAGGTAACAGAACACAGCTTTAGGAATCTAACAAATGAACTGTCATTGTGTTCTTTGCTAGTAAAATTCTATGTTGCTCTGCTCTTCTTGCTTTTTGTCAGGAGGATCATTGACATCTCTGAAGGATGCAGCCCCAGAGTACTATGATGATACTGATGCTGTTTTCAGAACAGCAGCTGAATTCCCAGGTATTTTATTTAATTTAAATATTTAACATGATTTTTAAAAATACATTCTTCAATATAATGATTACATAACCTCTTCAAATTTTTCTGTTTCAGACATGAAAATAAGTAGTTTTGGCATACTTATATCATATCAATAATGAGTCGAAGAGAAAGCACTTGTATTACTCAGAAATACAGCTGAGAATATTTGACTTCCAGTAGCTTCCTCAATTCGTGGCAAATATAATGTTTATATTACAAATACGTGATACACCAGGAAATCAGCTGTGGATATGTAACTGCTTAATACTGATGAGGATACTGATTCTAAAACTATAGCACCATGTTTTTAAATATTACAAAAGCAAACAATGCTTAGCAAAGATTTACCAGTAGAAGTGTGCACTTAAATTGATAATGGTGAAACTGAAAATCAAAAAGAAAAATCTATTCTATTTCAAGGGTAACTGTGTTAAATGTTACAAAAACTTTTATCCAATATCAAGTGATGCTGTCCTAATGGACTAAAATGCATTCTTCTCTTCGTTCTGTAGGCCAGTACCCAAAAACTGTGCATTGCAGGCTGTTGGGGTGGTCAAAAGTTGTTATGTCTTAATGATGATGACAGAGGAACTGTCACTAAAGGTCATAGTTTAGTTTATATTCAAGATGAATAAAATACAATAAATAAAAACAAGCAAAAACTTCCCAAATAATCACCAAGAGATCTGAGAAATATATTGTTATCACCAATAAAATAGGTAGATATTTTAACAGTGTCACTGTTTTGAATACCCTACCTGGAATTATCCTTTTCAAAATGAAATCCATAGCAGGTATGAAAATAAATGAAGCTTCATGGAACAGCAGAGTATTGAATATTATTGCTATATCCAAGCCTGAAAGTCTTTATTTTGACTTGTGGATGCCTCACTCCCTTTGTGGTATTTGCATATGCTCTTCTTGTCTGTCTTGGCTGGGTTTTGTTCCTCTGGTCTGAATGTCTTGCCAGTTAGGTTGATTACTGACTGTAAATTGGGCTCTGGATCCCTGTTACCTTTCTTAAGGCAGGTTTAGAAAATGTATGTACAAAGGCTTTTTAATGTCACACAAAATATTTTTAGGAAATATTAAATTCCAGTTTAGCTTTAACATGTTAAAACATTGCTTCAAAATTGTAAAGCTGTGGAAGAAGTTGTTTTCAGTCAGTTTAGGATGCTGATGCTCCTGTTGTAGCTTTCTAAAACTAAGTCTAGTTTTAATTAATTACTGTAAACTTTTTAATGATAAATTCAGCATTTGCAATGAACAAGATATATTGCTGAGTGTCTGCAAATGTAAAGATACCATGATCCAGTCAAGAACCTATCAAAGCGTTAAGAAAGATCAAAACAAAACAGGCAGAAGAGTTGAGTTCTATTGCACATAAAAGTTAACACATTGACCACTGAATCATTTATTACCAAGTTGTGCTGCAGTAAAGGTCTATGTCATTTTCTAACCCACTTATTCTTGAACAGGATTGCAAGGGATGCTGGAGCCTATCCCAGCTAGCACAGGATACAAGGCAGGAACAATTCCTTAGACAGGGCAACAGTCCATTGCAGGCCAAACACACACACACCAACCACACACTAGGGCCAATTTAGTATCACCATGGCACTTATCTTGCATGTCTTTTAACTGTGGGTGGAAATGCACACAGGTACAAAGAGAATATGCAAACTCCACACAGGGAGGACATAGGACATGAACCCAGATCTCCTTAATGCAAGGAAGTAGTGCTACCACTGTGCTAGCATGCTGACCCATAGGTCTATGTGTATATCATAAACAATGAACCCTATCAAAACTCGTAAAAAATGTAAAGAAATATATTAGAATGGAACAGTTTTATTGTCAACATTAACTCTCTAAAAATGTAAAGAAAGTGTTAATTACTTTATTTTCACCAGCAACATGACTTAAAGTCTTCACTTGAATAAGAATCTTATGTATGTCGAAACACACAGAATGCAGGCTTAGATGATCATTTGCCATAAATATAACATGTTTGTTTGCCATGTACATGCTTGTTGCACACAACATTTTTAGTAATTGGTGACTGCAGTCAGCGGGCAGCAGAATGTTCATCTGTCTCTGTCCTGAGAGCCATGACAAGTCAGACACCTTATGATAAAGAAACACCTTTGGAGCAACAATTCACACCAGAGCCTACAGGTTCAAGATCATCCATTTGTTTGGCAAATTTGATCTCTGTCATTATCATCAAATCTAATTGTTTCAAAACATCAACAGCTTTATACCTTTCAAAGCATAGACATAGCTACGGACTGTCTATTTAGTGCACTCTTCTCCACAAGCTGTTGCCACCCCAAAAAAATTCTATGGCTACCCACTAGAAGGCAACACTATAGTTAGTAACTGAGACATGGCAGCAAAGCTCGTCAGTAAGCTGGCTGTGTCTATAGTGGATGTTGTGACCACCACAACCACTACATGGTAACCTCTAACACTTTTTTAGAATAAAATGAAGGATTTTTATTCACAGATGGCACTTTTTTTTCAAAAACCTCTCCAAATATCAGCCACAATTACAAAATAAATACACAAATCTTCCTCCTTAATAGCTCCATTGAGTTTGGCCTGCTGGCTCTCGATTGTAACTCAATAATGTGAGACAGCGGGATCTCTTTTATGCGAAACTGCCAGGAATGCTTCCGGTGCCATAGGGAGGTCCTCTCCTGACAGCGCCCTCTGTCGGTATACAGGGACCTCGACAGGGCTGCATTTCTGGATTCCATATCCCAAGCACCCTTGCGGGTGTTCCAACTGGGTTCCCATGCAAGGACCACTGCCACCTGACGTATGGGGGATGGAACAGCTCCCGATTCTCAGCTTCTATTGCTTCGTCCACTAAATAATACCAGTTGGGCACAAAGTTATTTCTCCTTCCCGCTGGCCAATTCATTTGCTGTTATGTTCTGGCCTCCTGTCCAGATAAGGAATCCTCCACCTTCCCAACTGAGATGTCCATTCTCCTCTTATAATGTATACTGAGACATGAGTTCTCTTATATGTTGTGTTTTGACAGGCACAATGAGATTCAACTTAACTTTTACTTCGCATTTAAAGTGTTAAAAGTCTTTTTTGATTATACATTTGCTTGTTAATGAAAAGTATTATTTAAGAATGCCCTGACTATCACACTTTGTTATTGGGCTCTTTGTTTCTGTTAGTCTTTAGTACTTAATATACTGTCTGCTACTTGTCTAAGTCTGTTAGTTGAATTTATGTCATGTATTTTTCACAGATAACAATGTTCCTGATGAAGTCCCTTACAACTATGATGATGTTGATGAATTTGTGGATTACTCCAAAGCAGGTATTCAACATTACATAATGCAGATAAAAATAAATAGTGCAAACATGGCCTATAAACAAGGAGAGCTATGAATGCAAAATCTTTAACATCAAGATTTTTTTTATGATTGTGCACTATTTACTTAGAAAACAGCTCAAAACAAATCTATATAACTGTATTTAAAAATAGTTAGCATTAGTAAATCTAAAGCATTTAACTCTAATATTTCTCAATAATATTTTCACTTTCGGTCTACATAGTATGTGGTCATTGCAAGATTTGTGTTATATACTATATACTGTCTATCTTTGTACATTGTGCTACAAATATCCATTTGGTCCTAAGTGCAGCCTTGGAGTAAAAGGTATGATTTCACTTTTAGGCTCTCATCTTATCCTAGAAAAATGTGACAGGATGGACTATGATGATGTTGTTGAGGATGAACCTCTAACTGATGAAGGATTACTGTAATGGTGCATCAATGAAGGATCATCATAAAGAACAGTTTTCAAAAATATCAATCTACACACACACACACACATATATGTATATACACATCCATCCATCCATCCATTTTCCAACCCGCTGAATCCTAACTATAGGGTCACGGGGGTCTGCTGGAGCCAATCCCAGCCAACACAGGGCACAAGGCAGGAAACAATCTCAGGCAGGGTGCCAACCCACCACAGGACACACACAAACACACCCACACACCAAGCACACACTAGGGCCAATGCAGAATCGCCAAGTATATACACATTCATTCAGTATATGAATACTGTTTCTACAGATTAATCATGTTGGTAAGAATAATTAATGACTTTTTTGTAATGTATGGATTTATGGTTTAATTAATGAATAAACTTAGGCCTGTCATTTTATATTTCCACAATCTTTGACAGTATACAAGAAGGTAGTAATTCCTAATTAAAATATTTTGTGATACTTTGTATTTTTTACTGATGCAATGTAATATTGACTGAAGTGATTATAAAATAAATTGTACTGATGATAAGAAGAAACCATTATTTAAATAAATATATAAAAAAGTATGAAATAAAGTGTTACATAGTAATTTAAATTTTTCTTTGCTTCTTCTTACTGTTAGATTTTTATCTATCCATTTCCTGCACACACTTATTCAAATACAGTACAGCAGTCATATGGAGACAGAGCCTTGACATTATTGGGTGTAAGGCAGGCGCTAACCCAACATGAATTGTCTTGTCAAGACAGGGCCAGTCAACATGACAAGTGGATCTTTTGGACATGAGAGTAATTTATGACAGAGAATTTTGAGCCTATCAATTAAATTACATGTCTATATTGAACATACAGTACTTCTGGTCAGTTTTTCTTTGAGCCCTTAAGATTACTTACTTTATAGTTCATTATTCAAATGCTCAACAATATTTTCCTGTTTCTTTCACTAAATAAATATTTTACATTTTTAACATCTATTGTATATAGTGGAGAAAATATTCTAATGGACTTTTGCACCTGTATACTTCTGGACAGTTTAACTCACAAGTGTTAGTATTGTATATCTTGATTACTCCAATATACAGTATAAACTTAAATAATTTTAAGTACTCTAAATCTTCCTATATAATTAAACACTTTATAAGAATAATACAAAAAACTTCGAAATGACACATTATTTCTACTGTTTTCCTTAGTTTTAGCATAGCTGATTAGTTATTTGCTCACCATGATCACTAACACATTCTTGATTTCTCTGTCATTAAAGCCAATGTCACATTACATGACTTCTTGTTATAGGATATGTCAGACTTGCCAACTGCAGTTGCTGATCTCATTGCCAGATCTTATCAGTTTACACAACAGAAAGTTGCTGGGTATGTCAGATGTAGTGATTGCATGCAGACCTTCCAGCACAGCCTTTTTTTTGTTACAGCCAATACCATGCTGCCTGATGGAGCCAGTGCAGAACAAAGAGTTAACAGGTACATCAAGTTCAGCTACAATACAAGTCCTTTTTTTCTTTGTTTTTTTTTTTTTTTAATTCTGTGATGTTATGTAAAATACAAGGCATTAGACAGACAAGCTTTTGTTCTGTTTGTGAGGTGCAAAATACTCACGTTCTTTATTCCCAGGCTGAACAGATTCTCATGGATCCAAAATTGGACACAACTCATTAATACAGTGAGTGTTGGGGCAAATTAAAGACTAGTGGGAGTGAGTCTCTAGGTATGTCAAATTACATGACTGTCTGCATCTCGCTATGATTAGGTAAACGAAGGCTATGAATAAAAATCTCTGTAAAAGTCATCTATTGGGACTTGTTCATTTTAAAGCCCATGGTGCTTCTTTTCATTTCAAATGCTTCATTCTTCCTTTTCCTTAAACACTTAGTCTTCTAAGCATTGAATTTTCCTTCTGTCTTTTCCATCCTATATTGTAGTTTTTATTTTTTCATTTTTACTCTTAAAAACATTTTTAAACATTAAAGTATAAGTCAGAGTATACTGTGACAGGAGCTTGATAAGTAGTGAATCCTGGCAGAAGAGAAGTCTCCACAGAGAGGCTCTGCAACTTTTCTTCTGTTGTTTTAACAAACTTTAACAAATTTCACTACCAAATGGAACATTTGAGCACAAATGACATTAGTGGACCTGAACATAATGAAGTAATTTCAGGAAGTGTGAATGAATATGTGAGGCAAACATTATTCCTCTGGCACAAATTCTGTAGAATTTTTCAGAATACATTTTAATGTAAATGTTGCTCCAGAAATAGTTCATAAATTTAAAACAAAAACAAAAATTAGAGAATGTCAACATGTTTAAAAAGTTATGCTAGAAATATGAATAATGAAACTGGTGCTAGGTTTTCATGAAGTGAGAGGGAAGCAGTCACAAACCATGATGACCACTAAATGTTTCTCCAGTGATCTTATCACACAGTTGAAGAGCTTTGGAGATTCCAGTTTCCAAGAAGAGAGATAAAATAAAATCCAGTAAAAACACGACTAGCAATGCCTATCTGTATACCTTGTAAATTAATGGAGAATATAGTCAGATAGAAACCAGAAAATTGTTTTCTAACTGGCAGACATCATAAGTTTAGAAGGAGAAGACATGGACAAACAAGTATACATTGTATAATTGTATAAATTCAAAGGTGAGGTCCTCTTTTATTTTTTTTTAATTAAAACTAGAATGCATATCATATCTGCCAATAAACAGTGAGTCAATTACCCATTTTTCAACAATTTATAGAGAAGTCAAAACCTGGAATATATGGCAACCCTTTCATAAACTTACAATTTCATTCTATGATATTGAAAATATCTGATTACGTGAAACAATTAAAAAATATAGGCTTTACTTTGACTTTATTTTGAGCTTAGGCTCCAATGCCAGTTGGTATGAAAAATAGGCAATAAAACAGTTTCAGATAGTTGTAAAGTGATAATATATCACAGAAAAGATATTTTAAAAATTAACACACTTAACATACAGTAGAGTTTATATACTGTATCGATTCATTCATATTTGAAGTCAGTTGATCCAAGTCAAGTACACATAAGCTGGACCATATTCAAAAAGCATAAGGCACATCAATACATCATATTCATGCACACACACAAACACTCACAAGGGGTCAACTTAAAGTCACCAATAAATCTTACATGTACAGGTCTCAGATATGAGTTAAAAACCAGAATATCTGAAGAAAACACCATTCATACATGCAGGGAACCTGCACACTAAGCTGGAATTCAAATTATTTATTTTTTGTTACAATTCCCAATAAGGGTTATTTCTGAGGAAGAGGTGGCAGTGTTGATTATGGTCTGATACTATGAAATTTGTAACAATGTAGTTAAAAACAAATGCAAACTAAATCTGAGCACTTAGCACTGCTAAGAACAATTAAAGAACTTAAGAAACTCTTGAAAGAAGTTGTTGCACCAATGAATGCTGATATATAACTGAAATATGGTAGAAATTGACAAGAAAATCGACACAGATAGTAAATTTCAACTATTTCTGTAGAATTTTTTTTCTATGGAAGACAATGACATCTATGTTGATTATTTAGATTTCAACCCATCTTAGACATCACAGCTAGTAGAACATCACATGGTTTGGATATATTTATAACATAAATAATAGCCCGTATGAGGGACCAAAGAGCAATGACAAAAAGAAGCAATGTTATGGTTTGAGACATTTCAGAAAAAGAGAGAGGAACCCATTTCATCGGGACATCAGAGAATGTACATAACTTATTCATCATGCTGAATGCTGATGTAAAAAGCTGCCTAGGACAACATACCCCTTTTTTTGCCATTGCTGATTTGCAGTAAGCTTTCAATCTGCTAACTTGTACTCTGGCAAATGAGACTGTTCCCAGACAAGAAACACGACTGATACATTATAAGTGCTTGGAATAAAAGCATTTGTTTTTCTAAATACTGTAAGCTACATTTTAAATGGTGTTACAGTAACGGTTGAGTTGAAGTAAATTGACAAAACCAGAATCTTTACTTTTGTAGCATGCAGATATTATAAAGGTGGACATTAACATATTTTGTGTTATGGTCAAGCAAGTGCTATTTTCTGGCTCATGTTTAAAGTGCTTCTTTTTATCTTCTTTGTTCTTTTCTGTTATCCTTCATTGTTTTCCATTTTCTTCGTAATATTGTTTTGTTCATTATTTATTTGTTTAATCATGCATTAAATGTAAAATTTATTATATTTGGTTATGTTCCTTGTATTTTGGAAAATGCATTCCCAAGAGGTGCTGTATTTTGAAGGATGGATCCCTACCAGTCCATGACAGTTAAAGGGATATCCGCAGTCGTACAAAGGCAATCTGGGGATTGTTATATAATGCGGTTCATTTCAAATGTGCTCTGGTATATTTTGGTAGTTCTTGTGAGTAGTGCTTTCTTCTTTATATTTTTGCTCTGTTCTTGACATTTTTTTACCATTTCCTGAGTTATTCTTCTGAATTTCGATTCGGAACTCTTTTACCTTGTTTTACCTTTCAGGGAAATCATTTTTTTTATTATTATTTTCTGTTTTTATTCAATAAATCTTCCTTTATAAAGATTTATTATGGCATATTCTATACAAGCTAGGGGTTACATAGAGATCCTCTCCCTTGCAGGGGCATTTTGAGTGCATTTTGGGAAATTACACAAAATATTTTTGAAATTTGAAAGTAAAGCACATTTTTGCCTGGTGTAGGCCAACGCCAGCCACTCAGTTGGAAGCTAGGGTACCTTTTGGTGCACTTCCTCTAAATAGGTTTGTGGGAGTCTGGCCTGCTTCCCTGGGTGATCTTAATGGCCTCACACTATTTGAGCCATTTTGTGTGAGTAATCACAATATTTTGCAAAAACTTGCATATGTAATTTCTTATGGCTGTGTTTGATGTTACAGTAAAATACTAAAATAAGTTTATTTGGAAAAAAGCGCAACTTATCCTCCAACTCCAGTTTAAACTGGGCTCTGGAACAGAAATAGCTTTATATACATTACTGAGGTCACATTCAGGGCTTGATAACAGTCTAGGGAGCGTGAGGTCATTTTGCTCAGGCTCCATCTAACTGCTCCAACTGTTCTTATAGTCCTTAACCCCCACTTAACTTTAACACGTCAAATAAACCCTGTGTTGTTTGTCTTCTAGTTTGCATCACAGAAAACTAAGTGTATGACAAAGAGGGCATTACCCCATTTTGGCAGATTTTTAGTGGCACATCAACCTGTTCTCTAAATAAAATCTGATTTAACAGAGATACAGAAATACACCTGCAGCTCCCCAAAAGGAACTATTCTTTAACTCCCTAATATTTGGTAAGCTTGCTCCCAGTGATTCATTTGATGACAAATGGTGTTAATCAAGGTTGGCGTGAAATATCTGCAGAGACTCCTTCAGGCAAAAATGTGCCAAAAGTACAATTCACTTTGAGCTGAACTTGTGTCAATATGATAAATAAAATAATGTGACCTAAAGCAAGCTCTATACCTGTAAGGAACACTAGTCCAATCCCCAGATGCTATTCCTTCCCTTAAAAGCAGGAAGCTGACCCATTCTCTTGCAACATATGGGCCCATACTGTCTCTCTAAACAGTCAGAAAACCCATGCTCTTTTTATTGGCCTCTAAGGTACTCTCCTTAGAACTGTTGGGGTAAAGGACTAAAATCACTCTAACCACCTTGAAATGAGCATCACTAGCTCCGAGATTCACAAGTTTAAGTGTTGTACCAGTGATTGTGCTCCTTTTGGGAAGACTGACTAGAACCATTACTTCAAGAAGGGAACTTCTGTAACTAAACTCTGGTTTTAGAAAGAGTCATGTTTTTCATTATGGTAGAAGACACAACAAACAGCCCATCAGTTAGCTGAGGAAGACAAAACCACACCACATATATGGACAAAGGACCAGGTAGAAAAGGAAAAGACTGTACTCCACCACAAGCAAAGGTCTTCACTTGAACTTAGAACGATAACACAACAACATAAAGCATCAGATATCAGTCTTAAAGGCTTAGTATTTTAAAATTACCAAAGATAAATTAATACTTTGAGTATCAAGGGAACTAACAGGTTAAGGTCTGCTTTCATATCTTTGATTGTTACTATGTCTTAAGCTCAGAATTAACTATATCAGGTAAACTTCTAGCTTTTACAATCTTCTAGCTTTTACAATAATTAATCTGGATACAAAGGCCTTGAGTTACAGCCTTACACTTTATCCCTTTGTTACATCACGTTCTGCATCAAGATTAAGGTTGAACTGATTGTGATATTATGCTAAAACTTCAATGGAGAAATTGTAGACATAGACATAAGCCTGTAAAATCAAGAAATTTCAGAAAAACACTAAAAGAATGAACAACAGCCAGCTACTTGTTTGTTATATCTTTCTCTGCATTGTCTATTTTTTATATCAACATACAAAACGCTATTGCATTTCTGTAATTCTTTAACCTTACATATATATATCGTAAAAGAGCACAACAGACAAAAATACGGTAAATACTGAGTAATCTCAAATGACTGAGTCTAAGACAGGAATGACTGGAAAAGGCACATGACTGGTTTTATAGTCAGTGGGAAGGTACAGGAAGGTCCAACAGGGATCAGAGAAAAGTGAGGTCAGTAGGAGGACATGTTCTAGAGGCAGAAGAGGAACCTGGTTGGAGTTTAGTTGGTCTTTCCTTCTGGTGATCTGCAGAGGAGGAAGAAGAGATACTAGTTCACTTCATCAACCCTTACCTGGTGTTTTACCCTTAGTTAAGCCCATTGACTGCATGTCATGCACACGTGTCACACATGTGCGCATGAGAGGCATTATATATATATATACATATATATCTATACTAATAAAAGGCAAAGCCCTCACTGACTCACTCACTCACTGACTCATCACTAATTCTCAAACTTCCCGTGTAGGTAGAAGGCTGAAATTTGGCAGGCTCATTCCTTACAGCTTACCTACAAAAGTTGGGCAGGTTTCATTTCGAAATTCTATGCGTAATGGTCATAACTGGAACCTATTTTTTCGTCCATATACTATAATAGATGTCTGCTCGTTGGCAGTTTAGTGCCTGCCCATATAAGGCCGTCCGTCAGCGGCAATCCAATAGAAACACTGCCGCTAAATATTCACGGGTGAAGGACTGTGCTTATGCAGACGAAGATGAGATGGTCAGAGTGGTGTTTGGCACAAACTCAGCGAAACTGCGAGAGAAACTTTTAATTGCCGGGTCTTAGCTAACATTAAATACAGCCGTGGACACTGCACGAGATGGCACCAGCACAGCTAGGAACCTTCGATGCATATACACCGAGCGGCTCACGTGAACTGATGCAGTGTACAGACAAAAAGCAACAGTTCCAAAGTGTGCTGAACAAAAACCGAATTACACAATTGAGAAGGCAGCAAAAAAATATGAAGCGTCTGACACATACAAGCATATTCATAAGTGCAACTACTGCGGAAACAAAGCACACGGTGGAAAAAGTCAATGTCCTGCTAAAGGAAGACAGTGTAAAAAAAAACCTGTGCATGCAGTGTGTCACGTCTCAGATAAAGAGGAAGACGAGCTGTTTATTGATGCAGTAAGAAACGAATCGATAAATGAAACCTGTTATCTTTACAACGATTGACAAACATGGAATGTGACTTGAACACAACACATCCTACAAATACGAACCTGATTGAAAGAAATAATGATAATCAAATCCTTGATGACAGCAACACATAACAGTCACAAAACAATTACATTGACAATCATGTTACGTTATTTTTAAAATGCTTACTTCTCTTTTTCATAACTTCTTTAACACACTACTTCTCCACTGCAAAAAGCGGGTATTTTGCTAGTCTTAAATAAATGGCATTTATAAAAATGAGTGGCAGAAAATCTTGGTACAGTGGACCCTTGACTTACGAACTCAATTCGTTCGTGAGGGCTGGTTGTAACTCAAGTTGGTTGTAAGTCAAGACTATTTTTCCCATAAGAAATAATGGAAATACCCATAATGCATTCCAAACCACCCACAGCAACACTTACTTAACCTTTTCATAATAAAAAAGGGTTGCATAATGGGCATAATTTACCAAAAACGCCAATAATTTTTATAACATACTAACCAAAAAGTTATAAAAAGTGCCTAGCCTACCATAAACAACAATTTCATACTGTACTCACCATTTAAGTTGACATCTTTGGCTTGCCGGAAGGGAGGAGGAGGAGAATAAAAGGGAAGGTGGTTAAATCTTTTCTTTGTAAAATTGTGAAGATGGTAGATTTTGACATGCTGTACATATTAGCGAGATGGGTCACATGAATGCCACTCTCATATTTCCGCACAATTTGCTTCTTCGTTTCAATTGTGATTGCTTTTTTTACCTTCGTTACCTTCTCTTTCTTCCTGCATAACCAAGACTTTAATGTGCCATCTATTTCCAGCATATTCACTTTGAAGATAATGAGATTATAAGACATTTAATTTTTATTCTTATTAACACTAGTATTCCTATACTTTACAAGAACTTTCTAATTAGTGATAAGATTGCCCTGCCCGGGGTTTGTTCCTGCCTCGTGCCCTGTGCTGGCTGGGATTAGCTCCAGCAGACCCCTGTGACCCTGTGTTAGGATATAGCAAGTTGGAAAATGACTGACTGTATTGCCAGACACTTTTAACCTATCTACACATTTTGGGACCTTTCTGTCTATAAATATGTAAGATGATTAGTGTAGAATTATATGCCTGTACTATACAATATATCCTAGCTTACATAAGAAACAGCTCTTGTATATTTTGTCAGTCTTCTCAAAGTGGACCAGGCTGCATTAGATCCGGTGTATACTGGACCCATCAGAATGGTGATTTCAGGTGTTATTTAAGATAATTTTACTAACAGTTGCATATCACCACAATAGATCAATAGAGGATGATATCTCTCACCCTAACACAGTTGAATAATACAAGGTGATGTGCAAATGCAATTCTTACCTGATAACAGAATTGCTAAAGAACTGGGGACTTATAGTGACTCTTTTTACTATTTTTTATAAAAATATGCTGAGATCTGGACTGCATGAAATGTAGACAAGAAAATAATAAGAATATACAATTATTTGATGGTTTAAGCAATTTTTTTCTCTTTTATTTTAGTATTTCTTCCTGCACTAATCTAATATGTTTATCACATTTTAAAGATGTGTCTTCAGAAAAAAATAGCAACATTTGTTGATTGAAGTATGGCGTTTCAATAACCTCGCAATACAATTCCATTTATGCATTTGAGGCATTATTTTCAGATTGGACTGCCTTGTGCTTTAAATGGTTATGAGCTGTGCCACATGAATGTCTGGTCAATGTGTGTGTTTTAAAAAAGTATATGAACACTATAGAAATAATTTTTATTGTGAAATGAACATATGGACTAGTTCATTTAGTCACTTTTGCACAAGTGAAGATAAGCCTATTAGAAAATGATTTTATGGGCATGTTATGATGTGTGAGGATTATTGTAAGCAAAGAGATGTCAACATTACAGTTTTGATTTTATTTCAAAAACAAAGCTGGAATTTGCATTTTATAAAGAAATACATAAGATTGAAAATGTAAAAATGTGTGTGCGTATTCGGGGTGCAGGTTGTCTGCTGTATTATTATGATGAGAAAGAACTAAAAATTAATTATAGTTAATGCTCAAATATTGTTTAAAAGGTGTCATCAATATTCTGTGATATTGTATTTATTTCAACGATATCAATGTGTATGAAGTCACAGAAGCTGCTTAGCAGGGCTGTGGAAAAAATACATTAATGGAAAAGTCCAGATTCTTTTAATTTATAATTATAAATCAGTTTACAAATTATAAAAATGTATTTGTTTTGTTTTACTTTTTGGCTTCAACTTAGTGTAACATGAGGTGTGTACACAGAATTGAAGGCATTTTATTGTAATGGCTAACGTAACTGCAGTCTCTGTGAGTGCTAAAATTCATCCTGGACAGTGATTATTTAATTGTTAAGAGGCGTGCATTAGTAATGTGGTTGTACTGTATGTTTTTTATTATGCATGGTGGGAAATGGACCTTGTGATGAGGGTTTATGTATATTTATTAAATGCTTTATGTTTTAGTGTGTACAATTAACCATTAGTATATATATTATTTGTCCAGACTGCAAAAATATTGTAACAACTACCAAGACTTCTGAAGACACTCAGAAAATGGGATTAAGCCACAGGACTGGGTATACTTATTTCAGAAATCAAGCAGCCCTGAGTGTAACCCACCTGTATGTCTATTCTTATGTGTGCATGTGGCATTATTCTGATTCTGAAGCATCTGATTGTTGAATTGATGCTTATAAAGCTTACAATATGTAATGCAATATATAACTGAGAATTAATTTTGAAGCAATTTAAGACCTCAAGAATTGAAATCAAATTGAACCGCAAGATACCCAAAGATTCTCATTCTTAATTTCTACTATTAGAGGAGGAAGAGGGCAGAGTAGGAGGAGTTATATAGCATTAGAGTAAGAATATTCAGTTTGTTTTATTAATTTTTCAGACATTTCTTTGGAAATATAAATAAAGTTGTAATTGGATAACATGAGAGGGAAGTTACAGGTGTTATTTTTGATTTTTTCAACCTTTGTTAAACAGTGTGTGGTGTAAGAGAACTTATGTAATGTTCAAAACAGTTAAAAAATAAACGTAATTTCAAAAAAACATATTGTACGAATTTATTTTACAACACAATATTTGTATCAATTTTTTGAGCAGGCATGGACAGTGCAGCTAGAAGTGACTTTAATCTGTCCACAGAGGCTACATCTTCCCTTCAAACCAAATGCATACATGTCTTATGTTTCTTTGGAACAGGAAGAAGATCTATTCTGTTTGGAACAGGAGGATAACCTATTGCATTTGGGCAAGCAGGCCTACCCATACTCTTTAGCATCAAGCACTCTCTTTGAGGTAGAAAGCTACATTCTATTGAGTTGAAAAAGAGATATGGCTAATTCTGAGATCCATATATCAAGCTTATTTTCTATTAAAAAGAATCATTACTTCAAGAAGAAAACTACATCTTGTGTCAGAAAGAGCCATGCTCTTTTCTATGAACTAGCAGAAATTATGGCAAATAGCCTAGCAGTGATGTGAGGAAGACAAGATTACACCACATACATATGGAAAGGACCATGTGACAAAGATAATTGCACTCTACTGCAAAGAGTGTTGTACATATGAACCTGGAGCAGTTAAGGCTTGGCATTTTAAAACTGACTTATCTATGCCAATATATATAAAACTCTATGTAGCTAAAAAAAAACAGCCAGCTACAGACCTGCTTTCTCATGTTGAATTTTTGCTGTTTAACAAGCTATGATTATCAGTGTATGGTACTGTTCTAGCTTTTATAAGCTATTATCTATTTGGTCTCTCAACCACATCTGTGCAGTAGACTAATGGTGAAATGACTGACACAATGCTAAAATTCCAAAAGAGAAACACTAAATGGAAACACTGGTAAAATCAACAAATTCAAACAAACAAATAAGAGACAGCCTCTAATGTATTATATTGTGTCTGTATTGTGTGTCTTCTGATCATAATTGTTGCTTTTTTAGCAGTTACTAATTCTAAAAAATTCTTGTGTTTAAAATTGTACTTCTTAAAATAAGAGTGTATCAATTACCTTGATATAAGGTCTGAGAAATCACATCTACAGACAAAGGAAGGGAAAGGAAAGTAGGAAACTTAGCACATTTTACATCTTAACTTTATCAAAATTAAACCTGATAATTAAATTAAAGTTCATTAATTGATCAATACCATCAATCCAGACCCTGAGCTTCACAATTTCGTCTATCCGTATACTTGTATATGGTTGAGATGACAATAAAGATCGCTTTGACTTTGACTCTTGTGTCTCACATTCCTATATGAGCACAGTGCAAGGAACTCTGTCACTGTCAACTGTAGGCACAGAATTAACCAGAGATAAGCTTTGGTTATCATAACCCAGCCACAGGGGATGCATAAACCAGTGTGTTTCTTTGTGCCGGTCCCAAGCCTGGATAAATTACATCAGGAAGGGCATCCAGTGTAAAATTTTGCCAGAATAACATGTGGACAACAATACAGATTTCTATACCGGATCGGACGAGTTCCGGGTTAACAACGAGCGCCACTAGTACTGTCAGTCAACAGGGTGGCAGTGGAAATTGGGCTACTGCTGGCCGAAGAAGAATAAGAATGGGGGGAGACGTGTCTGGAGGAAAGATGAGTGGAGGAAGGTAAAGAGAGTGGAACTAAGGGTAGGAACTTTGAATGTTGGCAGTATGACTGATAAGGGGAGAGAGTTAGCCGATATGATGGAGAGAAGGAAGGTTGATATATTGTGCTTTCAAAAGACTAAATGGAAAGGGAATAAGGCCATGTAGATCAGAGGTGGATTTAAATTGTTCTATCATGGTGTGGATAAGAGGAGAAATGGAGTAGGGGCTATTCTGAAGGATTCTTATGTCAAGAGTGTTTTGGAAGTGAAAAGAGTGTCAGACAGAGTAATGATTATGAAGCTGGAAATTGGAGGTGTGATGATGAATTTTGTTAGTGCATATGCCCTGCAAGTTGGGTGTGCGATGGATAAGAAAGAATTGTTCTGGAATGAGTTGGATGAAGTGATGGACACTGTACCCAAGGGACATAAAGTGGTGATTGAAACAGATTTCAATGGACACGTTGGTGAAGGGAAACAGAGGAGACAAGGAGGTAATGGGTAGGTATGGTGTCAAGAAGAGGAATGAAGAAGGTCAGATTATAGTGGATTTTGCGAAAAGGATGGACAAGGCTGTGGTAAATACATATTTTAAGCAGAAGGAGGAACATAGGATGACATAATAGAGTGGAGGAAGAGGCACACAAGTAGATTATGTCCTATGCAGAAGAGTCAATCTGAAGGAGAGTAAAGAGTACAAAGTTGTTGCGGGTGAAAGTGTAGTTAGACAACAAAGGATAGTGGCCTGTAGGATGACGTTGGAGATCAAGAAGAGGAGAAGAGTGAGGGCAGAGCCAAGGATCAAATGGTGGAAGTTGAAATAGGAAGATTGCAAGGTTGAGTTTAGGGAGGAGGTCAGACAGGCATTGGGTGGCATTGAACAGTTATCAGACAGATGGGCAACTGCAGTAGAAGTAGTAAGGATGACAGCTAGAAGGGTGCTTGGTGTGACATCTGGGAAAAGGAAAGAGTAAAAGGAAACCAGGTGGTGGAATGTGGAAGTGCAGGAGAGTATACAGAGAAAGAGGATGGCGAATAAGAAGTGGGATAGTGAGAGAGATGCAGAAAATAGGCAAGAGTACAAGGAGATAAGGTGCATGGTGAAGAGGGAGGTGGCGAAGGCTAAAGAATGGGCATATGATGAGTTGTATATGAGGTTGGTCACTAAGGAGGGAGAAAAGGGTCTGTATTGATTAGCTAGACAGAGGGACTGAGCTGGGAAAAATGTGCAGCAGGTTAGGGTCATAAAGGATAAAGATGGAAACATACTCACAAGCGAAGAGGGTGTGTTGAGCAGATAGAAAGAGTACTTTGAGAGGCTGATGAATGAAGAGAATGAGAGAGAGAGAAGGTTGGATGATGTGGAGATAGTGAATCAGGAAGTGCAACGGATTAGCAAGGATGAAGTAAGGACTGCTATGAAGAGGATGAAGAGTGGAAAGGCCGTTGGTCCAGATGACATACCTTTGGAAGCATGGAGGTGTTTAGGAGAGATGGCAGTGGAGTTTTCAACCAGATTGTTTAATGGAATCTTGGAAAGTGAGAGGATGCCTGAGGAGCGGAGAAGAAATGTACAGGTGCCAATATTTAAGAATAAGTGGGATGTGCACAGCTGTAGTAACTACAGGGGGATAAATTTGATGAGCCACAACATGAATTTATGGGAAAGATTAGTGGAAGCTAGTATAAGAAGGGAGGTGATGATTAGTGAGCAGCAGTATGGTTTCATGCCAAGAAAGAGCACCATAGATGCAATGTTTGCTCTGAGGGTGTTGATGGAGAAGGAGTTGCATTACGCATTTGTGGACCTGGAAAAAGCATATGACAGGGTGCTTCGAGAGGAGTTGTGGTATTGTATGTGGACATCGGAAGTGGCAGAGAAGTATGTAAGAGTTGTACAGGATATGTTGGACAATGGTGAGGTCTGCGGTAGGAGTGACGGTTGCATTCAACGTGGAGGTAGGATTACATCAGGGATCGGCTCTGAGCCCTTTGTTATTTGCAATGGTGATGGACAGGTTGACAAATGAGATTAGACAGGAGACCCCGTGGACTATGATGTTTGCTGATGACATTGTGATCTGTAGCGATAATAGGGAGCAGGTTGAGTAGACCCTGGAGAAGTGGCGATATACTCTAGAGAGGTGAGGAATAAAGGTCAGTAGGAACAAGACAGAATACATGTGTGTGAATAAGAGGAAGGTCAGTGGAATATTGATGATGCAGGGAACAGATTTGGCTAAGGTGGATGAGTTTAAATACTTGGGATGAACAGTACAGAGTAACGGGGATTATGGAAGAGAGGTGAAAAAGAGAGTGAAGGCAGGGTGGAATAGGAGGAGAAGAGTGTCAGGAGTAATTTAGGACAGAAGGTTAACAGCAAGAGTTAAAGGCTAGGTCTACAGGATGGTAGTTAGCCCAGCTATGTTATATGGATTGGAGACGGTGACACTGACCAGACAGCATGAGACAGAGCTGGAGGTGGCAGAGTTAAAGATGCAAAGATTTGCATTGGGTGTGACGAGGATGGATAGGATTAGAAATGAGTACATTAGCAGGTTGGCTCAGTTGGACGGTTGGGAGACAAAGTCAGACAGGTCAGGTTGCGTTGGTTTGGACATGTGCAGAGGAGAGATGCTGGGTATATTGGGAAAAGGAAGCTAAGAATAGAGCTGCCAGGCAAGAGGAGAAGAGGAAGGCCTATGAGAAGGTTTATGGATGTGGTAAGAGAAGACATGCAAGTGATGGGTGTGACAGAGCAATATGTAGAGGACAGGAGCAGCCAAAAGAAGAAGAAGAAGAATATGTATTCTTCTAACATCAGAAACATTAACTATCTACTGTAGAAATGTTAAAAGACAAATTAAGTCTATTAATTTTTAATAATTGTAATTTGCCTTTGATTTAAACATGGAAAATAATATATAAATAATCAAAATTAAAAGAAGAGGAGTATAAATAATTCTTAGTTTCCTTAATTAGTCTTTAAAGAGAGGAGATCTGTATGATTGGTGGGATGGAGAACTACGCCTCAAGTGCAGGTGTATATATAAGGGCACAGAAGAGACTCAACTTCATTGTGAGGAGAGAAAACTTTTGAGAAGACACTTGAACCAATCTGAGCATAAGTAGTTCCTTATACATTCCTTTTAAGAAAGTCAGTGTCATATGAATAGAGAAAATTATTTGTTTTTTTGAGTTCTTCAAAAAATTTTGTGAAAGAGCTATATAGTTTTTTAAATTCTTATTTGCTTCCTTTATATGATAAATAGATACTGTAAATAGATTTATCACAAACAATTGTATACATTTATCATTCCAACTTGAAAATACCTTTTAGAAACTGAAAGGCTGACTTTTGCCAGCACCAAAAATATGTAATTAATGTTGAATTATTTTTTCATAAAAAATAAACTCATAAATAGTGGCAATAACTCAACAGAACTACCTTATTTGTGAATTTAGTTGAGCCCATGTCATAATATGCTATTGTAAGAGCCAATCTTAGAAAGTTAGTGTTTGATATTAAATTCATATAGTGTTTATTTAATATCAATAACAGAATATAAGTTTCTTATAGCTACCTAGAATATGGTATAGCCTGTTACTCCCTGTAAGTTAACATGAGAGAGAACTTTCTTAGCTAGATCTGAAGAACAGAGTCGTAATTAAACCAGTTAGGTAATAGTCTTACTGCTAGCATGAACTATTAGATATGTTTGCAAATAAAATAGGAGATGGCATACCGTTTTCTGACCATGTTTAACATGTTTACATACTTAACATGCCTCAAGCACAACTGTATGACCAAACGTAGAGAAATAAAACAAAATATGTAAGCCTTAGACAGAACTTTTCTTTAATATCATTTTTTCTCTATTTTGGTGTGAACTGTTTTGCTTTGAAATTTTACTAAAACTTTTAAAACATTTTGTCTGTGGAATTATTTAAACACATGTCACTCTATTGCCTGAATCATCCTATGAAGCAAACTAAATGCTGCAGTACTTTGTCAATTTTGGATAAACGCAGCTCCAGTTATATGTATATAAGTATCTGTATTCATTCAATCCATCCAAAAAGCTCAGTAGGGTTGCTTTTATTCTTTAAAAGGTATTCAGAAAATATATGTGTTACATATATAGAAATGATTTTTTCATCCCCTTTTATTTTTCATGGTAAAGTCATATTTGTTGTAATGAGGGACACAAAGACAAAAACAACTGCACTGCTTTGTCTTCACTGTTGTCACAGGTGCCTGTTCCTTATTGGTTGTTCTTCATAAATAATTGATGAAATAGATGATTAAAATGAAGGTGAAATATCAAAAGAAAGAGAAAAATAACATTAAATGCAAGACTAGTGATGCACGAAATGGCCAAAACAATAATCTTACAACACTTTCATAACAATACAAAATAAGAATACCATACATGTTTAATTATACAAAATTATAAAAAATTATCAGTGAAACAAATAAATATGAAGTTCAATTTAAAACAGAAGTTGTTCACTAATTAAGAACCTGTCAAATACTAAGTTAACACTTGATATTTTATCATACTGAATTTGAAAGGGTATACATTTATAGAAAAAATGCATTTTTTAAACTTTTTTTGTAAAATGAAAACAGATGAAACCCATTTAATCAGAGTGTTCAAATAAAAGTGGACAATGTGCTTTATTAAAAATATGACTGAAATAAAAAATATCAGCAATTGAAGTGCACAGCTGAGAAACACCATCCTGGAATAATTCAAGGAAAAACCTGATAGCCTATGCATTAAACTATTTCTTTGAACACTTGTAGAATAATACAATAATAATAATAAGTATATTGAAAACTTGTTCAAATGCATTTCATTTTGTCTCCACTTTCATCTTTTGAGCCCAGTGAGCCATTTGTGCCTAAGAAGGCAAAGAATTTATGCTTCCAGATTCTATGTGAAATGTATTGAAATAAACACAACATACAGGATATTAGGATGAGTTATTTTTTTCAACTGATATCTTAAACAAAATCAAAAACTGAAGTCAGTATTCTGGATCCTGTGCCCATGTATGTACATTTTCAAGATATTTTCCTTACAAAGATATAAATTGCTTTACTTCTCTACATGTATCACTGAATTCACAGTGACATTTTTTGTTTGAATATCCCTAGTCTCTTCTGGAATAATTGGTATTACAGTATGGCAAGCGTCATTTATTATTCATTTAAAAGTCTTTTGTAAAGCATATATAGCTTTAAAATTCCAGTTTTAAAGTTTAAGTTATGAACCCATACATGAATAAATAACATTAAATATGTAACAATTCAAACAAAGTTAATGCGTTTTTCATTCATTTAATGATTAAATCAATTTAAACTATAACAACAATTAAATAATTTTACTTTCTTTCATAAATGAAGAAGGACTAAAATAGCATAAAGCCAGCAGTGAAGTTAATAGTTCCTTAAGAAACCAACCGAAAATAAATGTGATACCTGGTGCTCTTTTTAGTAGATTTCACAAGAGACAAAGCATTGATAATTTTACCTTATAACATTGATAAAAATAGTTGAACTGTGGGTCAAAGTGAATTGTGTGCAATGAGATTTTAAACTAGGGGAGAGTATAAAATTAGGATATTCATGTAAGATATCTTTTGAATTTCATTTGCTGCTACAGCATAACCAAGAAATTAATTTTATTAATCTTTGGTAAAGTAGGGGACAACTTGTAAATCTCTTCATTAATTGTGCATTTTTACTCAAATAGAACTTGGGGTAGCACATAAAGAAACTCTACCATGTCACCTTGCTTTAAACCTTTGCTGGCCGGGGTGATGTCCATGTACAGTCTCCTTGTTTTTTATGGGTTTGTCCTGCATGCTCCTGTTATCTTCCATTGTCTAAGCATATACTATACTGTCCATTTGATTGCTGTCTCTAAATTGCCACGCTGGCAGTGTGCATGTCTGTACTTTTGTGTGTTTATTTCTTAACTAGGTTGGTTCCTGCCATGTTCCCTAAGCATAATTTCCAGGTAAGGAAAAAAATTAACAGATGACTGGTGGAGTCTGACATTGTCTCTGTGTCACTGCTGCTTTTTCAGCAGGCTCTGTGGCTTTTCTTACACATTTATAAGACTTATGTATATTGAACAGTTTAAATTAATCAGATGTGTCATTTAGCTTGCAGTTTAATGCTGCCTTCACTGCCTCTGACACTATTGACCATGAAATATTGCTGTTGTGGCTTGAACATCTTGTTGGGCTTAAAGGGGCTGCTCTTAACTGGTTCAGGTCACATCTAACTGGTAGACACTTTTCAGTGACTTTAAATTCCTCTTTTTTGTCTACTGCTCCTCTTCAATGTGGTGTTCCTCAGGGATCCATTTTGGGTCCTATTTTATTCTCTATATACTTTCACCCTATCGGAGCTATTTTTTGATTTAACATTTCTTTTCATTGCTATGCTGATGACACACAGGTTTATATTCCTGTCTGCAACTCTGCAATGAATCAACTGCACAACTGTCTTTCTAAACTAAGATCCTGGATGGCTAATAATTTTCTTGATCTAAATCAAAATAAAATGGAGGTGCTTATAGTGGGTTTTGGACTTCTCTGCCTTTTTTCTGGCTTTTGCAAACCTCAAGGCCGCAATCTTGGTGTTATCTTTTGACAGTAACCTCAGTTTTGAGAAACAGATTAATTCTGTAGTCAAGAGTTGCTTTTCCAGCTTCGTCTATTTGGTAAGATCAAGCCTTTTTTATCTTCTAGGGATCTTGAGAAAGCTACTCTTGCTTTTATCTTTTTTCAACTTCATTACTGCAACTCGCTGTATTCTGGAATTAGCAAATCCCTAATACGCAGGTTACAGTTGGTCCTGAATGCTGCCGCTCGCTTCCTGGTTGGGGCAAGAAAGTATGACTCTGTTTCTCCAATATTAGCTTCTTTACACTGGCTGCCTGACAGTTTTCAAATTGATTTTAAAATCTTGTTGCTAGTTTTTAAATCCTTACATGGGTTTGCTCCTGCCTATTTATCTGAATTGTGTGCTTTACACCAGCCATCCAGAGTGCTTAGATCTTCTGGTCAGTTGTCTCTTGTTGTCCCTCGTACCAAGTGTAAAACTACGGGGGACAGAGCTTTTGCAGCTGCTGCTCCTCGCCTGTGGAACTCTTTACCTCATCACATAAGTCGTATACAATTGAACTGTTCAAAACAAGATTAAAGACTCATTTCTATTCACTTGCATTCCGTGACCTTTAGTAATACTGATGGTTTCCTCATTGTGATTATGTAACATTACTTCTATTTATTTTTATTTATTATTTATATTATTTATGTTCATATATTTTATTTCTATTTATGTTATTTATGTTAATTGTATGTTTTCTTCTATTCTATTATTGTAAAGCACTTTGGCCACAGCATTCCTATGTTGTTTTAAATGTGCTATATAAATAAATTGACATTGATATTGACATTAATGCTGATTTAACTTCTTGAAACAAAGAGCTGATAACATACAGGAAAGCAGCAAATCAACAGAACACAAAACACACATGTTCTCTCCGTGTCTGCGTGGGTTTCCTCCCACAGTCCAAAGACATGCAGGTTAGGTGCATTGGCGATTCTAAATTGTCCCTAGTGTGTGCTTGATGTGTGGGTGGGTGTGTGTTGGCTCCAGCAGAACCCCGTGACCCTATTAGGGTATAGCGGTTTGGATGATGGATGGAAAATACACATCAAATTATTTCCTCTTACAATTCTGGGTAGCTCACTCCCATATAATCAATCAAAGTAGGATCTGGGAGAACTTCTTGCCCATTCTGAAGCGTGGGATGGGGGATGGTATAGCAGGCTGCTTGCTGCTTGGGCTTATCGACACATTTAGAAGACAAACGAGGCTGATGGAGAGGTGCGAAGGGATTTAAGGTGGGCCAGATTTACAAGTTTTTTTGTAGGCTCTGGTAATTCTAATGTTAAAGGGAAACATTTAAATAACTTGGAATGGCCTAGTCAAAGCCCAGACATCAATCTAATTGAAAATCTGTGGCATCATTTGAAGACTGCTGTAGACCAATTCAACTCCTCTTACTTGAAGGTGTTGGAGCAGTTTTGCCTTATGGAACCTTACAAAAATCTAAGTGGCCAGATGTGCTAAGCTAATAGACACATTCCCCAAGAGACTTACAGCTGTCATTGCAGCCAAAGGTGGCTATACAAAGTATTGACTTTGGGGGGTGAATACTTATGCACACTCGGGATTTTTTTTCTTTTGTCTTAATTATTGTTTGTGCCACAGTAAAATGTATTTTGCACCTTTAAAATGGTAGGCAGGCTGTGTAAAGCAAAGGGTGCAAATCCCCCAAAATCCATTTTAATTTCAGGTTGTAATGCAACAAAGCTGGAATGCATGTTGCTTTATAACTAGTTATATTTTAAAATATATTTTTATTTATAAATTAATTTTATAATCATATTTTTTAAGATAAGAGTGGATCAGTTACCATTATATAAGGGCTGTAACACTCTATCTATTAAGAAAGGAAAGGAAAATGAAGTGTCACCTTTAGTGAGTTTTCTAATTAAACATTAGTGGTATCAAAAGAAAACCTAATAGTTAATTAGTTCATTGATTGATTAACATCAATTGATCCAACTTCCCTTCTGTCTCAAATTCTTACATGAGCAGAGCTGAAGGAACCATTCTGTCACAGAATTAACCAGAGATAAGCTTGAGGCAGCTTTGGTTATCATACACTATAACAATAATATATATCTTTGTAATGTCACAATTAAAACTATTTTAAAAAATTATATTAATTCATTTAGTTAGCATGCATTTTAAACATTATAAAGAATATCAGAGAGAATCAAAAGTTATAAGAAAAGTTCAAATATATATATTCATATTCATGTTAAAGAACTTAACTCTTTAGGTTTCTTTAAAAAAGATCTGTGTGATTCGTGGGTTGGAGAACTACGCCTCATGTGCAGGTGTGAGATGACAGATTAACTGATTCAGTCATATAAGGACACGGAAGACACTCAATTTCATTGTGAGGAGAGAACACTCAGGCTGATGCACCATGAGGAGCTGCCGAAGAGGGTCACTGATGTGCCTGGCCGCCCTGCTTCTGCTCACTCCAGTTTGTAAGTTGCACCTTTAACTCCTCTATAGACACTTATCCATTAAATCAGAAATGTTATCATATTGAGAAGACACTTGAACTATTCTCAGCATCTTAGAAGTAGTTCCATAAAAATTCTGTTTCATATGAATAGATAACATGTTTATAAGTATAAGAAATTAGTAAAAGAACTATTTTTTTTTAACTCTTTTTGCTTTCTAAACTTTATATAATAGATACTATAGGAGTACAAATTAATTTAGAAATTATTGTTCCAACTTGAAAATAACTTTTATAACCTGAAAGGTTTACTTTTGCCTACATCAAAAGCATACATTTAATGATACATGCCAGAAATAGTTCAGAATAAAATCAAAAATAATACCAAAAAACAAAACAGTATTACTTCATTTCTGCCTTTAATTGCATTCCTGACATGTTTATTTTTTGAGAAACAGTATTTATTGAATTTTCCAAAAAACACTTAGTCAGGTTGCTTGTATTCTTAAAAAGATATTTAGCAAATATTTATGTGTTACATATACAGACATCATTTTTTCACTTGGTTTTGTTCTATTTTACTTGTTTAAGTAATGCATAAATCCACTTTTTTTGCTTCATCTATCATTTATTGCATGTTTTGCACAAACATTTTTGAAACCTATAATTAAAATATATTGAGTTATCAAAAGAAATAAAAAACACTGAACAGAAGACTAATGATGTATGAGAAAACAAAAATAAGCATCTTACTACACTTTTTTAAAATACAATCCAAAAAATGGCATGCATGTGTAATTATACAAAATTATAACAGAAATGAGATGAACACTTTAATAATGGAGTTAAATTAAAAACAGAAGTTGACCACTAAGAAACTGTTAGAAAAAAGAGTCATAAAATGATAGCTTATCAGAAAGATTCTTTAATTGTATAAATTAATAGCAAAATATATATTTTACAAAAGTCATTTGAGTTTACATTTTTGTAAAATGAAGACTTGTGAAGCCTTTATAAACAGAGGATGCAATTAAAAGTGAACATTTGGGCTTTATTGAACATATGACTGAAATAATGTTAGACAGCCATTGAAGTTCAGAGCTGAGAAATGCCATCTTAGAATACTTTATGGAAGAAACTGATATGCGTTTCAATAATATGGGTTATTGATTTAAAAAGAAATTAATTCAGTTCTAAGTAATGCTTAATTTAAAAACTAGAATAATGCAAAAGAGTTACAGTATAGTATACTAAAAACCTGCTCAAATACTCACTACCCTGATTTTTCTCCACTTCCTTCAGTTAAACTCATTGAGCCATCGGTGTCTAAGGCAGCACAGGATTTATGTTGGCAGATTCCATGTGAAATGCAGAGAAATGAGCAAAACCACCCTTTTGTGTTTTTCTTCATTCAGTCTTGGCTTTTTATTAATTATAAATATCATCAGGTTAAAAAGTATAATGTTTTCCATTCAACAATTAAAAACTAAGCATGTATACTGTAAGCACCTGTATAGCACCTGTCAAATATTTGTGTATTACAAATTATACTTGTTCAAATTTGTACTTTAATTGCAAACTCATTTGCTCAGGAAGACATTTTTGAGTGATTTTGTTTTCAGCTGATACCTTAAAAAAAGTCAAAATCTGCAAACGATATTCAGACTCCTGTGTCCGTGTAGCTTAAGTTTTCATATTTTCCTTATAAAGATATGAAACAGGTGGATGCTACACAATAGTGGTGGTGGGAGTGATTCCCCTCACTTTGAATAGGTAAGAAAAGCAATGTATAAATATAATTAACAATTATTAGTAGTAGTATAATCACCATACTTTTGTCTATGAATCACTGAAATGACCGTTACATTTTCTGGATGAATTCTGCAATCTGTTCAGGAATTGTTAGAATTATTGCAAATATCATTTTCCACTTATTTAAAAAGTCTGCATACTTTTGTTAAGACGCATATTTCTTTGAAATTCCAGTTTTAATGTTTAAGTTATGAAAATACACACATAACTTTAAATAAATCATACATAAATCATTTAAGTCAAATAAGTCATTTTCCTCTTTTTTATTTAGTAAATAAAATAACCTAAACCATAACAACAAATAAGTAATTAGATTTTTTTTCTATGAAAAAGTACAAAATTAGTCTTTTTATGGTTCTCTAATTTAATTTGTTACAACTATACAAGTGAGAAATTACTTTTATTAAAGTAGTGGAGTCCTGTTAATCTTGTCATTAATCACACATCTTTGCTCGACTTTAACATGAAGTAGCAGATAAAGAAGCTCTACCATGTCACCTTGCTTTAAACCTGTACTGGCCAAAGTGACATCTGTGCTCAGTCTCCTTGTTTTTTAAGGGTTTACTCTGCATTTTCCAGTTCTCGTTCATTGCCTAAGCAAATGTTGTCCATTTGATTGCTGTCTCTAAATTGCCATGCCAGCAGTGTGCATGTCTGAACTTTTGTGTTCCTTATTATTTGACCAGTGTCTTCACTAGATTGGTTCTTGTTGTGTCCATGAGCATAATATCCAGGTAAGCAAGAAAACGAACAGATGATTTTTATTTCACTTCAGTAATAATGTTAATATGAAAAGCAAAACATGACTGACTGGGATGTCAGGACGTGTTATTTAGAGATGCTTCCACACAGTTTCTAGAGTCTGAGTTTCAGTTCTCGCTCCTTCACTGACTGGTGGACTTTGCACATTATCTCTCTGTCACTGTTGCTTTCTCAGCAGGTTCTGTGGCTTTACTTGCAAATTCTGAAGACCTGCATATATTGGACATTTTAAATTAATCAGATGTGCTGTGAGTACATGAGTGTGTTCTGCTGTATGCTAGTGTCCCATGTGGGCTTCATTTGCTGGCTCCATGTCAACTGAAATGAGAAAACTGAGATAGTGGATGAATAGAGGGCAGAAATTAACAATGGTAAGCAGATTGTGAGTTAAAATGGCCTTCATGATGGGATTCTGCCCAATGACATTCACTATGGTACCTGGACAGTGCTCCCTATCACCTAAAATATTTACATGTAATTATATCAGGAATTCTGTGTCTGCTAAGCATTTACTACTAGACTTAATATGAAAGACTTGTGGCACCACTAGGTTTTTTTTTTTAAGCAGTGCTTAAGTTTGTAATTTGTTTCCACTCCATCTTGATCATATGCTAAATATTTTTAATTGGCACATTTTATGTGATGGTCTTTATTTAATCACTGTGCTCTGCGATATTTAATAATGTGGAAATCTAAAAAAAAAACAATTAGCTATAAGAAAATAAGCAGCACCCAAAATTGATGAATGAATGAACTCCAATATAAAGCTACTGATAATGATACATTAAATAAGTGCCAAATATTACATTTGTTGCAGATTATCTTAATATTTAAAACAGTCAGTTGATTTCTGTATCTCTGCTTTATATTTATTTCAAGAGCAAAAAATAAAACATGACTGGGGGATTCAAGTACAGGATGGGTGTATAACTGCAAGTGGCTGAGGAAGTGGACTGTAAAGCCCAAGGGTCTTAATTCAGTTGTCACCCACCAGTCGCTGTCACCCTAAACAAGTCACTGGCTCTACCTGTGCTGAGCTTGTAAACAAGACATGGAAACAGATGAACTTTAAAGAGCCAGGGGTTGGTATTTTCTATTGAACAGCACTATATAAAATAAATGTGCTTTTCCAAGTGCTAATTAACAAATTTTGAATGTGAGACTCTGATTTAGATTTTGGGGAAATCGTATCAGTGCTTATTAAAAGTGTGCAATCACTTTTAAACAATGTATTATAGGATACACACTTTTTTTCTTATTTTTGACATCTCTTTTTATTTAAAAGCAGGTATGTAGAAATTATAAATGTGTGTCAGTGATGCTTAAAGGGCATTTCTGAATCTGTGTTTGTGAATAACGCTCAACTTGGCAGGGTTTACGCTCTGATCTTTTCTGGGCACATGTATTACAGACCGGAGATTAAATTGTTTTCTTTATTTCAGACAGTCAAGATCTGAAGCTGGTGAACGGCAGAGGACCGTGTGAGGGGAGAGTGGAGGTGCTTCGTGACGGGCAGTGGGGCACCGTGTGTGGTTATAGCTCTAACTGGGACATGAAGGACGCTGCCGTGGTGTGCAGACAGCTGGGCTGTGGAGAGGCTCTGTCAGCACCAGTCTATGCTCACTTTGGAAGGGGAACTGGGCAAGTCTTGATGAGTGCTGTTAACTGTAATGGACAGGAGTCTGCGCTGAAGGCCTGTGAAAGTAGAGCCTCAAACTGCGGTAACGATCACTATTACGACGTGAGTGTGGTGTGCTCAGGTAGGAACGGAATCTCTAATTTCTTCTGACGTTTTCTTTTACAGCTCTGATTATATATAAATGATCACTTATGATTTTTTAGATATCCTTAAATAAACACATATACTCCATGAAAAGAATTTGTCATTGTTATTTCGATTTATTTTTTCAAGCATGGGAAAAAGTGAGGAAAAGGAGCAACACAGTTACAGACTCACAAACATAAGTTGTTACTTATTTTTGAAGCAGGGATTATTATTGAGAATTACAGATGCCTGACCACAGTAAAATCCTGGATCGAATTATGTTTGGACAACGTACAATTATTAAAATAGTTTGGATCAATTTCAATTTATAGCTTGTTCAAGTAAAGAGCCATTGAAAAAAAAAAAAAACATTTTATATGCTTTTTTTCATCAAACTGTCCGAATTAGTATGTTCGTTGCCATTGTGTTTATATAATACAGTGATACCGGTAAATGTCTCTTTCTTCCTCAAGCAGCATTACTTTGTTTCCACACCACTCTGATAGAAATGCAGGTCATATTGATTAGGTAGGGAGATAGGACAGGCTTCAACTAAAGAGTTTAGAAATACTTTTATATTATTATGTATTTGTCAAAGCTAAAACCATCACAATTAAAGCAATTAATCTTTGAATTTGATTTTTAAAATTTCTCATTCTAATCTGAGTCTTAATACATCAGAAACGAGGTTCAAATCAAAACATAATTTGGAAGGTTGTAACTCTATGGTGATCCCATTTAAGTACAGGCTGGAGTTGGGACTGTAGAAGAGAGCCAGAATTCTAAAAGATACAGTCACATAAGTGAGGAGAAGCCAAAATCAGTACAAAGAAACTGGGAACAAAGCAAGTGGGCGGCATTGTTGCATAAAACATCGTCATTGCTCCCATCCATCAATTTTTACACATTTTTACTCCATTTCAAGGTTACAGGCAGCTTGAGCCTATCCATGTAGCACTGAATGTAAGGTAGAAACCAAAACTGAGTGGGTTATAGTGCATCACAAGACATATTCATACACAGCAACAGTCACTCATACTGGGAAAATGAAGAGCCACCAATGAACCTAATGGTCCCTTCTTTGGAATGTAGAAAGAAAAAAAATATTGAAATGGAAAACCAACATCCAGACACAGAGAGAATGTGCAGACTCCACCCATGTAGTGAGTGGGACAAAATAAAACTCAGTCTTTGGAAGATTGTGAGGTGACTGTACCATTGTGCCATGCAGCTCCCATACCAAAAACATAAAAGCATAGTTACACTCTTATTGAATATGTTAAGAAATAACTTCAATTTTAGTGTACTTTTTTATTCTTGTAACTATGGTTGACCTGCATTTAGTTAAGCATTTATGTTAATACTGCAATTAATTGTTACAGATTAACAAAGTTTAGTAAGGCTAACAATATATTTGGATGATCCTCTCATTAATCTTTAAAATAAGAAAAGGGATAGCTCTGTGTTAAGTTACATGGCATTAAATTAATTTTAAATAAGCGATGGAAAAATGCAACATTTCAGTTACTTAGACAAGAATTCTATGAACTACAGAATGATCACTAAAAGAAAGGACCACTTATGCACCAACTATCATGCACAAATAAACTGTAAAATATATTTATTTTTACACTGTATAAAAATGTAATGTAAGTGAACAGCACCAAAGAATGTCTTTTTTGGAGAGTTTAGATGACTAAACTCATCACACCTCCATATTCTGCAAGATACACACACTCCCTAAAAACAGATTATTTTAATTTATCCAAAAACACACACAGACAAACCTCAAAAAGGGCATTAAAGAAAAAAACACTCACATATTACAGAATATATTAGTAATCTTTTTTATTAATGCTTATTTAACTTCTGGAAACAAAGAGCTGCTGAGATAATGGAAGGTACAGTAGCACATCCTCACAGCACCCGTCTTTAGTGGAACAACTAAACAGCATCACGGGCAAGTTTCTCATCCGTTGTTGAGATCTTGGCTCTTTAACTCTGTGCTAATGGCTCAGTTCAGAGAAGGATCAAACAATAACAAAATAACTTACAATAAAAAACTCCTGTGGCAGGCAGACAGCTGTTGAGCATTTCTTAATGTTCAGTTGAAAATTTAAATCCATCCCAGGTGTTTGTCAGTGTGGAGTTTTCATATCCTCTCAGTGTCAGTGTAGGTTTTCCTCCCATTTTCCCAAAGGCATTCATTTTAGGATGATTGTCAGCTCTAAAGTAGTCTGGTGCGTGTGTGTGTGTGGGTGTGTGTGTGTTAGTATGCACTCTAATAGACTGGCAGTTTGTTTAGGGCTCATTTCTGCCTTTGAACCCACAGCAACACTAAGCTGGATTGAGTAGAATTAAAACTTTTGTTTGATATTACTAAGTAATATGCCTTTAACAGTACAAGCTAAATAATTTTGTATGCGAATTTAAGCTAAATTAAGCTGTACTGTAAATATTGAAAACTGAAACACAGGCCTTGAGTATCCTTTTTGTCAATTCCATGACTGCTGTTGCAGAGCAGCCATGTATTTTGTGTTCTTCTGAATCCTTCATTTTATAAAGGGAAATGGTCAAGCTAGACTAATCTTATGGCTGCTTGTTTCTAAGTGCAGTACAATAGCTTCTGTCTAAAAGGGTCCTTATCTTGTCTTCATAACTTTATAGTAGGTGCAAAGTCCATACAAAGATCGGCAAGCGTAGAAATTCTGCACCTACAGTACTATTAATTCTGCTAGGTCGTTTTATTGTCTCTATATGCTACTTATCTTAACACATAAAGCACAAATTTTATGACAAAACTTTAGATTATTCCACCTCATTCACTGTGGGTTAACTTAGTTTTAGTATTACTTGACTGCAGCTCAGCTTTCATTCTTGATGTATGAAAAATAATGTATGTGAGGACAGAATTGTTTTAAAACCATGTATGGCTACTCTGTTTGTTTCCATCCATCCATAATGAACCCTCTTAAGCCAGGTCAGTGTTTCTGAGGCTAAAGCCCATTGTGGCAACCACAGCTAAAAAACAGGAACCCACCTCAATCCATTGTAGATGGCACTTTGACATACACCCATAATAATAATAATTTATTTTATTTATAGGCACCTATCAAGGCACACAAGGACACCTTACAGAGCACATTAATAACAACAGTCACAACATAAAATTAATAAAAATTTTACAGTACAATATAACCAGAATAAATACAACTAGCCAACCACGGCGTACCATACGCCGCATAATCAGGCCGGTTTTTTAATGATTTTTAAGCACAGGGAGAAAATTAACATTTGAAAAATCGGTAATGTAATAAATCAGCAAGAAAAGCAACATTGTAACAATGCACGGAACGAACCAACATACAATTGTCCGTGACTGAAAACTGGTGTACCGCCATCGTGCCTTCTCCTGCCAGACGGAGAGATGGGGGTGCACGGCGCTCCGGGAGGAGAGGAGGAGAAGGACGTCTATTCCACTCCCTCCGTCATGCTAGTCTTCTTATTTCTCGTTCAGTATGCACTGCCTGCTCATGTGCCCACCTCCAACTCGTCACTTGAGTCGTTGTCGTGTTTGCACAGTGCAGATGCACCTGTGACTCACGTAGACTTTTTATTGCTCTGTGCGGTTTTGGCTGCTTTTCTATATATAATCCACTAAGACACCTGACCACGGTAGTAGCAAGGTGGGAGGGGGTGTGTACAAAGGGTAGGGACGTAACCAGTGGGAGCGAATGAGTCGCACTTAGTGGGAATTCCATGGATTGCAGCCCGAATGGGGTTCAACGGCTTACCCACGCCTCTCTAACCCCGGTAGACACACGCTCAATCTCATGCATAATTATTTATTGAATGCTAAACACTTGTGGAAAGACACGGTTGTCTAAAACGGGTTGGTGTGAGAATACAACAGTAAGTGAATGAAAAGATGGAACTCTGGAGAGAGCAAAATACAACACAATAGTGAACCCGCAGCATAACAAACGCCGCATAATTATTTATTGATGGTTGAACACTTCTGGAAAGACACAGTTGTCTAAAAAGGGAGTATGTATGTAGCGTGTAAAACAGTTTGCTATGGTGCACGCGGTCGTGCGTCGTAACCAAAAACTCGGTTTTTAAAGACTGCTTACTTCATTGTGTTTTAATCTCAGTTGTAAAGGATTGTTTTAAGGATCCCATGGGATACCCCTCGCAAACCGTTTTACACGCTGCATATGGCGACTCACCTCCGTGAGAAACATGCCTCTATGAACAGTCAAGGTGGCTCGGAGGTACATGAGGCCTCAACGACAGACGAATATAAATGATGCTGTTCTTTCTGTGTCATCGTGTCCGAGTTGGTGGGCGTGGCTCTGCGAGTTGTCGTCGTATCCAATGGTCTTGGAGTTGGTGGGCGTGGCTCCTCCCTGCGTGCGCCATAGGTGTCTTACTTGTCGGCGGCTTAGTGAATCCACGCCCCTTCCGGCGTGCATTCCATGGGTGTCTTGCCTTAGTGAATTATATATATATAGATAATAAAATTGAATTTAAATTTATCAGCTGAAATTAACGGACAGAATAAGCCATCTTAAAAAGATGTGTTTTAAGACGAGATTTAAAAGTAGGAAGAGAGTCGATATTACAAATGTCTTGTGGGAGAGAGTTTCAGAGGCGAGGGGCTACTCGACTGAAACCTCTAGACCCCATGATAGTCAAGCGAGCAGGAGGTATAATAAGATTGATAGAGGAAGAAGATCTAAGGATATGTGAAGATGTGAAGAAGATCAGAAAGATAAGGAGGTGCCAGATTATGAAGGGTCTTGTAAGTAAGAAGCAGAATCTTAAATTCAATGCGATATTTAATAGGGAGCCAGTGAAGCTGTTGAAGGACAGGAGTAATGTATTCTGTGGAAGGAGTTCTGGTATTAATACGAGCTGCATCATTCTGAACCAACTGGAGTTTGTAAAGGAGTTTTTGAGGAAGACCAGTAGGGATAGAATTACAATAATCAATGCGAGATGTAACCAGAGCATGAACAAGAATAGCAGTGCTGGTAGCTGAAAGAGATGGATATAAACAGCTGATATTATGTAGATGGAAATATGCAGACCGAGAAACATTATTAATATGTGCCTCGAATTTTAAGGTACTATCGAGAATAACATCTAAGCTTTTAACCTAGGAGGAAGAAGAGATTAGAGAATTATCAATATACAATGAAATTTATCCAGAACAGATTTAGTTCCTACCAGAAGAACCTCTGTTTTGTCACTAATTTCAGAAAATTAGCAGACAGCCATGATTTAACTTCCTGCAGACAGTCAGAGAGGGAAGAAGGTGGAAGAGTGGAAACAGGCTTAGTAGACAGATAGAGCTGGGTATCATCAGCATAACAGTGAACATGAATATTAAATTTTCTAAAGATATGACCAAGGGGCAGAAGATAAATAATAAATGGAAGGGGACTCAAGACAGAGCCCTTGGGAACACCACTAACAACTGGGCAAAATTGTGATCTGAAATTTTTTAATTGTACAAACTGTGTACAATCTGAGAAATAAGATTTAAACCAGGCATGTGGAGTGCCAATAATACCAATCGATTTTAATCTCTCAAGGAGAATATCATGAGAGATTGTATCGAAGGTAGAGTTCAGAGGAATCTGTGAGCAAGTTACACACCATCTGTGGTCTAGTAACCCACGTCCTGCTTACAGAGGAATCGAAGCATTATGCACATCTGAATCTGTTCCTCAGAGAGTTGCAGTTTGGGTGGCTGATGGAACGGTCCTTAGGGATGACACTGCAGTTGTGACCAGCTGGACTGGCTACTTTGAGCAGTTGTTCAAAGCTGATCCTCCGGCTAGGACGTTGGATATCTCTGGGTCTACTGTTCTTGAGGGTGATCCTCCGATTAGCTGTGAACCACCAAATCTCACTGAAATTGCACAGGTGGTGAACCAACTGAGGGGGGAAGGCAGCAGGGATTTGTGGTATCCGGGGTGAACTTCTCCAGGCTGGTGGTAAGGCTGCCCTCCTGGCATTGCAAGCAATCTTTGCTTCCATTTGGGAGACTGGCATCATCCCAACTGACTGGAAAACAGGACTTGTCGTCCCTATCTGGATAGGGAAGGGTTATCGCCTGGATTGCAGCAACTACAGGGGGATAACACCGCTCTCGGTGCCGGGTAAGGTCCTTGCTAGGGTTGTCCTCAACAGGATCCGTGATCACTTGCTCACCTACCAGCGACCGGAACAGTCTGGTTTTACGCCTAAAAAGTCTACCATAGACCGCATCCTGGCACTGAGGGTTCTCATGGAGTGCATACGTGAATATCTGCAAAATGTTCGACTCAGTTGATTGAGTTGCCCTGTGGGACATCCTGAGGTTTCGCGGGATTCCATCAAGGTTGCTGGATATCATAGCCGGCCTGTACATTGGTACTGTGAGTGCTGTCCAGAGTGGAGGCAGGACCTCTGCGTTTTTCCCAGTTGATTCTGGGGTTCGTCATGGGTTTGTTCTTGCTCCTACTCTGTTCAATGCTTGTATGGACTGGGTGTTGGACAAGGTCATGGGGTGGGTCCAGCGGCTGTGGGGCATCTGTTGGTGAAGAAAGATTCACGGATCTTGACTTTGCTGACGATGCTGTGATATTCACGGAGTCAATGGAGGCTCTGTTTGGGATGCTCGAGAGACTGAGTGAGGAGTCCGAGTGTCTGAACTTGCGAGTGTTCTGGATAAAAACGAAGATCCAGGACTTTAATGACCTCTTGGGCACAGCCATCAGCAGTGTGTCTGTTTGCGGAGAGAGTGTTGACTTTGTTGAGAGGTTTACTTACCTTGGCAGTGACATTCACGTCTCTGGTGACTCTTTCTATGAAGTCAGTAGACGGACTGGGAGAGTATAGGGGGTCATGAGGTCGCTGGAAAGGGGTGTGTGGTACTCCCGATATCTAGGTCCAAGTCTTTAGAGTCCTGGTGCTTCCTGTCTTGCTATATGGTTGCAAGACATGGATGCTAACCAGTGACCTGAGATGAAGACTGGGCTCCTTTGGTACTGTGTCTCTCCAGAAAATCCTTCGGTACCATTGGTTTGACTTTGTGTCGAATGAACGGTTTCTCATAGAAGCGAGTGAAGCGATCAGGGGGCAAGCAAAACCCCCTAGTGTTATTTAAATTAAAACAATGAGCTGTAGCTGATACCTATTCATACATCCAGCCTCTTAGTGTCTCATTATGTCTGCCATAAAGGTTCTCTGCATTGAATGTACAGCTGATTTTTCAATCACTAAGCACTTTTTACAGATTCCCAACTCTGCAGGTTTGCTGATGTGCTGGGTTACTTTGTTCTTTGGCAGCTTTGTAAGGTTAATTACAATTGTCAGCAAACAAGCAGAAACATACCCACTATCAGAAAGCAGCCATTCACCACTTGTTGTTTCTTGCCTTTTGACACACTTTTGACAGACACAGTTGAAGACATTGTGGGTACCCCCAAAGTATAGCATTCTAATATTTTTTAGCTGTGATAATCTATGACATTACAGCAGTTAATTCTGGGATTACACTATAAGAGCAATCAATGAAAACAAAACATTTTCACAGTAAAGTAATATATAAAATCATTACACAGTCTTAAATTTAAAAAAGTGTAGTATATTGTGAATTACTTGTGTTGACAGTATAAATGTTGGGTTTCTATAAAAACAGACTGAATATTAATTACACCCAACCTACCTGGCTAGCTTTAAATAACCTGAGTGAACCATATTAGACTTTTTTTTTTAATTACCAAAAGTCATCTATGAGTGGATTAATTTTGGTGCTTCTTGACCTCAGCTCCGCATTTGACACCATATCCCATCAGATACTTTTGAAACGAACAGCTACTGTAGTTTTGGAGTCTGTGGCCTTGTCCTCTAGTGGTTTTCTTCATAACTCACTGATAAGAGACAATTTGTTCAAATAAAGGGCTTTAAATCTGAGAATACAGTCGTTACTCAGGGAGTTCCGCAGGGTTCTGTTTTGGGGGCCGCTTCTTTTTCTCATTTATATCTTCTCAATAGGTAATATCCTCTGGCACCATGGTATGAAATTTCATTGTTACGCTGATGACACACAGCTATATCTATCGACTAAAACCACTTCTGTTTTCCCTCCATATACTCTTATGGCTTGTCTCCAAGACATAAAGTCATGGATGAATCTCAGTTATCTCCAACTAAACAGCAATAAAACTGAGGTGCTGTTCATTGGCTCTAAACCCACACTTGCTAAGGTTAACCATTCTTCTATTTTAATTAACAATATTAACACAAACATCTCTTCCCAGGTTAAGAGCCTGGGCGTCTTTCTTGACAGTACTCTCTCTTTTTCTTCCCATATAAGTAATGTTTCTCGGACTGCCTTCTTCCATCTTTGAAACATTTCTAGACTTCGTCCTGTTCTTGCACAACATAGTACCAAAGTATTGGTTAATGCCCTAGTCTCCACACATATAGATTACTGTAATGCTATTCTATCTGGCACCCCACAAAAACATATCCATCGCTTACAACTTCTTCAAAATTCTGCTGCTAGGACAATAAGCTGTTCTAAATCCTCTGAACATATTACACCTATTCTCTGTCAACTTCACTGGCTCTCTGTTAACTACCGAATACAATACAAAATACTGCTATTAACATTTAAAGCTCTCCACAACCTTGCTTCTCTCTACCTCACTGATCTCCTACAGACTTGCACACCTCTCGCTCGCTCAGATCCTCATCTGCACCTCTACTTTCTGTACCACACGTCAGACTCTGTTCTATGGGACTTTAAGCGTCTCTCGTAGTGCTCCTCAACTCGGGAATTCTCTTCCCTCTCATATTCGTCAACTTGATTCAATAATACATTTTAAAACTTTCCTCAAAACTTACCTTTTCAAACTGGCATATAAATTGTGAATTTTACACTGTTACTGTAAATAAAATGTATTATTATTATTTTCTTTTATTAATTTAATATAAAATAAGTATATTTAGTAATGAGAACATATAATTTGGTTGGGTATGCTTAGTTCAATTAGATGTAAAAACTTAGGATGGAAAAATTTTACATAATATAATCAATTTCAAAGATTTATTTTTTGAGTGTATACAAGACAAGTTCAAAAGTACTTATTGGCAATTCAGTTTATCTTTTGAGTCATAAAAAATAGTAAAAAAAGCAATACAGTTAAAGATTTATTAAAATAAGTTAAAGTATTTTTATTTCCAATTATGGGTGTGCGACCACATGAAACAATCGGGAGGAGCTAAGCATAGAAAATGAATACTTATTAAATAAATGTTTAGGCAATTTTAAGGCTAATAAAATAACTTTAAATATATGATACATTTTTTCATGTATATGCCTGAATATATATATATATGCCTCAAGTATATTCCTAGACCTGCTATATATATATATATATATATGCCTTGTCCAACCCAGTGGTTTGTTAACAAAGTCTCTTTCTTGGTGGCTTTGCAGATTGGTAACTTTGCAGATCCGTCTGAACAAAGTGTGACTGCTTCAAGGCACTAAAGTTTTTTCTTACTGGAACAGAAAGTAAACAGTCCTTTTACCATTAGGGAGCTCATAAGATGAACACATGGTGACTGTCCCTTTTTAGCAGAGGTGCACTTCTCTCTAGGCTTGCACTGTATTCAGTGGTCATTCATGGTAGCCTTCAACAGCTGTCACAGCTGTCACATTACCTCAGTGGCTACAGCCTGTCCTTGAAGAGTGTTGCCATAAGTTTCAATCTTGTTGTTTTCCATTTATTTTGTCCAATTTTAGTCCCACTTATGCGCTGAACTTAAAAGTCCAACCTTAAAAGTCCACGCTACCACGATATCCCTATTCCAATTCGGGCCAGGCATGTTAAGGCAGTTTTAATTCTCGGTCCGGGAGTCCATGACAGTGCGCGCGACCAATCCCGAAATATATCCCAAATATTTGACCGAGCAACCCATATCCTCAGTATAAGCATATTTTTAATATATATATATATAAAATATTATAATTAATATATAATTATTAATGTAGCCACAATCCTGCCGACTATGCCATTATGTTTCCTGAAGAGGCATTAGCTCTCTTGGAAATGTGTTCTTTTAGAATTGTGGCATATTAAATAATTAAAGAATATCATAATATACCAGAAACGTCGATATCCCTCCCATCGTGATTACGGCGGTACAAGAATCACATGCGAAACAATATCTTTTAGCTTACATTTACTGACGATTAACGCGGTTATAGACGGAGAGGCGCATGGTACAGACTTTATCCAGGTGGGAATCTGGATCAACACAGTCAGCCATTTTCTCGTCACCACGCTGGGAGGTTTTTTTTCGAGCTTTGTCGATTCCGCCTCTAAGGGTCTGGCTGTTGTCCAAGCTTTTATAATGTCTTGCTTCATTTGCTGGTCTTCTCTGTCTCCAAACAAGGGCTGAATTCCTCCTCCACAAAATACAGAAATATCATAGTGCTTACATGCCGGTTCTCATTCTCCCAATAAGGAAAGAAGATGTGTGCTGATAGAGGACAGAAATACCCTAACCTGTGTTTAAGCTGACTATACAAGCCTCCAGTTGTCTTTGGCTATCTAATCCAATGCTTGGCTAGCAATTCTAACTGCTGAGCCCCTGTGTGCCACAGTTAACATGCACATGTGAAGAAAACTCATAACAGTATTGTCCAGATATAGTGACATAAAGAAAAATGTAGTATTACAACACCCCTCAAAACGGACAAAGATGGTCAAAACATCTGAGAAAAATAATAGTTATCATGGCCTTTAATGCTGATTGAACATCTGGAAACAAACATCTACTTAAGGCACAAGAAAACTATACATCATCAGATCAAGAGGCCATAGTAGAACAGGAAAAATGAATCATGGACATGTGTCTTGTCTGTTGCTGAGGTCTTGGCCAAGTAAGTTCAGAGAACATGGTTTTAAGAAAAGGTACAGAGACTAAATGGCTTGGTGTTTAAAAAGTGAGAACTGAGATGTTAAACATTGTGACAGGAAGACAGTCATCCAACAGCTAAAAATGTTATCTGCTGTTTTAATCATCTTATACAAATATTGCTTCTAG
>JANRMT010062796.1:53881524-53892746 GCA_026402145.1 Polypterus bichir lapradei
AAATTTAATTTTCATTTTAACATTTTTTCTTTAAAATTAACATAAAATTAAACATTGCAAATATTTTTTGAAAATGTTTCCACTTTGCCAATATGGGTTTTTGAGTGCAGAACAATGTGCCAAAGTTTCAAACTTATCCATTCAAAATTAAATCTACAACATAATAAAGAGTACAGTAAGTGAAGGCATCCAAATACTTTCTGAATCCACTGGAAAGCTATATTTATAATTAATGTTATGTGTATACTTTCTAATTTCTTTTTAAAATTTAAGTTGATTCCTCCTGTTACTGTAAATAAGAGAATCGAGCAAAACAGAAGCCATGTGTTCATTCTTTATTCATATTGTTATGGCACTCCTTGCATGCTTTGAACTAACTGCAGTGTAGTAATAACATTCAGTTCTGCTTGTTTTAAATGAAAAATAATTTCTAGAAATGTCTAAGAATGAAAGAGTAGAATTTAGAATGTGTGAGAACAGGCTACTGAGATTGTATTTGTTATGAATGTTTAAGTTTAATAATTTTTGGGGTTTGTTTTTATATGATTTCTAATGTTCCATTTGCCTTTTAATGGGTTTGAAAGTCAGAGATTTTATTTTTGCCATTACATTTGATGTGTCATGGAAAATTTTTAACTTGAAAGTTTATTTACATCTTTCCATGATGGCATTTTATTTTGCCCTAGGTACCACCATTTTAGGGTTTTCATATCAATAGTTTCTCCAATAATTCCCTGGAATGCCCTCAGCACAGTATAAAGATCTTCTTGGCCATTCCATGTTATACAATTATGTGGATAGAAAACCCACTGCTCCAAAAGTAAGAGCTTAATGTATTGTTCTCATTTTTACTACATTATTACTCTTGTTACCGAGGACAATTTCTTTGTTTTTTGTTTGGGCTTCCACTTTTAGTATTCTTTATCGCCAGGTTTGACCTCGGCATGTTTTTTGACTCACACATCTTCTGGTTGTTATCAGAATTTCTACTGTATCTCATGAATCAGTATAGTATTTGTGCCAAAGGTAACACAACATTAAAACGAATACTTCAGCTTTTTGAATTTGGAGTTGTTAATGTTGCTTTGTTGCTGGTAGAATTAACACACACTGTAAGAACTTGTGTTGGTTTTTAAATCTAAAAATTGTCATTTTTATCACATTCTGTTTAAAAAAACTAAATAATGCTACAACTGAAAACATTTCATTTGGTTTTATTGTTTAATGGGGCTAATAATTTAGTAACAATGTAAGCTTTAAGTTAATATTACATTTGCAAATTTCATGGCCTAATACTAAAATATAAAATCAAAAGACACTTAGTCTGAACACCAAATGCTGAGGAACATGAAGTCTAACCCAACAGAAAATGAAGACGTGCCTTCAAACTTCCAGTATTTGGTACTCATAAATTAAACCAGCTGACTTGTGAAATATAAAGTTACAGTCATTAGTATCAGAAGCTTCACGTTCATGTAAAAACATGATAACAATGGCTTTCTCTACTTTGGAGAATGTTAGAATACCATTTGTTAAACTGGGAAGGATACAAGATCAAAACTTTTAAATAATATTTTAAGAAATAGCCTGTTCCTGTAAAGAAAGAAAAAAATTAGAAGTACATCTATAGTTCTTAAGAATATTTTCATGTAAATCTATTGTGAGGGAAGGCCTGGAGCCTGGTGCAGCCAGGACACCCTCAGCCAGAAAAGGCTGGGGTAGACTGCATACACAGGACGTAATCTCTCCTGGACCGTCAGATGGCAGCTCCCCTGGGTTGTGGCAGCACCATGGGAATTGGAGTTCTTCAGCTCAGCCCTGTTGGGTTCAGTGGGAGCCACCATGGGGTGCTGCTGGGAGTGGGGAGCCCTACTTTATGGGGCTCCAGAGTTACCCGAAAGTGCTCCCAGGCCAAGCCTTGAAAACAACAGAAGTTATTCCAGGAACAATATAAAAGGATCTGCCTGCCATAGCTCAATGAGCCAGAGTCATGGAGTGGAGGAGGCAATGATCAGAAAGAGTGAGAGAGAAGAAAACAGAAGATAAGTGTTGCCGTGTGCTATTGGCTGCTGTACTGTTCATTTGGCACTGTGGGAAATGCTTAGGGGAAAGTTTTCACACCAATAAGTCCTCTTGTTTATTGTATACTTGTGTCCAAGCCTTTGTGTTGGGTGTTTGGGGAGCTGGAGTGCCCCTGATGTCCACACTATAAACTAATAAAGTCCTAATAATAGTCACTTTGAAGGAACCAAGGACAGTGTTATTTAGTAAAGTTTTAATTAACTGTGCTTTATGGGCACTACTGATACTGAGGATTTTGACCTGCTTGTTGGAGTTCTATCTAATCAGACATGCAATTTTCTGTTTTGCCATGGATTTTTTTAAGGCATTAAGCATAAGAGATGACCTGTTGTAATTTAAGGTGTAGTTGACTGCTTAATATGCAGACTTACACTGTTTACAGATGTTAATTTAAAGATTAATAATGTCAGCTGCATGAAATGTGTTAATTGTCAGCAAGACATTGCTCAAAAAAAAAATCAAGAGCTGAAAATATTTTCATCAATTGATTTATAACAGTTATCATAGTGATATCTGTAATGAGATTTTGACAAAGTTTATACTTTCTGTCCATGAAGACTAATAAACCACTCACTTTCTTTTCCTCTTATTTGCTATTTTTAATAATTAGAGCATATGGTATTTTAAGACCATGATTCTTTTCTTCCATCTGTCTTGTTTACTTTTTTTCAGTATTTTTGACTTCAGTCAGTGTTTCCTTTAACAAATTTTCTTTTCTCATATTGTGACTGTAACATTTTGGCTAAACTCTGGCTGTGCTCTAATCCAGTGTGTGGTTAGATTGAATTTGATCAAAGACTGACTGATTTGTCCATTTTCTTATCATTACTATATGATGCCAGGCCAAAGTTCAACAGTCATGATGCTGCTGCTAATGCTATTAAAGTACTCTGGCCTCTGATATGTGGTAATTTCATGAATTATGTTTATCCTAAACCTTTAAAATGTTTCCCTTTAGAAAACATTTGAAAATAACTGAGTTGTAACTATTTCACACTCACAGGAAGTCTGTTGTCAGATGAGCTGCCCTATGACTATGAGGATATCGAGGATAGTGAGAATGAACACATCTCAGGTAGTGGAAAATATTCTGAGAATCTAACAACTGAACTGTGATATGGTCTTTGGTAGTAAAATGTTATGTTGCTGTACTCATTTATACTCTTTTTAGGCGAACCACTGACATCTTTGAATGATGCAGCGCCAGAGTATTATGATGATACCGATGCAAATTTCCAAAAATCAGATGGTTTTCCAGGTATTTTCTTTAACATAAATTCATTTTTTATAATATATACTTTGAGGTAATAATTAAATTATCTATTCTTTGTAAGAAAACGTAACAATAAAAATATGAGCTGTGCCATTCTTTTAGCACATCGATAATGTGTTAAAGATAATGGAATGTTAAAAACTGAGTTAGCTCCATAAGTGTGTGACAAAGGTAACATTTTTATTATCAAAAAAGTGTTACATCCGGAATTGTGAACTTGTATGAGCTATTTAATACTGAGGTGGATATTCATTCTAGGCAATAAAACCGCATATTTTAAAACATTACAACAACAAACAAAGCATAGCAGGGACTGCAGAGAGAAGTATATAGACAAACAGATAACAGTGAAATTAAAAATAAATTAAAAATTAAAGAAAAATAATATTTTATACCAGGTGTATTTGTATTAAAAGGTAGGTCAGTCGAGTGATGCTATCAAACTGAACCAAAATACATTCTTCAGCAAATTCTCAGGTCAGTACTCAAAAACTTTGTGCTGCAAGCTGTTGTGGTGGTTGAAATTGGCTGCATCACCAGATAAGCTCTCAATTAAGGCCATGAATAGTTTTTAAGTTGAGTGTGAAAATAAAAGAAAAAACTCCTCAAATTGCAGTATGAGATCTAAGAAAGCCACATGATTATAGTATGTATTTCCTATTAAATCAGGTAGATATTTTTACAGTGTCAGTTTTGTGTATTTCCCAATGAGTGCACAACCAGGAATTTTTCTTTAAGTCCTATGCAGATCTAAAAACAAATGAAGCTCCTTGCAGGAGTTCAGTGAAGTATTGAGTACTGCTGCTGTATCTCACCTTGAAAGCTCCTACTTTACGTTATGGCTGACCCACAGTTTGTGTAGTATTTGCACATTCTACGTTTATGAGGTCAGTATTCTCCACTTGTCTGCCTAGGCTGGGAATTGTTGCTATGGTCTAAAGGTCTTAAGGGTTAGGCTGATTGCTGTCTGTTTTAAAATGGGCTCTGGTTACATATTCTCTTATAAGCAGGTTTAAACTCTTTATGTATAAAGGGTTCTTAAAGGTATGAAAAGAATGGTTTACTAAAATATTGTTGCAAAACCAAAAAATAGTGAAACAACTGGCTTCAAAGTCTTCATGGCATTGAAGTTGCTGTTATAACTTTTTAAAATTGATCTTAGTTTTAATAAAGTATAAACATTTGAGGACATGGCATCATGCTACAGTTTTAAAGTTTAATGTAAGTAAGCATGTTGCTAAGGCTTGATTCTGAAACACATCGCAAATGCAAAACTTCATGTAGCATGAGAGAGCCCATCAAAGCATTAGGAGAGAGAACATGTGAAAAATAGGAATAAGAATTGAGCACCGTTTCATTTCAGTGCCTGGGAGGCCTTATAGCTACACAAATTGCCAAATAAGTATTTCCTTTTAGGGCCTTAGACCAAAAATAAAACTCTCGAGGACTGGCTACAGGTCAGTGTAACTGGTCTGTGATATTCATAAATGACAGACGTACGACAAAGACATCAGCTCCAGTCGTACATCAGGGTTTCTGTTGTCTTTTTTGGAGCACTTTGCCTTCTCACGTTTGTCATCCCTGTTTTGCGTTTTTAATTTTGAAAATGAAGAAATCACTTTTGAAAGTGTGGAGTAAAGGGCTTAGGGTCACTCCTATATAGGACGCTTAGGGTCCTTTCATTGGATTGGCTGGCCCAGCACTGTTTCAGCCGTGGAATGGCTAAATGGGGGAGGCAGCTTGATGGATGAGGTCTCCAGGACTCTAAAAATATCCAAATCTTATTATGTGATATCATCTATTGTTAAATTCTGCTCCGTACTTCTAAAATGTATTATTTTTATGCTGTATTGAGGATTTGTTCTATTCTGTGTATTGTATTGTATTGACCATCTTCTTTTGACACCCACTGCACGCCCAGCCTACCTGGAAAAGGGTCTCTCTTTGAACTGCCTTTCCTGAGGTTTCTTCCATTTTTTCCCTACAAGGTTTTTTTGGGAGTTTTTCCTTTTCTTCTTAGAGAGTCAAGGCTGGGGGCTGTCAAGAGGCAGGGCCTGTTAAAGCCCATTGCAGCACTTCTTGTGTGATTTTAGGCTATACAAAAATAAACTGTATTGTATTGTATATTACAGTATAGACTATCTGCAGCAGCATAGCTTTAATGTGATATTTATTGAAAACTCAAAAATAAAAAGGTGTTGGATTGTACTTGAGTGTGTCCTCTGCAGTTTTGCATCCTGTTTTGGAATTAAAATGAATGGATGTTTATAAACTGTGTTGTCCACTTTACATATCTTTTGTTCTTGTTACAGAGGAGTGAAGACAATTTTTTAATAATTTTAGCTAATGGCAGGAGGTGTCTTTTAACATAAATAATAAAAGTAAATTGGTAAGGTGGTTGTTTTTCACTTAACATACTCATACTGACAATAATATAAATGAGAATGAAAATGAGAGCAGTGTAAACAAGGCTACTAATTATATTTGAGAACGCAGTCACATATTAATGAGTTGTATTATCTGTGAATCTACTGATTGTCAGCTCTCTTTGTTCTTTGGCTGTCAGCTTCAGACGGTCCACTTGTGAGTATTTTTCCAATAATGATGTTCAAATACTTCTGAAGCTATTAGGAATTTACGTTTTTTATTTATAATGCATGTATCACAGACAGTTGTACTTTGTACATTCAATTCAGTGCAACCTGTCCGTTAGTTGAATTTATGGCACATTTTTTTTCCCAGATAACATTGCTCCTGATGAAGTGCCTTACAACTACGATGATGTTGATGAATACGTGGATCACTCAAGAGCAGGTACAGCAGAACATAATGTAAAAAATAACTGCAACATTTCCAGGATGTTTTTAGTGAGTCATAAACTTGGTAGTGCTATGAAGGCAGCTTTAACTATTTTAAAAAGCAAGAATTATAAACCAGGTGAGTTTTAAGTCCTGTCCAGGAATTTTTTTCTGATAGTAAACACACAGCTGTAACGATCAGACTATGCACAGTAAATGTACATTAAAAAATTAGCACACCTAAACCTAAAGCATTTAATTCTACAGTAAATATTTGTGATCACTGGCAGATGTACATTATATAATATATACCTTCCATTCTTTTATAAAGTGCTGTTAAGGAATGATTTCATTTCCAGATTCTCACCTTATCCTAGATGAACAAGACAGGATGGACTATGATGATGTTGTTGAGGACGAGCATCTCATTGAAGAAGGATTACTGTGACAACACAATGATGATGAAGGACCATCAGACAGAAGAGTTTTAAAATATACTGTATATATAATGAATAGTATGTGAGAAGATAAAGCAGGGTTGGTCAGGAAAATAAATAACTTTCTTATCTTTTATTGATTGATTAATGAAAAAGCTAAAGCCTTTCACTTTATAGTTCCATAATCTTTGAAACAGTGTGCAAGAAGGGAGTTGTAGCGATTTAAATTTTTTGGTGTTATAAAAACATCTGAATATTTTTTCACTGATACAATGTAACCGTGACTCTAGTGATGATGAAATATAATAAATTGGTCTAATGTTAATGAAAAGGAAATATTTAAATATATTTTGTTTTATAAATGTAAAAAAAATAAATAATACACATTAAATGTAGAATTACATAAACATCTGGCTCTTTATTTTGTTTTTTCTTACTATTAAATCCTTCAATTTAATAAACACACTTATTTAAAAGCACCAGTCACATGGAACCAAAGTCTTGGCATTGATAAAACAAGGCACATGCTAACCCTACACATGTCATGGTCCAGGTCAGATCCAGTCAACATTATAAGTATTCTTTTGGATGTAAGAGATATTTATAAGTGATATATCTTGGACCTGTTATAAAGAAACCACCTGTTTATGTTAAAACTTATAAACTCGATTTTTTTGTGAGTCCTTAAAATAATGTGCTTTACATTTCTTTTACTACATTTCTTCCTCAGTAGATTTCATTGTCTTTCTATTGTAAACACATGGAGTTTCTATTTATTTTTACGTGCAAAATTTGCCTTGTTCTTCAAACACTTAGTCCTCTACGCCTATAATTATTCTTACTCCTTTTCCCCCATGTACTATATTCTAACTTTTATTCTTTTTTTACTCTTAAACACTACATTTTTCTTGTATTTATTTTTACTTTTATTGGCTTCTGCAAGATGTTTTAATAAACCTCAGCTTCTGTGCTTTCACTAGCAGATGGCACCTGTGAGCACAAATTACATTTATGGCCATTAACATGAGGAAGTAATTTCAAGAATCGCATGTGAAGAACAAGCATTTTTTTCCGAAACACACATTCTGAAGAATTGCTCAGAATATGCTTAAATGTAATGGTTGCTCCAGAAATAGTAGTAGGTACAATGAGAGTTTTAAAATGATATTCACTGTAATAGAAATAAAGAGATAATGCCATTTTTTTTCCTAAGAAACTTTATTCATTATCTACTTCTCCATATAATCACTGCTGACCTCAATGCACTTTTTCAATATGTGGATCCATTTTTTAAAACAGCTTTCAGCTTTTCTAACTGTTTATTGACATCCTTGATTATGTCTTCTTACTCCTCATAGTATTTTCCATGCATGCTTTAAACGCATGTTGGCCTTGATTTTGGGGAAATCATATGAGTCCAGGTTAGGCGAGTAGGGTGGAGCATACATAAGGTTGATCCCAGAGGTACCAATGAAGATGATGGTGTTGGTGGTGTGATGCACAGGAGCATAACCATTAAAGAAGTTAATGCGATTTTGGTGAACTTCAGCCAAAAATTCCATGTTTAGATGTCTGAAATTGGGCAAACCACTTCTGGACAATTCTGTGAGTCAGTGCTGGCTCACTAAGATGAGCATCCAAACTTCTTTCTGCCCATGAAAAGCCACGATGAAAATGTTTTTGAGCATGAGCCCTCGCTGGTTCTCATTGGAAAAATTCACTTACAGGCACACACCATCTTCAATTTCTGTCTTTATTTCTTGTCTCCACAATGACCTACAAACCTGGAAATTTCAGGAAGTTTTCGTGAATAGCTGAAAGGAAATTCTTGAAAAAATCAACCACAGGAAATAAATGTAAAAGTCCATATGAATGGATCTTTGGAACTCCCTCATAGTCCATAGATTTAAAAAGCATTAAAAAATGTGATTAGCATATTTGATGTGTGCTGTATGGTAAATGAAGTACGGACTGTAAAATGCAAGGAAACGAGATAATAAAGAGAAACCCAGTTTAATGGCCATATTGTATTGGCAGAAAAAAATAAAATCAGATTTGTGTAGCACTGCAGTGTCACCGTTATGTAAAAGGGAATAAAAAAAAAACAGGCCTGGATGTCTGCTGGTTGTTTGACAGTTTCCATGGGCGTGTTGTGAATTTATTTATCCAAGTCAAAAAGAAAGGAGCCAGAGGTGGGACAGAAGTGACACCGCTTTACTTCTGGGTGGTATTCTACCATACTAAAGAGGGAAACCATTCCTCCCCAGTGTACCTGGTAATTGGTCTCTGTAAGAAACTCAAAATGATTCATTTTTCAACAGTGCCATTCCCCCACCTTAGCTCTTAGCTGTAGACAAGAGAGGATCAAGTTATAAATTCATGAATGCAAGTTAGAGTGACAGCATTAGCATTGAGAGTGCCCAATCAGCAAGTGACTTAGGGATTCACTTCTTTGTGTACAGCTGTTCACTTTAAAGGGTGGTACATGAGAAGAGTGAACACTTGTCCCAGTAAAACACTTCAGTTAAGTAATGGCCCATTTGACCACCAGGGCTCCTCAATCCACTGCTGAATATCTTTTCTTGTGATCCAACAGTATCCATCTTTAATACAGAACTGGGATTTCAACAAGCTGACCCTAAAACCCTTTCAGATGTATCTGTCTGGAGGACAAAAAAAGAGAACTAAAGTAAGATGAAGACAGGGTTAGGGTGGCCATTTTTTAGGTCGTGAAATGTATGGTATGGTTAATGGCTCCATTCTACGTGGTTGGTTGCACTCTTACTAGCTGATTCAGTTAAAGGTGAGGCTTTTTATAAAAAATGAGTATATACCTTTGGTAATATCTGGATAATCTTTCTGTTAGGTTGCGGCTGAATGGAATAAATTCTGGACATATGAAGCTTTACTTGTCTTAGACCTACAACGCAGCCCAAAATATGATTTCTTAGGATTTAAACCAGCTTGTGGACATTATGAGAGCCCCAAGATGACATAACTGCTCTTCCCAGGTGCTGTAGAAAATTATATAATCTAAATAGGCAGCACTATGCCAGAAACCTGTATGATGAAGCTGGACTATGGAACCTCATATTTAAAAATTGGTTGGGTAACTCATTTAAAATAAAGCACCAGGATGTAAACATGACAATTTGCCCAGAGAGCCCTATATAAGAATGATCAGAATTTGAATTGCAATTAAAGGAACTTTCATTCATCGATACATTTTCTACCTATTTTTTCCAGTTCAGAGTAATCGGGTCATCATTACATTACGGGGTAGTGTCACCAAAGACAATTTTTGTGTACTGTGAACTTAAAAAAAATCAAAAACAAAAGGACCAGCCACTTTACGATCAGGCAATGGGCCTGAATACCTTTAAACAACATGTAAGTGCACTGTCATACAACATTGCATTTTGTGACCTTTTTGTGAAAATTGTATTCAATGTTATTTATTTTTAATTTTTTTCCCCCAGGCAATGATGTAATTTGTGTTGAGTGGCATCTGATTTCATCTCTCTCCCATTATTTATGATGGCAACAGGAAACATTCTGTGTCCAGGTTTTTGGATAAAACAAAACAAATCTGCTGTGTTTGTGGAGCTAAACATTTAAGATAGTGATTAGGACCTCTTGGCTTTATCTCTTTTCAACTTTGTTTTGTGCCTCACATTTTGGTTTTGTTATATTCTTAGTGCTTTCTCTCTCATTAATAACTTTTTTTAATTGATTTTAATAAGAAGCAGATAACATTCCATAAATTCGAGTCAAACTTAACAAAGCATAGCAACATTCAACCCCCAACCTTCAAGACAAAGAGAGGAGAGCCAGCAACCAAAACTGCTTTATAAAAGGAACAACAAAGAAAGAGTATCTATCCTAAAATATTATTGATTAGATCCTTCCATTTTTTTAAAAAATTTTGAACAGAACCATTAAGTGAGAATTAGATTTTTTCAAGTTTCACGTAGTATAGGCCATCGGTTACCCACTGATTTACAAGTGGTAAGATGGGATTCTTCCAGTTGAGCAAGATAAGTCTTTGTGCTAGTAGTGTAGTAAAAGCAATTACAGTTTATTTGTCCATCTCTAATTTAATCCCAACTGGGAGTACACCAAGCACAGCTGGGTTCAGAGTGATTGTGACGCCAAGGCTGTCTGATAGGCATACAAAGATCCACCCATCCATTATCCAACCCGCTATATCCTAACTACATGGTCACAGGGGTCTGCTGGAGCCAATCCTAGGCAACACAGGGCGCAAGGCAGGAAACAAACCCCAGGAAGGGCGCCACCATACAAAGATTTTTGTCCAAAATGTTGTTAATTTGGTGTACGCCCAGAACATGTGGTCTAGTAAGGCCGGAGCTCGATTGCAATGTTCACAGGTTGAATCTTGCCCTGGACACATTTTTTACAATTTTAAATGAGATAAGTGTGCTCGATAAAAAATTTTAAGTTGAATGATTGAATGCTTTATATGGAACTAGTGTATTTTGTGCATGGTGGGCTTCTACTCTGTTTCTGAAATAGTAAGTGACAGATCTTTTCCCCAATGTACTCTGGGGTCTTTGAAAGGAAGGGATTTTAAAATATTTTTATAAATTGTAGGGATTGTAATGGACAGCC
>JANRMT010062796.1:53893819-53905980 GCA_026402145.1 Polypterus bichir lapradei
TTATGAAATAGATAGAAAAGGCAAGGAATGATTGCAAGGCCCATTCCTTTGCATGTACGATTTGAAGTGAAAAACTGTAGGTAGACATCTTTGTCAAACAGTATTTATAGAAGGTAAACATCACATTAGAGTTTGTTTTGATAAATAAACTTATTACATTAATTATGTCAGTTTTTATATACTGGATTTTGGTGCTATTTGAGTAAAGGTTGAGTATTGGTGGAGAACAAGGAATGGTTAAAAATGTTTTCATTTAAATTAAAGGTAATTATGTCTTATCCTTGTGAATAAGGGGGAGGAGGGTCTATAAATCTAAATGAGACATTATTTCATTCGTCTGCATTGGTACCCTAAGAGGGCTAAGTCAGTGTTGTTAATAACCCAAGAAGCATGTTTTTGACAAGGGAGAATATTCAAACTTCTAATAAACTGTGATAGGGCTTACATTTAAAACTAGATTTCTAAATATTGTGATGTTATATCAACCTCAAACCTAGATTTAAAGAGGTAATTTGTTCAAGCACTGCCAAAAAAAGAAAAATATTTATGCCAGTGAAAATAAACCCTATCAAAGAAAAAAAGATTATTTTCAGACACAAAACTGATTTAACTACAAAAGATAAAAGTGCATCCTGTTGAACAATGATGTGATGTAGAAACGGATTATTCGTAGATGATGTAAGAGACCCTCATCCCTGACTTTAATAGGAAACACATCGGCATAAAGCATCACATAAAAACCCTGTCCACAGACATATTCTGTTGTCTGCCGTGAATTCAACTACGTAATAAACAAATCATTTCTTGTTCTCACCTCTCTTTAGTATCTTATTTCTTTGCAGTTGACCAACCAGCAGCACCAGAAGCACAAAAAGCATGGCTCCCAGCACAATACAAGCTATGACTGGGATGGAAAGGTCTCTCGGTAAATCAATGTTAGGACGTCTTATTCTGGAGCTGTCTATTAATGCTGGATCTTGAGTGGGAGTGGAAACATCTGTTTAAAAATGACATAGTGTACATAAAATTATCATCTATGTCTCAGATTGATGGAATAAATGTAATATTTTCAAAATGTAAATAGTAAAATTTGTCTGTTCAAATTTATTATAAACCAATACAGCATTTCTGTTCTCTCATACTAAAATAAAAGGTCTTCAGTATGGAACACTTGCCTTATTAACAGAGTGTTATTTCTTTAAGAGATTTTTAATCGTACGTCACCTCTGCAAGTCACTCCTGCATCTTCCTTGTGATGACAGTCGTTTAGTCCAACTGGTGCATGTGGACAATTCCACAAGTGAGACTCTGTGCCACTACAGTTCACTTTGTTAAGCCAAATGATGCCAGTCCCTCCTCCAAACTCCTGATCTGCACTCACTGGCTCTCCACAGCCCAGCTGTCTGCAGACCACCTGGGCATCCTTCACGTCCCATGAGTCATCACAGACGGTACCCCAGGATCCATCATATTTTATCTCCACTCGCCCAGAACAATTTGACCTGCCAACCAGCCGAAGCCCTGCAATTAAACAGCAGTAGATGAGTGAGGGAGAACAGCAGCTGGACAACAAGACTGTCATACCAGACTGACCTGGACAGTGCTCTTGTGAAGGGTCTTCTTGACAAGTCTGTAGTGTTGTGATTTCTTTTTTTTCTATTCCTAAAAATAAATAAAAGAGATTCAACTAAGCTGCAGAGTGCATTTGGAAGTAAAACACAAGATTACATAAAATATTAAATAAGAAAGGAGAATTCATTAATCATATGTTTACGGGTAGAGAATTCCTTTATGGAGATGGTGTTCTTTATTGTTAGAGATCATTTCATATGATGTTAAATCAATTCTCGCTGGTTTCACCTTTAGTGAAAGTAAGTCATTTAAACTACCCCTGTTCCAAACTGTCAGTATACATTGTTATAAAAAAGTGCTCAGCCCTTCAGAAATGATTGTATTTTATAGTTACACAACATTGAATCTCAGTGGAATTAATTTGGCTTTTTTGACTTTGATCAACCAAAAAAGATCTTTGCTGTCAAACTGAAAACAGATCTATGCAAAGTGATTTAATTTAATTGCAAATATAAAACACAAACCTATTGATAATTATAGGCACAATATATACTGTATTTCCAGGCCTGAATGACAATACAACATTATGGAATATTAGTCACAATATGAACTTAAGACTGATTTATTAACTGACCCTAAGCAATTACAAATACTGAACAATACATGAACATATTTTATGTCCTAGATAATTCTTTCCTGGACTGTTTTCTGCCTTGTACCCAATGCTACAAAGATGGACTCTGACCACTGTATTTTATTAAATGAATTTAATAGTAGAATGGATTAGTGGAATCAAGAAGGAAATATTACCTGAGCAAGTGATTACAGCCACCTCATCATTATTACATTTGTTTTTACCCCAGGGTGAGGATGGACACTGCCGCAAGTAAGAATCATGAGGTCTGCATTTCACGTTATCAAGCCATTTAGGATCTCCATTTATCTCCGAGTTTCCACTGCCAAACGATTTTAGATCATTACATCCCAGCTCCTGGCAAATCATTGTTGCTGTATGAATATCCATTTGATTTTGACATACACTTCCCCAGGTGCCACTGTAGAAAACCTGGAGTTTTCCAGAGCAGCCTTCTGTTAGGCGCAACTTTATTTGGTTTCTATCTGTGAATATAATACAAGCAAAATAAATAATTCACATTTTTTTAAGGAGCCAAGCTATAAAATCCTGAAGGAAGAGGGGGTCAAATGCTAGTAAGCAAGTGTCTAATATAAAAATGCAAGTTTCCAGTGTAGATGTTGTTTGTTTGGATACTGACCTTACACAAATTTATTTTGTGCTCACTTTTTTCTTGTATTTTGGGGGAAACAAATCAGATGGTAGGCATGGACCTACTCAGGACAAGACACCAGTTCATTGTAAGATTCACTTACCGTGTGTACATATGGAGCTAATTTCGAATCTTCAGGTAACCTTACTTAGTTTATTTGGAATGTGGGAGGTAAACTAGCGTACCTGCAGAAAAACTGACATGGCCATCTGGGACTGGAATTCGAAATTAGGAGACTGGATCTGTGACATGTTATGAAGTGGACTTTAATTTTTTTACAGCCTTTTCTTTGGCTTTTAAAAAAATGGAAATATTGCTTTGGGGGTGTCAGAGATCAAGAATTTGGTGGTTATTTTTTAGGATGTTTTTAAGATATTACTTTTGAAATACATATTACAGATGCACCATTGTTTATTATGGGTGCCAACAAGTTCTGCTGCTTATGATGCTGGGTTGCCAGGCTTATTGGTAGACAGCAGTGTGTGATGTGTGATGTCATTGCCACCATGGTATAAATGTCAAAATCATACATTTACTGGTTGTCCAAGTTGATGAAATTATCAAAATCTTATTATATGAAATCATCTACTGTTAAATTCTGCTCTGTACTTCTAAAATTTTTATTATTATGCTTTATTAAGGATTTGTTCTGTTCTGTGTATTGTATTGTATTGAACCCCTTCTTTTGACACCCACTGCACGCCCAACCTACCTGGAAAGGGGTCTCTCTTTGAACTGCCTTTCCCGAGGTTTCTTCCATTTTTTCCTACAAGGTTTTTTTTGGGAGTTTTTCCTTGTCTTCTTAGAGAGTCAAGGCTGGGGGGCTGTCAAGAGGCAGGGCCTGTTAAAGCCCATTGTGGCACTTCCTGTGTGATTTTGGGCTATACAAAAATAAACTGTATTGTATTGTATTGTATTGTAAGTAAAAGTTATGGTTGACCAGTACTTCTGTTAGTTTCCTAGTTACAAATTACTTTGTGTTTGGTTATGATTTACATCTTTCAATTTTGGCTCTGTTTCTTCAGCCTTATTGATTTTTGACTCACTTGGTACATGACTTTGATTTTACATCCTGAACTTCTGCTTTAGTTCTCCAACTTCCCGTTCATCATGCTTGCTTTATTTTGGTTACAAGCCCATCTCCTGATTCCACATTTCCACCTAGTGCAGTCATTACATAATGCAACTGTGCTAATGGCTGCACCACTGTGCTGGTCTCAGAGTTAAACAGGTCTGTCAATTTAATTATAATTTTAACTTTCCTGAACTCATTCTACAGTTTGCGGTGAGGAATATGTCTCCAGGTCATTTGATTAATGTTCACAGAGCTTTATAAATAACTGAAAACAAATCCAGATTTTAAACTTGGATGACTGTATTAGTTACAAGTACTCCCTATCACGCATTCATTTAAAAATAAATATGGTAAAGTGTGAGAGAACAATTCAACTTGACCCATTTTACCCTGTGATCAGTTGTTTTGGTTAAATGACATAAAATCATATTTTCTGTCTATTTACCTCCTTCTTCACTCTCTCCAGAACAGTTACCTGCCTTGTACCCAGAGGTTCAAGGAAAAACTCTGCCAGTGAATGACCCTGAACTGAACTAAACTGGTTACACAGTGTTAAGCTATATCCTGCGATAATGTTTATATCATATTATTAAAAAAGCGTTAATACTTTTAATCTCACCATTTATTTAAGTATTGATTAAAATTAAGTGTTGTTTAGATTAAGTTTAACTTGGATAAATTTGAAAAATGGAACTGTAATATGGTGTTATGTGATATAGATAATCACTTGTTCTTTCTAAGTCTATGTGAGTCACTCTGGTTTTATTCCCACATTCTGAAGATGTGCATGTTAGGCTAATTAGTTTTAATAATTTGGTTAAATATATAAGCCCAGTCCTCCCATCCTGGGTTGATTCCTACTCCCTGTGACCCTGCATTGGTTTGAGAATATTATTATTAATCACTCATTAAATATGTACCTTAGGATAGATACCAACAGTCATTGGTCTCTTTTAATCTTAATTTTAATAGGTTTTAAGTGAAGAAAATGAAAATTTTCTGAAATGTGCAGCAGTTGCCAATGCCTAGAGAATAAATAAATATCTAGATAAAGTTATCAAATCATGAAAATATTTCTGAATCAATAAATTTCTCTTCCATCTTCCAAAAATTGCAAATTGTTACTCACCAGAACAAGTGGCTGCCACATCATGACTGTTTCCACATTTGACTGTTTGAGGATGAGTACAATTTCCCAGGTGGTTGCTGTTCTTCTCAGAGCACTGAATGCCTGTCACACACACATCTCCTTTGCCCTTTCCATAAATGTAGGAAGTGGAAGCTTGAACCCCTGAGCCACAGCCCAGCTGTCTGCAGACCACTGAGGATTCTCTGTCACCCCAGGAGTTATCGATAACTCTTGCCCAGACATTGTTGTAAAAAACCTCCACACATCCCTCACAGATTGTTTGGCCACCCAACAGTCTGACTCCACCATCCTTTACTGAAGACAACAAGCATAAAGTTAGATTTCCCCAGAAGTATGTTCAGGCATTTTTTCTAAAAAGGAAAACTTTTTATGATGTGCTCCTCTGCCAAAAATGAATAAATAAACACATAACAGGAAGTAATATGTTGAATTTATTACTTACTGTAATTCTGGAATTAGTGGCATAGTTAGTACTTCAGGGGCCCACTGCAAAAAAATATCGAGCGGCCCCCATATAATATTAAGGAAATATAAAGATTTCAAGAGAAAAAGTTTAGTGGAATTTAGATAATGTATATTTAATTGAATATAGAGTTTCTTTGAAATAAGTTTTTGTATTTCAAATATTTAATTTTTTTGTAAGAGGATAACACTGTAAATATATTATTTTAGAAACATGAATAGACCACTATAAAACTACTGGGTTTAATATGTGTAGGTTATTTATTTGTTTAATTGAATTCACATTTGATTTGAAGTAAAACTACTGCTACACCTCATGGCAAGTGGACACTTTATTATTTTATATGCTATTTTCATTCATATATAGGGTAATATTAAAGACAGGAAGCATACATTGAATTGTATATCAGGTCAATTTATTATTTTATATATTTCACATGGTATGATTTACAATTTATAAAAATGTTAATGTAATATCATACAAATAAACTAGGAAATCCTGGTTAGTCATATTCTGAACAAGCTCTGTTTTATGTACTGTATGTATCGTACATTATATTTACTGCACTGCTAGCTGGAGCAAATACACAAACACAATTTATTGTCCCTTCTGTATGCAGCTTCAATCACAAGAAGCAATATATACACACAAACTTTCTGATCAGCTCGCTGCTTAGTCTCTTTCACTGCTACCCAGCTCAACTCTATTGTTTCAAGGACAGGAGGGCAGTTTCAGACAGTATGACTAATGGCCGCTCCTATTAGAACTTGCAGCAGAAGCTGCCATTGGTCTAACGGTTTGAAAATATATCCTGTCAAATTGCTGGTTGCAATCCTGATCACTGTTTCCTGCATGGATTGGTAAATGTGAAACGGAATTTCTGGAAAAAAAGTAACATACTTAGGACTCAGAGGACCCTCCAAGGCTTGGTGCCCTTGGGATTTCCACTGTCTAAAATATAATACCTATCAATGAACTGAAGCAAATCATTTCGCAATAACAGATAAGGTTTAATGGCTTCTTCATAATTACTAATCAACAACCCTGCTTTCCTGCGCTACACACCAGCCACTTCGCATCTCTGCCACTCGTGTTGCGTAGAGGGGAGCTGAACGCACCCTAAAGAAACACGGACACTGCTCCGAAACCCTCTCTTAAACAGTGATACAAAGGGAAACTAATACAGTATTTTTTTTTTTACCTCCTCTTTGCTCGATCAACTACTGGCTTGCTGCTACTGCTGTTTCACGTGATCTGCATCTCGCATGGCGCTTCAAACATTTAAAAGCCTGTACAGCAGCTGTCTTTGTCATCCACTCTTTGTCTTTTATTTCCGGCCCCGGACATGGTTAAATCTGTTGGCACAAAGTCTCATCTCGCAGGACATGAGTTCTTGATATTTTTTAGTTTATAATTTAAAAACGGAATAAGAATATGAAAATCTTACATCACATTTAAGTTCGATACATTCTGAAAAGAATGATACCAAACATATATATGTAGGTTTTAAAATAAGCCCAATTTAAAGTGTGACAAAAATGTGACATTAAGAGTCACATAAAATTGTTGCACAAAATTGTTGCACATTTAGCTTAGGATTTTATATATATAGAGTAAATGTGTTCTGTCTGAAAAAAATTCTAAGAAATCCAAATGCTAGCAAGACATTTCCACCTGAAATTGGCAGCATTTTCAGAATTTTTGGATAAACTATGATGGATGTGTTTTTTCATATTCATGACTAGGACTTCTAAAAATAATTTTTCCTCCTCTTTCATCAAAATAACCTGTCAGAATTGTATTGTAGCCACATTTAATTTCCACTCAGCACAGCATTGCAAAGCTACCTCCTGCAGTATCAAAGTCAAACCCAGAGAATGAAGTTTAGAATGACCGCTATCCCACCCCAACTTCCTCTGTAGTCATAGTAGGTAACACAAAATGTGTTGAGCAGGTGAACTCAAACACGCAAATATTCAGGCTGGGGGCCATCACAAGAATGTTGGTAAAGATAAGGAAGCAAGATCAAAAAAGACAGGTGCTTGAAAACAAGGATGTGTAAATTAGACAAAAGCTTCCAAACAATACTAAGCATGAGTAACATTTGAAAATGCAAACCCTATTTACTTTATAAATATTTGTTTTATTTCCTAGTCCGTTTTTATATTGCCTTGTCATCCAATCATGTGACCATCACATATTTATCCAAATAGGTGGGGTTAGAAACACACAGAAGGTATAGAGGACGATCCTAAGATCATATATGACAGGTAAACTGTCTTTATGGCCACCATATCTTTTTTCAGTTCCTGTTTGCTAATATTATTGTAGATGACAAGAATTCTTACTAAACTTTCAAGCCTTTCATTATAATTAAAATTGAATTACAACTGTGCATACTGTGTCATTAAAGTCTGTCATTACTTGCACCTATAATAATCAATAAAATAAGAAAATAAACTCTGTAATGCAAAGACCTCTTCTGTAGGATTATTAAAAAAGTACATATGTGTACTACAAAACCAAAATAAAAGTGTGTTTATATTTATATACAGTATGTAAATTGTATTCATGAGTCTAAGCAGTAATATCCACTATAGTTCATCACAAATTGTTAAAGAATCTGTTACAGATTGCTAAATACAAAACTCATTGCTCACCAGAACAAATCACACCGGCATCGTTTGCATGAGTGCAGTCTCCTCGCCCCCAGACAGAGGTGGGGCACTTTGACAGGTGGGTCTCACTGCCTTCACAGCCAAATATATCTGCCCATATTTCACCAGAACCTTCTCCAAACCTGTCCTGTCCTGGGGTTTTAGTTGCATATCCACATTTTAGTTGGTGGCATAAAACATTTGCGTCTTTAAGAGTCCAATAGTGATCACAGAAAGTTCCCCATTCACCACCAAACTGCAACTCCACACGGCCAGAACAGGAGTCAGTGCCATTGACCAGCCTGTAGTCTGTGTATCCTGTAAGAAGAAAAGAAGACATCATCTATGAGTGTTAGTGTTAAAGTGCAGTTTAAAGAAAAGGTGTAAGTTATAATGGTGATACAGAAACACACTGACATTTCATAGATAATATGTTTACATGACTGTTTAGCTGAACGCAAGACAGAAAGAACATGTCTAAAGTTTGATTAATGATAGAAAAGTGTTTACTCCTAATATACTCTAAATGAAAATTCATTTAACAGTATTTCTACAAATAACTCAATCTGAGACTCTGCATTTTACAGACAGCACTGAATGATGATAATTCTTACTTTGCAAATTTAGTTTAGGCAAGTATTCATTTAAATTTTCTTCAGCATTTCTTTGATCTGCATGTTCAGTTTTAGAAAATCCTTAAATGACCCTGTCTATGATGATTTTTTTTTGTATTGCCTGGCAATTCACATATACCATAGAAGCCATCCAAGTTCACCCATCTTGCCTCCTTAAAATGCTGTCCAAATCTGATTTATTTTTATAAAAGCATTATGGCACAATAGATTAAATGACTTATTATATTGATTATTGTTTATTTTATGTTTATAAGGATATTTCATAATGAAAGCTAATAGTTGAAAGACCAATAACAAAATTGGTTAGCACTACTCGGACACAGGTTTCCTGGGTTAGAATCCAGCACAGGGATTAAAGGATAAGTTTGGAATTTCTTAAGTTATTTTTTCACAATCACAGTATACATTAATTTGCCACAGAAAATTGATTTCTAAATTGAAGCTTTTTTTTTATAAATTTTAAAAAATACTGCACCTGGTCTTTCAATTTAAAATGGGAGCTACAGGGCAAACATGCAAATGTGAAAAAAGTCTTAAAATTTGCTGAATCTTTTACATAATCATTTATCAATGTTTATATTTTGTTCTTTTAAATAAAATAAAAAAAGAAGTTACACTATTTCATTAACGGGTAACCACTGTCTATTGTATATTACCAAGACTACTCATCACACATCATTGAAGAGATGACCCAATTCGTTGGCTTTTACTGTCCTTTTGCAATGGCTAAATGTGCTATAATAATGATATACCTTTCACTCTTAAAACTCTTGAACAGTATGGATTTTAAAATTATTTCCCATGCCAAATGCTGTTTGTGTGAACAATAGTATAGATGTGTCCTTTGATTATTTGAAACAGTATTTTACGTAAAGTATTGGGCAAAACGACAACTGTTTACTAAAAGCACATAGTACCTAGTGAAAAATCATCTTGGCTATGATCAGTGTGTACTTGTGAAAGGAGAGAAAAAGAAATAATATGGGCAGAGTGGTGATTCTGATGCTACAGATCTGCACTGGTGTCTCGAAAATTGCTGGTTCAAGTCCTGTTACTACCAGAAATAATCCTACTCCATTGGGCACTTGAGCAGGGCCCATAAGCTGAAAACTGCTCTGGGGTGATGTGCAATGGCCGACCCTGCACCCTGACCCCCCAAAATTATGTGAAAAGACAATTTCCCCTCGGGGATTAATATAATATGTCAAAAAAAAGTCATGTGTGATAATTGTTAAAAGTAATATTTCCTTCCCCATTGCTGACACTCTTTCTGGCCTGAATGAATTACTACACCTTTCACTGCCCCATTTATGTGAAATATAGAAACACTTGAACTTGTCATTAATTCATTCTGCATTTTTGGAAAGTTACATTTATAAAACACATTAAGCTGTTGAAGGAACAAAAATCTTTGTCTGGCTTTCTTGATGATGAAGATGATTTGCTTGTCCTATTTTAATGTATTAGTGAAAGTAGTCCCTATGAATTTAAACGATTGAACCACAGACACAATCTAGCCATTTATTTGCAAAGGTGGACAGTTAGTGACTTGACGGCAGAAATCAATCCTCATTTCCACTGTCTAAAAACTACTATATAATTTAATATAGTTGTTGAGCTATTAACATAAAGTAGATATTACTAATAATAACAATGCAAATTAATGTAGTTGCATTAAAGAAAATGAAATAAGTTAAAAATAATTTAAACTAATAACCACAATATTCACCTATTTTCAAGCATGCTTGATCCAGCTCAGGGTGGCAGGTGACCAGAAGTTAAGTCAACATAATTAGATTTAATGTTGTAGCCAGCACTGCACAGGAGCCAGTCTATTGCAGGTCACTTTCAGGCACATCCACACGCAGTCATATTAAGCCATGCATTGCAATCACACAGACATTTTCAACCTTAAACAACCTTGTCCATGTTCACTGTAATTTCATATTTTTAATTTGTAAAATACATAACTTATGTCATATTATATTACTAACGAGGTCTAACACAAAAACAATAGTAGTTCTTAACTAATACAAGCAGATGATTAGTCTCATATACTTTCTAAATCCGTGTAAACATTAACCACCAGTACCACAAGCGATATTTAAAGTAGAAACTCACCAAAACAGACAACACCCACATGATCCTTGGATGTACAGTTTGGTTTTTCATTTGCCGATATGGGACAATCATAGAGACGGGACTCATTACCATGACACAGGAACTCCTTTGACCAAATTTCACCTTTACCTTCTACAAACTGATCTCCACTGACCACCTCTCTAGGAATCCCACAGTGCAATTCACGACAAACAACCTCAGCATCCTTCCAGTCAAAACTGGAAGCACAAACTGAGCGCCATTTCTCTCCATTATGAACTTCTACTCTTCCAGAGCACTGATTGCTACTGCCTGTTAACCTTGAAAATCCTGAAATTAAAACAGTATAGTTAGTCACTGAGGAACAAAGAAACACTTAAACATGTTAGCTTACTAAAAAAAATGTATCAAACTATGTATTAAACTAGAGCATTAAATGGGAGTGATGAATTGTTAAAATTTATTTGATGCATTTCAAGATTATTATTAAATTTAATCAGTAAAAAACATTCTTAATCAAATTAAAAAAGTAAAATAAGTTTAATCAGTAAAAACATTCTTTTTAATCAAATTAAAAAAGGAAAATAAGTTAAAATGACATGAAGCTGCAGTGAACAGTTATACTTATTCAGCACATCACTCTGGTGTATGATTTAAATAGTTATGTGAACATTTTTGTGATTTTTTGATATATTTATATATTTACACAGATTTACCTTCTGTTTATATTTACATATAGACTTACTGTATTTAGCCTGTACTAGGAAAAACATAATACTTAATAACTTTCCAATTAATTACAATACTCAATTCTACCTTATCCAATTCAGTGTGTTTGATGGCTAAAATCAACCCAGAGCAATGTGTCCATCTGTTAGAGGCCCTAGTATTGTACACACACCCACACCAGACAAATTTAGAGAAACCAAACAGTGTAGATTGACACACTGTGGGGAATGTGTGATGAGGCCTACAAAGACACCGGGAGAACTTGTAAACTGTGCCACCAAACATTAGTTAATGTAGATACTATTATAGAATAATTTTTCAACTGTGAGACAAGAGTCTTCTTCATCTGTAAACTTTGAGATGAGACAAATTTATTAAATCTTCCAAAAGAATCTGAATACAGAGAAAATGTGGAAGAAAGGACAAGCAGTGTAGTGGATAGTTTATTAGAGTAATTACTAGAAGCAATATTTGTATAAGATGATTAAAACAGC
>JANRMT010062796.1:53906080-53919868 GCA_026402145.1 Polypterus bichir lapradei
TCACAATGTTTAACATCTCAGTTCTCACTTTTTAAACACCAAGCCATAGTCTCTGTACCTTTTCTTAAAACCATGTTCTCTGAACTTACTTGGCCAAGACCTCTGCAACAGACAAGACACTTGTCCATGATTCATTTTTCTTGTTCTACTATGGCCTCTTGATCTGATGATGTATAGTTTTCTTGTGCCTTAATTAGCTGTTTGTTTCCAGATGTTCAATCAGCATTAAAGGCCACGATAACTATTATTTTTCTCAGATGTTTTGACCCTTTTTGTTTGTTTTGAGGGGTGTATGTCCTTATTTTTGAGGTTTTGTTAAAGTCTTTTTTTTTCAGGGAGTGTATGCCATGCAAAATACAGAACTTTGATCAACTGGGTGACTTTGCACAACTTGAGCCATCTGAGCTCTTCAACAAAGGCAGTTGCTTTCATTGGTCCTGTTCACTTTAGAATTTAAAATTATTTTCTTATGCAGTGGAAACACTAATTTATTTTATAGTTCATTAATGTTTGACATCTTGTGGTCAGTAGGGTTTTTGAATATTCTACCATTCAACTATATTCTATTCTTTTCCGATTATCTATCTATAGTTCAAAGAATTATTAGGCTTATAGGTTTACATTTCAGAATAACTGAAATGTTGCATTTGCTAATGTGAAATTGATTTAATAGATCATGAAAACATCCAGCTTGGCACAAATTTATACAGCAAATGTTGAATGCAAAAAGAAAGTAAATGCTGAATTGACTGCAGCTTAACCACTGGTAGCGGAGTCAAAAAGTACCTAAAAAAGCAAGACGGTTTCAGTAGCTGTAATGTGAAATTTACTGTATTATTAAATAAAAATGTAAGTTCATATGTATGATTTTTGGTGTGAGGGGTGAGTGGCATCATGGCACATTGGCCTTACAGTCTCATCGAAACCGGATTTAATTTCTTCCTGATTTCAGCCAGAGTGGAACTTGGTCATTCTCTACGGTCTGTGTTTAATTTTTTCTAAAAGCATTCCAGGTTTTTTTTTTAATATTCCAAAGAAATGCAGGTTAATTGTTGTTTTTTAGTTAGCCCAATGTGAGTGACACAATGTGTATATGAATGTGCCTGGCACAGAACTGTTACTTATTTAAGGCTGGTTTCTGCCTGGATAGGCTCCCGTCCCCCGTGACCCTGAAATAGACCAAATAAGATATGTAGACGAAAGGATGGAAGACAACATGGTGCTTTAGGTAACAGAGCCACCACCCACTACTTTAGGTCCCAGTTACATTCCTGGTCAGTGTGACCCCTCTGTATGGTTTGTTTGCTCTCTTCACGTGACTGAATGCTCTTTGGGAACAACAGTCTCCTCCTATTGTACCAGCTTCAGGCTGTGCTCATATGGGATTTTTTAAAAGACAGATACTCCATTCAAATTATGTTCCTATTTTGTACTTTTTCCATTAGTATTGGATTAAATTTATTTAAGGTTGAAGGTTTTAGCATCGACTATAAATAGTACTATACAGACATGTCTAAATTCTTCTTTCCAGAATCTCAGTGGCCTGCACTTCTGTCAAAATGGTGTGGAAATCAAAGCAAATGAAGACTGAGGAACTGTGTTGATTATTAAATGCATATACAGTACATAGCTTATTGGTTTTTTTTTTTGCTTTGTGTAAAGTTACAATACTATGGTGTTTAAGCTACTGATACAGGTAGCTAGTGACCTGCTATGTGACAGTGCCTCAAGGGTGAGCAGGGAACACGAGGGCATATATATGTGGAATGAACACAAAAAACATACTACCCACTGAACAGCTTTGTAATGCCCATTACTGTTAACGGAGATTGGACCACTAATGAACATTACTGTGGTAAATGTGGACTTTCTAAGAATTGATTAATATTTGCATAAGAACTAACCAATTAGGCTACAGATTAATCTATTCATTTATTTTTTAGCCTATTAAATTTCATTTTTTTTTAAATTATCATTAATGCAGGATATTTTAAATGGTAAGTGCTGAAATACATTTTGCAAAGATTGCTGCAGCTAAACAGAAAGACATGGGTTTGACAAGATAACTGCCATTAGTCTCCCAACAAGCCAAGATTTGAAGGAAAGAGCCAAGACATTTGGATGTCCGTTTCATCCTTGGCTTCTGTATATCTTTTTGTGAAGTATCATCAAATATTTAATTACTGTTGTTGATTAAATGTTATATTTTGCTAGAGTTTATTGGAATTGTAATTCTTAATTCTGTTGATCAAATTTAACAAGTCCATACTTGAATTGAACAATATAAGCTGTTTCCTGTTGCTGTTTTGTTTTCTTGGGCACTGTGAGTGGTTCACTTATTATAAACTTATAGTCATTCAGTTTAAGGGGTCTGGTATGTGTGACTGAACATGTGCTCACAGGTTAAAGGTGAGGTCAACTTGGTGTCCAGAAGAGGATGTCTCAGATAAGGTGTGATCCCTGTAAACTCTTATAGGCTAGAAAGAGAGAGAGAAAGCTACTGCTGTGACTTATATTTATCCCAAAATAAAAATTACACAATTTTAAGTCACTATAGTAAGAAAGAGACAGTAACTAGTGTCACTTGATTATACTGTATACACACAACAGAAAAAACATATAAATTCTGGCATATACATGAAAAATGTATCATATGTTTAAAGTCATTTTTATTAGCCTTAAAATTGCCTAAACATTTATTTAATAAGTATTCATTTTCCATGCTTAGCTCCTCCCGATTGTTTCATGTGGTCGCACACCCATAATTGGAAATAAAAATACTTTAACTTATTTTAATAAATCTTTAACTGTATTGCTTTTTTCCTATTTTTTATGACTCAAAAGATAAACTGAATTGCCAATAAGTACTTTTGAACTTGTCTTGTATACACTCAAAAAAAGAAATCTTTGAAATTGATTATGTTATGTAAAATGTTATGTAAACGTTTTTACATCTAATTGAACTAAGCATACCCAACCAACTTATATATTCTCATTACTAAATATACTTATTTTATATTAAATTAATAAAAGAAAATAATAATAATACATTTTATTTAATAGGTGCCTTTCTTAACACTCAAGGTCACCTTACAATGAAATTAAACAACATTAGTAAAATAAAAACAAAGAGAACGATAAATCAAAAAGCAATAATTAGCAAACAAACAAAGATAACAGGCAGTAACAGTGTAAAATTCACAATTGATATGCCAGTTTGAAAAGATAAGTTTTGAGGAAAGTTTTAAAATGTATTATTGAATTAAGTTGACGAATATGAGAGGGAAGAGAATTCCCGAGTTGAGGAGCACTATGAGAGACGCTTAAACTCCAATAGAACAGAGTCTGACGTGTGGTACAGAAAGTAGAGCTGCAGATGAGGATCTGAGTGAGCGAGAGGTGTGCAAGTCTGTAGGAGATCGGTGAGGTAGAGAGAAGCAAGGTTGTGGAGAGCTTTAAATGTTAATAGCAGTATTTTGTATTGTATTCGGTAGTTAACAGAGAGCCAGTGAAGTTGACAGAGAATAGGTGTAATATCTTCAGAGGATTTAGAGCAGCTTATTATCCTAACAGCAGAATTTTGAAGAAGTTGTAAGCGATGGATATGTTTTTGTGGGGTGCCAGATAGAATAGCATTACAGTAATCTATATGTGTGGAGACTAGGGCATTAATCAATACTTCGGTAATGTGTTGTGCAAGAACAGGACGAAGTCTAGAAGTGTTTCGGAGATGGAAGAAGGCAGTCCGAGAAACATTACTTATATGGGAAGAAAAAGAGAGAGTACTGTCAAGAATGATGCCCAGGGTCTTAACCTGGGAAGAGATATTTGTGTTGATATTGTTAATTAAAATAGAAGAATGGTTAACCTTAGCAAGTGTGGGTTTAGAACCAATGAACAGCACCTCAGTTTTATTGCTGTTTAGTTGGAGATAACTGAGAGTCATCCATGACTTTATGTCTTGGAGACAAGCCATAAGAGTATCTGGAGGGAAAACAGAAGTGGTCTTAGTCGATAGATATAGCTGTGTGTCATCAGTGTAACAATGAAATTTCATACCATGGTGCCAGAACCCTGCGGAACTCCCTGAGTAACGACTGTATTCTCAGATTTAAAGCCCTTTATTTGAACAAATTGTCTGTTATCAGTGAGGTAGGAAGAAAACCACTGGAGGACAAGGCCACAGACTCCAAAACTACAGTAGCTGTTCGTTTCAAAAGTATCTGATGGGATATGGTGTCAAATGCGGAGCTGAGGTCAAGAAGCACCAGAATTAATCCACTCATAGATGACTTTTGGTAATTTAAAAAAAAAGTCTAACATTGTTCACTCAGGTTATTTAAAGCTAGCCAGGTAGGTTGGGTGTAATTAATATTCAGTCTGTTTTTATAGAAACCCAACATTTATACTTTCACCACAAGTAATTCACAATATACTACACTTTTTTAAATTTAAGACTGTGTAATGATTTTATATATTACTTTACTGTGAAAATGTTTTGTTTTCATTGATTGCTCTTATAGTGTAATCCTAGAATTAACTGCTGTAATGTCATAGATTATCACAGCTAAAAAATATTGGAATGCTTTACTTTGGGGGTACCCAAAATTTCTTCAACTGTGTCTGTCAACAGTGTGTCAAAATGCAAGAAACAACAAGTGGTGAATGGCTGCTTTCTGATAGTGGGTATGTTTCTGCTTGTTTGCTGACAATTGTAATTAACCTTACAAAGCGGCCAAAGAACAAAGTAACCCAGCACATCAGCAAACCTGCAGAGTTGGGAATCTGTAAAAAGTCCTTAGTGATTGAAAAATCAGCTGTACATTCAATGCAGAGAACCTTTATGGCAGACATAATGAGAAACTAAGAGGCTGGATGTATGAATAGGTATCAGCTAAAGCTCATTGTTTTAATTTAAATAATACTAGGGGGTTTTGCTTGCCTCCTGCTTGCTTCACTCGCCCACCCCCTCATCCACCCTCCCCCCACGGTGCGTTATGCACCAGCCACTTCGTGTCTCTGTTGCTCGAGTTGTGAAAGGGGGAGCTGAACGCACGCTAAGGAGATGCGGTCGGATCAGCTGCAGGCTTACTGCTGCTGCTGCCGAGCTGCACATTCTGGTTATTGCACTACGCGTCGATCATTTAAAAGCCTGTACAGCAGCTGTCCTTTTGTCTCACTGCCTTGTCTCGTGGGACATTAAAGTGTCTCTCGCAGGACGTTAAAGTGTCTCTCACAGGACATGTCTCCGAGAAAATCACATATCGTCTTCTTCCAAGCCTTTCAAGACTTTTTTTTTATAATAGAGAGATGTAAGTGTTGGGTTTATGAGTTAGTAATCAAAAACACATGCAGAATTCAATGAATATTCTACAGGGTCAGGTCAGGTTGGGAAGCATGCACTGGTACAGTGCGTTGCAACACCCACTACACGACAAAATAACTCAGATCCCAGTTGGCAACCCCCCCAGGCAGAAGCATGGTCCATTTCCACCTTCCGGAAATGACCCTCTATCTGCCGCAGCCAGGTGTTACATGGGTGATCACTTGGCCTGGTCCAGCCATTCGGATCCCCAACAATGAGAATCTTACGAGCTGGATCACCCTCGGGGAATCGCACCACATGGCCGTAGTGCACTGACGCTTTCTCAACATGCAGGTAATGTGCCTCATTGGGACTCCATGAGCAACCGCTCATTCGACACAAAGTCAAACCAATGGTACCGAAGGATATTCCGGAGAGACACAGTACCAAAGGAGCCCAGTCTTCATCTCAGGTCACTGGATAGCGTCCATGTCTTGCAACCATATAGCAAGACAGGAAGCACCAGGACTCTAAAGACTTGGACCTAGATATCGGGAGTGCCACACACCCCTTTCCAGCGACCTCATGACCCCCTATGCTCTCCCAGTCCGTCTACTGACTTCATAGGAAGAGTCACCAGAGACGTGAATGTCACTGCCAAGGTAAGTAAACCTCTCAACAAAGTCAACACTCTCTCCGCAAACAGACACACTGCTGATGGCTGTGCCCAAGAGGTCATTAAAGTCTTGGATCTTTGTTTTTATCCAGGACACTCGCAAGTTCAGACACTTGGACTTCTCACTCAGTCTCAGATGCCCCACAGTTGCTGGATTCCATGACCTTGTCCACCACCCAGTCCATACAAGCATTGAACAGAGTAGGAGCAAGAACACACCCCTGACGAACCCCAGAATCAACTGGGAAAAACGCAGAGGTCCTTCCTCCACTTTGCACAGCACTCACAGTACCAATGTACAGGCTGGCTATGATATCCAGCAACCTTGAGGGGATCCCGCGATCCCTCAGGATGTCCCACAGGGCAACTCAATCAACTGAGTCGAACACTTTGCAAAAATTGACAAAGGCTGCAAAGAAACTCTGCCAATATTCGCGTTTGAGCTCAATGAGAACCCTCAGTGCCAGGATGCGGTCTATGGTAGACTTTTTAGGCGTAAAACCATACTGTTCCGGTCGCTGGTAGGTGAGCAAGTGATCACGGATCCTGTTGAGGACAACCCTAGCAAGGACCTTACCCGGCACCGAGAGCAGTGTTATCCCCCTGTAGTTGCTGCAATCCAGGCGATAACCCTTCCCTTTCCAGATAGGGATGACAAGTCCTGTTTTCCAGTCAGTTGGGATGATGCCAGTCTCCCAAACGGAAGCAAAGATTGCTTGCAATGCCAGGAGGACAGCCTTACCACCAGCCTGGAGAAGTTCACCCTGGATACCACAGATCCCTGCTGCCTTCCCCCCTCAGCTGGTTCACCACCTGTGCAATTTCAGTGAGATTTGGTGGTTCACAGCTAATCGGAGGATCACCCTCAAGAACAGTAGACCCAGAGATATCCAATGTCCTAGCCGGAGGATCAGCTTTGAACAACTGCTCAAAGTAGCCAGCCCAGCGGGTCACAACTGCAGTGTCATCCCTAAGGACTGTTCCATCAGCCACCCTAACTGCGACTCTCCGAGGAACAGATTCAGATGTGCATAATGCTTCGATTCCTCTGTAAGCAGGACGTGGGTCGCTAGACCACAGATTGTGTTTAACTTGCTCACAGATTCCTCTGAACTCTACCTTCGATACAATCTCTCATGATATTCTCCTTGAGAGATTAAAATCGATTGGTATTATTGGCACTCCACAAGCCTGGTTTAAATCTTATTTCTCAGATTCTACACAGTTTGTACAATTAAAACATTTCAGATCACAATTTTGCCCAGTTGTTAGTGGTGTTACCCAGGGCTCTGTCTTGAGTCCCCTTCTATTTATTATTTATCTTCTGCCCCTTGGTCATATCTTTAGAAAATTTTATATTCATGTTCACTGTTATGCTGATGACACCCAGCTCTATCTGTCTACTAAGCCTGTTTCCACTCTTCCACCTTCTTCCCTCTCTGTCTGTCTGCAGGAAGTTAAATCATGGCTGTCTGCTAATTTTCTGAAATTAGTGACAAAACAGAGGTTCTTCTGGTAGGAACTAAATCTGTTCTGGATAAATTTAATTGTATATTGATAATTCTCTAATCTCTTCTTTCTCCTAGATTAAAAGCTTAGATTTTATTCACGATAGTACCTTAAAATTCGAAGCACATATTAATAATGTAACTCGGTCTACATATTTCCATCTACATAATATCAGCCGTTTATATCCTTTCAGCTACCAGCACTGCTATTCTTGTTCATGCTCTGGTTACATCTCGCATTGATTATTGTAATTCTATCCCTACTGGTCTTCCTCAAAAACTCCTTTACAAACTCCAGTTGGTTCAGAATGCTGCAGCTCGTATTAATACCAGACCTCCTTCAACAGAATACATTACTCCTGTCCTTCAACAGCTTCACTGGCTCCCTATTAAATATCGCATTGAATTTAAGATTCTGCTTCTTACTTACAAGACCCATCATAATCTGGCACCTCCTAATCTTTCTGATCTTCTTCCTCTATCAATCTTATTATACCTCCTGTTCGCTTGACTATCATGGGGTTTAGAGCTTTTAGTCGAGTAGCCCCTCGCCTCTGAAACTCTCTCCCACAAGACATTTGTAATATCGACTCTCTTCCTACCTTTAAATCTCGTCTTAAAACACATCTTTTTAAGATGGCTTATTCTGTCTGTTAATTTCAGCTGATAAATTTAAATTCAATTTTATTATTGTATTTATTTTGGTTATATTGTATTTTAAAATTTTTATTAATTTTATGTTGTGACTGTTGTTAATGTGCTCTGTAAGGTGTCCTTGTGTGCCTTGAAAGGTGCCTATAAATAAAATAAATTATTATTATTATGGGTGTATGTCTAAGTGCCATCTACAATGGATTGAGGTGGGTTCCTGTTTTTTAGGTGTGGTTGCCACAATGGGCTTTAGCCTCTGAAGCACTGACCTGACTTAAGAGGGTTCAAGATGGATGGATGGAAACAAACAGAGTAGCCGTACATGGTTTTAAAACAATTCTGTCCTCACATACATTATTTTTCATACATCAAGAATGAAAGCTGAGCTGCAGTCACGTAATACTAAAGCTAAGTTAACCCACAGTACATGTGAATGAGGTGGAATAATCTAAAGTTTTGTCATAAAATTTGTGCTTTATGTGATAAGATAAGTAGCATATAGAGACAATAAAATGACCTAGCAGAATTAATAGTACTGTAGGTGCATAATTTCTTCACTTGCCGATCTTTGTATGGACTTCCCAACTACTATAAAGTTGTGAAGACAAGATGAGGACCCTTTTAGACAGAAGCTATTGTACTGCACTTAGAAACAAGCAGCCATAAGATTAGTCTAGCTTGACCATTTCCCTTTATAAAGTGAAGGATTCAAAAGAACACAAAATACATGGCTGCTCTGCAACAACTGTCATGGAATTGACAAAAAGGATACTCAAGGCCTGTGTTTCAGTTTTCAATATTTACAGTACAGCTTAATTTAGCTTAAATTCACATACAAAATTATTTAGCTTGTACTGTTAAAGGCATATTACTTAGTAATATAAAACAAAATTTTTAATTCTACTCAATCCAGCTTAGTGTTGCTGTGGGTTCAAAGGCAGAAACGAGCCCTAAACAAAGTGCCATTCTATTAGAGTGCATGCTAACACACACACACACACGCACACACACGCACACACACCAGACTACTTTAGAGCTGACAATCATCCTAAAATAAATGACTTTGGGAAAATGGGAGGAAAACCTACACTGACACTGAGAAAATATGAAAACTCCACACTGGGATGGATTTCAATTTTCAACTGAACATTAAGAAATATTCAACAGCTGTCTGCCTGTCACAGGAGTTTTATATTGTAAGTTATTTTGTTATTGTTTGAACCTTCTCTGAACTGAGCCATTAGCACAGAGTTAAAGAGCCAAGATCTCAACAACAGATGAGAAACTTGCCCATGATGTTGCTCAATAATTCTCAATAATAATCCCTGCTTCATAAATAAGTAACAACTTATATTGGTGAGTCTGTAACTGTGTTGCTCCTTTTCCTCACTTTTTCCCATGCTTGAAAAAATAAATCGAAATAACAATGACAAATTCTTTTCATGGAGTATATGTGTTTATTTAAGGATATCTAAAAAAATCATAAGTGATCATTTATATATCATCAGAGCTGTAAAAGAAAACGTCAGAATGAATTAGAGATTCCGTTCCTACCTGAGCACACCGCACTCACGTCGAAATAGTGATTACCATAGCAGACGTAGGGTTCACTTTGACAGGCCTTCAGCGCAGACTCCTGTCCATTACAGTTAACTGCCCTCATCAACTCTCGCCCAGTTCCCCTTCCAAAGTGAGCATTGACTGGTGCTGACAGAGCCTCTCCACAGCCCAGCTGTCTGCACACCACGGCAGCGTCCTTCATGTCCCATTTAGAGTTATAATCACACACGGTGCCCCACTGCCCGTTACGAAGCACCTCCACTCTCCCCTCACACGGTCCTCTGCCGTTCACCAGCTTCAGATCCTGATTGTCTGAAATAAAGAAAAAATTTAATCTCCGTTCTGTAATACATGTGCCCAGAAAAGATCAGAGCGTAAACCCTGCCAAGTTGAGCGTTATTCACAAACACAGATTCAGAACTACCCTTTAAGCATCACTGAGACACATTTATGATTTCTACAGAGCTGCTTTTAAATAAAAAGAGATGTCAAAAATAAGAAAAAAATTGTGTATCCTATAATACATTGTTTAAAACTGATGCACACTTTTAATAAGCACTGGTACGATTTCCCCAAAATCTAAATCAGACTCTCACATTCAAAATGTGTTAATTAGCACTTGGAAAACCACATTTGTTTAATATAGCGCCTTTCAGTTGAAAATACCAACTCCTGGCTCTTTTAAAGTTTAAATATTTCCATGTATTGTTTACAAGCTCAGCACAGGTAGAGCCAGTGACTTGTTTAGGGTGACAGTGACTGGTAGGTGACAACTGATTTAAGACCCTTGAGCTTTAGAGTCCACTTCATCAGCCTCTTCCAGTTATACACTCATCCTGTACTTGAATTTTTTGCTCTTGAAATAAATATAAAGCAGACATACAGAAATCAACTAAATGTTTTAAATATTAAGATAATCTGCAACAATTTTTTATATTTGGCATTTATTTAACGTAGCTTTATCGGTAGCTTTATATAGGGTTCATTCATTCATCAATTTTGGGTACTACTTATTTTCTTAAACGTAATTATTTCTTTTTTTAGATTTCCACATTATTAAATATCCCAGAGCACAGAGGTTAAATAAAGACCATCACATATAAAATTTGCCAATTAAAACTATTTAACATATGCCAAAAATGGAGTGGAAGGAAATAAAGATGGATAAAATTAAAAATTAAGCACTGCTTTAAAAAAAAAACATCTAGTGGTGCCACAAGTCTTTCATATTAAGTCTAGCAGTAAAAGCTTAGCAGACACAGAATTCCAGATGAAATGACATGTAAATATTTTAGGTGACAGGGAGCACTGTCCAGGTCACATAGTGAATGTCATTGGGCAGAGTCCAATCGTGAAGGCCATTTTAACTTCAAATCTCCTTATCACTGTTATATTCTTCCCTCCATTCCTCCACTATCTCAATTTGCTCATTTCACTTGACATGGAGCCAGGAAATGAAGTCCACATCGGACACCAGCATACAGCAGAACACACTCATGTACTCACAGCACATCCGATTAATTTAAAATGTCCAATATATTCAAGTCTTAAGAATTTGCAGGGAAAGCCACAGAACCTGTTGAGAAAGCAACAGTGACAGAGAAATAATGTGCAAAGTCCACCAGACAGTGAAGGAGCGAGAACTGAAACTCAGACTCTAGAAACTGTGAGGAAGCATCTTTAAATAACACGTCCCAACATCCCAGTCAGTCATGTTTTACTTTTCATATTAACATTATTTCTGAAGTGAAGTAAAGATCATGTGTTCATTTTGTTGTTAACCTGAATACTATGCTCAGGGACACAGTAGGAAACAAGCCAGTGAAGACACTGGTCAAATAATAAGGCATACAAAAGTTCAGACATGCACACTGCCAGCATGGCCATGTAGAGACAGCAATCAAATGGACAACATGTGCTTAGGCAATGGACAAGAACTAAAAAATGCAGAGAAAACCTTTAAAAAACAAGAAGATGGTGCAAAGAAGTCACCTTGGCGAGTACAGGTTTAAAGCAAGGTGACATGGTAGAGCTTCTATATCTGCTACTTCATGTTAAAGTCGAGCAAAGATGTGCAATTAATGATGAGATTAACGGGCCTCCACTACTTTACCAAAAGTAAATAAAAGTAATTTCTCACTTGTACAGCTGCAGCAAATTAAATGACAGAACCATCTACATAAATCGACTAATTTTATATTTTTTTCATAGTTTCATAGTACCATGTTGACGTCCACTTTAACGACTTTAATCAGCGTTTTAAAGTAAAGCGTATGACTGCTTTGTCTCTGGTGAAATCTACAAAAGAAAGCACCAGGTAATCACATTCGTTTATAAGTTCACTGCTGTCTTTGTGCTATTTTAGTTGGCACATTGGTGCATTTACTTTATCAGTTATGAAAGAAAGTTAAATCTAATTATTAATATGTTGTTTTATTAACTAAATGAATAAAAAGCACAATGACTTTGTTTCAGTTATTATTATTTAATGTTATGTGTGCGTATTTTATGTATTTAATGTTATATGTGTATTTTCATAACTTAAACAACATAGCTGGAATTTCAAAGTGATACATGTCTTACAAATGTATTCAGACTTTTTAAATAAGTAAAAAATTATACTTGCGATAATTCTAACAATTCCTGAACAGACTCGAGAGTTCAACCAGAAAATGTGATAGGCACTTCAGTGGTTAATAGACAAAAGTATGGCGATTATACTACTAATAGCAATAATTAATAACATTTATATATTGCTTTTCTTACCTACTGTATTCAAAGTGAGGGAAACCACTTCCACCACCCCCATGTGCAGCATCTACTTGCTTCAAATCTTTATTAAGAAATTATGAAAACTTAAGGTACAAGGACACAGGAGTCTGAATACCGACTGCAGATTTTGACTTTGTTTAAGGTATCAGCTAAAAAAAGTAACTCAAAAATGTTGTCTCCCTGAGCAAATGAGTTTGCAGTTTAAGTACAGATTTGAACAAGTATAATTTGTAATACACAAATATTTGAAAGGTGCTATATTTGCATACTTACAGTGTACATGCTTCGTTTTTAATTGTTGAATGGAAAACATATACTTTTTTTACCTGACAATATTTTTAATTAATACAAAGCCAAGGCTGAATGATTAAAAAAACAAAACGGTGGTTTAAAAAGTGCTGTGACTCTGTCTATACTGTATGTTGTGCTCATTTCTCTGCATTTCACATGGAATCTGCCAGCATAAATCCTGCGCTGCCTTAGACACTGATGACTCACTGGACTCAACTGAAGGAAGTGAAGACAAATCGGGGTAGTGGATATTTGGACAGCTTTTCAGTACACTGTACATCTTTTGCATTATTATAGATTCTAGATTTTAAATTAAGCATTACATGGAACTGTTTTCATTTCTTTTTAAATCAATAGCTCAATACATATAAGGTACTTCCATAAAGTATTCAAAGATGGTGTTTCTCAACTCTGAACTTCGATTGCTGGCTAATTTTATTTCAGTCATATGTTTAATAAAGCCCAATTGTTCACTTTTAATTGAATGCTCTGTTTAGATAGGCCTCACCTGTCTTCAATTTACAAACATTTAAACTCAAATAACCTTTGTAAAAATATATATTTTGCTATTAATTTATACAGTTATGGAATCTTTCTGATAAGTTATCATTTTCTTTCTGATACTTTCATAGTTAGTGGTCAACTTCTGTTTTTAATTGAACTCCATATTTAATGTTTTCATCTCATTTCTGTTTTAATTTTGTACAATTACACATGCATTGCATTTTTTGGATTGTATTTTTAAAAAATGTTGTATGATGTTTATTTTTGTTCAGTGTTTTTTTCTGTTTCTTTTGATAATTCACTTATATTTTAATCATTGGTTTCATAAATTTTTGTGCAAAACAAGCAATATCAAACAGGCACAGGTGACAACAATGAAGCAATAGCAGTGCCTTTATGCATTACTTAAATAAGTAAAATAAAACAAAACTGAGTGAAAAAATTATTTCTGTATATGTAACAAATAAATATTTTCTAAATATCTTTTTAAGAATAAAAGCAACTCGATTAAATGTTTTTTT
>JANRMT010062796.1:53935444-53988841 GCA_026402145.1 Polypterus bichir lapradei
TGACATATAAAACCATATTCAGCGGCTCACGTGAACTGACGCAGTGCGCAGACAAAAAGTAACAGTTCCAAAGAGTGCTGAACAAAAACCGAATTACACTGCTACGCTCAAATAGATAAACCACACGCCGTGGCGCCATAGTAAAGCATTCACCTGTCACGCCCACGTTCGATTCCCCAGAGGGGATGCACTAAGTATGTACGCGCGCTTCTCAATTTTTTTTAAACTCGCATCCCCTTAGTTTGAGACGTATGAAAACACATGCGATTAACGCAGAAAGACAGATCACCTATTCACCTATTGAAGCTTCATGAATAATTAATACTTTATTCGCGATCAATGATTGTTTTGGTAAAGCCATACTCAGTGTATTCATTAGATGAATGGTAAAAAAAGTAAGAGCGAGGGGACGGTTACTTACTGAAGCACACAAGCAAAACCACAATAGTACGCGGGCTCGATGTACTGACTTGCGCGATCACATTCCAAAAAATATTTCTTTTCAAGTTCTATTTAGTCCATATGAGTCAAACTCAAGGCCCACGGGCCACATCCGGCCCGGCGTGTAATTATATCCAGCCCGCGAGATCATTTTATGTACTGTATTATTGTTATTAATGGCCCGGGTATATGAAGCGCTGGTAACACAATAAACTACAGATCCCATAATGCAGCGCTTCAGTTGCCTTGCCGAACACTTACCGCGTTAATCAAGTCTAGCTTATGACGCTGCAAGTTATTGCGAAGCTAGCCCACACGATGCCGAAGAGAAAAATTGATTCTGAAAATAGAGCCTTTAAAAACCGATGGGAGGCTGAGTATATGTTTACTGACATTGCCGGTAAACCCGTGTGTCTCATTTGTGGAGCTAATGTGGCTGTAATTATAGAATTTAATCTTTACAACGACTGACAAACACAGAATGTAGCTTGAACACAACACATCGTACAAATACGACCCTGATTGAAACAAATAATGATAATCGAATCCTTGATCACAGCAACACTCACAAAGCAATTACTGTATATTGACAATCATGTTACGTTATTTTTAAAATGTTCCCTTTCCTTTTTCATAGCTTCTTTAACACACTACGTCTCCGCTGCGAATATATATATATACCCCGATCTACATACTCTCAAATAAATAAGCCACACACCGTGGCATAATTGTAGAGGCTTCGCCTCTATCGCCTAGATCCGAGGTTCGATTCCAGAAAGGGGATGTACTGAGTATGTACGCGTGCTTCTCGGTTCATTTTAACCTCGCATTTCCTTGGTTTGAGACGTATGAAAAAATATGCGGTTAAGGCAGAATCATGTTACGTTATTTTTAAAATCTTTCCTATTCTTAGCACAAGCACAGCTGAGAAGCTTCGATGCATGTACTCCATAACAAAAAATAACGCATTTAATCACACTTTCAATTCAAAGCAAAGGGGAACTTTTTGTCAATGCATGATTTCCTGGTACATCGATTACACTGATGCACACATCACAGCTACAAAAATGTTACACTCGGAATGAAGCGCGTTCCTGATCGGAGGAAAATTTAATTTCAAAAAACTACCCGAGCGAAGCCTTGATAAAAGCATGGTTTTGTGCACAGTGAAAACCAAGCAAAATTAGATGCATTACAGAAAGCGGACTTTGTGGCTGTTACTGGGGATCATTGGACTTCCGTGACCGTTAGTAATTCTAATTACATCTAATTACAAAATGTTCAATGATCACACTGTTTTAGCCTAATGTACAAAATAATTTTGGCTAAGGTTACTCAGAGTTTAAAGATGAAGTTGGTCAAATTACCTTTTATGTTTCTGACTTATTTTTTAAGAAGAAAAACTGCACTTTATGTTGAAATTTTGGTTATTATTATTTAAAGACAATACCATTCTGAAAATGTACTTAAAGTACTTAAACTACCACTTTATTTTTAAGTCTGCCCAATTTTAACCAGGGATGATATTTTTGTTTCTGTTTTGAATTCAAATGCAGTTTAAAAGCATTTTTTTTTTCAGAAATTAAAAGAGCTTGAGTTTACAATATTCATGTCCATGTCTGTTATTTGATTCTGTCGCCCACTAAAACCCTTTTAAATTAAAAAAACACATTTGCGATTTGGGGCAAATTTACGTGTGCGATTACATACGATTAATCAAGATTAATTATTACACAGCCTCTAATTAATTGGATTAATTTTTTTAATCGAGTCCCACCCCTAATATATATATATGTAGATTTGTATATATATATATATGTGTATATACAGTATATATGTAGATATGTATATTTGTATCTATACTAATAAAAGGCAAAGCCCTCACTCACTCACTCATCACCAATTCTCCAACTTCCCGTGTAGGTAGAAGGCTGAAATTTGGCAGGCTCATTCCTTACAGCTTACTTACAAAAGTTAAGCAGGTTTCATTTCGAAATTCTACACGTAACGGTCATAACGGTCGATAAAGGTCGACAATGTCCGCCATGTTGAACTTTCTTATTTATGGCCCCATCTTCACGAAATTTGGTAGGCGGCTTCCCTGTGCTAACCAAAACCGATGTACGTACTTATTTCAGTGGTAGGATGCCACTGTCGGCCGCCATATTAAACTTTCCAATGTCACTAATTCTCCAACTTCCCGTGTAGGTAGAAGGCTGAAATTTGGCAGGATCATTCCTTACAGCTTACTTACAAAAGTTAAGCAGGTTTCATTTCGACATTCTACGCGTAACGGTCATAACGGTCAACAACGTCCGCCATGTTGAACTTTCTTATTCATAGGTAGAAGGCTGAAATTTGGTACTTATTTCGGTGATATGATGCCACTGTCGGCCGCCATATTGAACTTTTCAACGGTCTTTGTTACTTATGGGCCCATCTTCAAGAAATTTGGTAGGCGGGTTCCCAACGCTAACTGAATCCTACTTACGTACATATATACGTCCATAGCCTGAAGCTCGGTCACCGTGGTTGGCTGCCTGCCTATATAAGGCCGTCTGTCGCTCCAGTCTCTACATTCCCTTCCTTGCTTCGCCACGGTATTCACATCTCCCTGCTGATAACTACAGCCTTTTTATTTAATCCACGGCTTCTCAGCTGTTTTATTGTTCATTTATTACGATTATAGTTATTGTATAGGTATTTTAGACTTACTTTACATTATTCAGGTACCCATTTCCTTTATCATTCCAACCGTACCCCCATTAACATGTCTATCGAGGTGATCACCATCGATCAAAGAACTGTCACTTACCAAGTGGTTTCCATGCCCGGAGATGGCACCTGCCTTTTCCATTCTCTTTGTTACATATTGCACGGCCATATCAGGCTCACTATTGATATCCGGAGGAACATTGTGTCTTATGTATTGAATGACTGGGACAGGTTCAAGGTGTGGACTGATGACGGTACAGGAGATAATTATACTACACAGGAGCACTAGAAGAGTGAAATGCTTAAGTGTACCGAAATGGCCAAATATTTTACACCTTTGGGCAACCGCCAATGGCTCTTAAACATCTTAGATTACAGGTGACGATTTCAGTAGTGGACACTTTGATGTTTAGAAATGTTTAAACTCTCAAAAGCTGGATGTGAAGTTATCAATCAAACTGGTTGTATACTTACAACGCTTGACAGATGCCGAATGTCTCTTCAACACAAGTCCTACAAATACTGTCGTAATTGAAACAAACCATGAAATTCAAACCGATTATGACAGCAGCAATCCAAGCTGTGAGATTTGAAACAAGATTACTGTTCACATGGCCAACTGTACGTTGTATGCTCAAGAGTAAGCTCAGCGCACAGCTACAGCTTGGTCATATTACAACTGGAGGGCCGAACTGACAACGTGGTATACAAAGAGACCCTTAACAAATAATTATTGGTATATTTTCCCTCAGTTTAAAAAGGTTTAATTTTCTTCTTAATAAAAATTTTAAGGCAGTACTTCGCCGCTGCGAAGCGCGGGTATTTTGCTAGTATATGTATATATGTGTTTGTGTGTATATATATGTGTATATATGTATATATATTTATATGTATATATATATATATATATATGATGTGTATATATATGTTTATATATGTGTGTTTGTGTGAGTGTATATATATATATGCCAGCAACACTCATGACAATGACAAAACAATTATATTGTCAATCATGTTACGTTATTATTAAAATGTTTCCTTTTCTTTTTAGTTCTCTGCTGCCAAACGCGGGTATTTTGCTATATATATATATATATATATATATATATATATATATATAGATAGATAGAGAGAGAGAGAGAGAGAGATGACAACAACACTCATATCAATGACAAAACAATTACATTAACAATCATGTTACGTTATTTTTAAAATATTTCCTTTTCTTTTTCATAACTTCTTTAACACACTACTTCTCCGCTGCAAAGCGCGGGTATTCTGCTAGTATATATATATATCCTGTTAAAATATTGATGTGAATTAACTATTTAGGTTTTCTTACTAAACCTTTATAAAGCGCAGATCTGTGTGATTCGTGGGTTGGAGAACTGCGCCTCATGTGCAGGTGTGAGATGTCAGATTAACTAATTCAGTCATATAAAGACACAGAAGAGACTTGACTTCATTGTGAGGAAAGAACACTCAGGCTGATGAACCATGAGGAGCTACCAACGAGGGTCACTGACGTGCCTGGCCGCCCTGCTTCTGCTCACACCAGTCTGTAAGTCGCACTTCTAATTCCCATATAGACACTTAGTCAGTAGTTTAGAACTTTTATCATATTGAGAAGACTATTCTTAGCATCTTAGAAGTAGTTCCATAAAAATTTGTTTAAGAAATTCAGTTTCACGTGAATAGAGAACATGTTTATGATTTTTGTTCTGTTCTTTAGAGAAATTATTAAAAGAATGATATAGTTTTTAATTCTTTTTACTTTCTACATTTTATATGATAGATACTGCTGGAGTACAGACAAATTTAGAAATTTACCATTCCAACCTGAAAATAATTTTTGAACCTGAAAGGGTAACTTTTCCCGACATCAAAAGCATAGATGTAATGATGCATGTCAGAAAGAGTGTAGTTAAAAAAAAAATCAGAAAAAATGGCAAAAACAAAACAGTAATACTTCATTTCTACCTATAATTGAATTCCTCACATAATGATATTTTTGAGAAACTGTATTAATTGAATTAGTCAAAAAACATTTACTTGAGTTGCTTTTATTCTTAAAAAGATATTTAGAAAATATTTATTTGTTACATATACAGAAATCATTTTTTCACTCAGTTTTTTTTTATTTTATTTAAGTAATGCATAAATGCACTGCTATTGCTTCATTGTTGTCACCTGTGCCTGTTTGTTATTGCTTGGTGGCTTTGCAAAAAAATTTATTAAACCAATGATTAAAATAGAAGTGAATTAAAAACCCCTCCTTGAACCGTCACCTTATTGTGGTGGAGGGGTTTGCGTGTCTCAATGATCCTAGGAGCTATGTTGTTCGGGGGATTTATGCCCCTGGTAGGGCCACCCAAGGCAAACTGGTCCTAGGTGAGGGATGAGACAAAGAACGGTTCAACAAACCTCCAATGAAGAGTAAAAACTGTGGACGACGTTTTCCCTTGCCCGGACGCGGGTCACCGGGGCCCCCCTCTGGAGCCAGGCCTGGGGGTGGGGCTCGATGGCGAGCGCCTGGTGGCTGGGCCTACACCCATGGGGCTCGGCCGGGCACAGCCCGAAGAGGTAACGTGGGTCCTCCTTCCCATGGGCTCACCACCTATGGGAGGGGCCAAGGAGGTCAGGTGCAATGTGAGTTGGGTAGTGGCCGGCGGCGGGGACCTTGGCGTTCTGATCCTCGGCTACAGAAACTGGCTCTTGGGACGTGGAATGTCACCTCTCTGAAGGGGAAGGAGCCTGAGCTAGTGCGCGAGGTTGAGAGGTTCCGGCTAGATATAGTCGGACTCACCTCGACGCACAGCTTGGACTCTGGAACCAATCTCCTTGAGAGGGGCTGGACTCTCTACCACTCTGGAGTTGCCTCCGGTGAGAGGCGCCGAGCAGGTGTGGGCATACTTACTGCCCCCCGACTTGGAGCCTGTGCGTTGGGGTTTACCCCGGTGGACGAGAGGGTGGCCTCCCTCCGCCTTCGGGTGGGGGGAAGGGTCCTGACTGTTGTTTGTGCGTATGCGCCGAACAGCAGTTTGGAGTATCCACCCTTTTTGGAGTCTCTAGAGGTGGTGCTAGAGGGCATACCTTCTGGGGATTCCCTCGTTTTGCTGGGAGACTTCAATGCCCACGTGGGCAATGACAGTGAGACCTGGAAGGGCGTGATTGGGAGGAATGGCCCCCCCGATCTGAACCCGAGCGGTGTTCTGTTATTGGACTTCTGTGCTCGCCACGGATTGTCCATAACGAACACCATGTTCAAGCATAAGGGTGTTCATATGTGCACTTGGCACCAGGACACCCTAGGCCTCAGTTTGATGATCGACTTTGTGGTTGTGTCGTCGGACTTGCGGCCATATGTCTTGGACACTCGGGTGAAGAGAGGGGCGGAGCTGTCAACTGATCACCACCTGGTGGTGAGTTGGCTTCGATGGTGGGGGAAGATGCCGGTCAGACCTGGTAGGCCCAAACGTGTTGTGAGGGTCTGCTGGGAACGGCTGGCAGAGTCCCCTGTCAGAAGTAGCTTCAACTCCCACCTTCGGCAGAACTTCGACCACGTCCCGAGGGAGGTGGGGGACATTGAGTCCGAATGGGCCATGTTCCGTGCCTCTATTGTTGAGGCGGCTGACCGGAGCTGTGGCCGTAAGGTGGTCTGTGCCTGTCGCGGCGGCAATCCCCAAACCCGTTGGTGGACACCGGCGGTGAGGGATGCCGTCAAGCTGAAGAAGGAGTCCTATAGGACCTTTTTGTCCTGTGGGTCTCTGGAGGCAGCTGATAGGTACCGACAGGCCAAGCGGAATGCGGCTTCGGTTGTTGCTGAGGCAAAAACTCGAGCATGGGAGGAGTTTGGAGAGGCCATGGAGAACGACTTTCGGACGGCTTCGAGGAGATTCTGGTCCACCGTCCGGCGTCTCAGGAAGGGGAAGCAGTACAGTGTCAACACCGTATATGGTGGGGATGGTGCGCTGCTGACCTCGACTCGGGACGTTGTGGGTCGGTGGGGGGAGTACTTCGAAGACCTCCTCAATCCCACTAACATGCCTTCCAATGAGGAAGCAGAGCCTGGGAACTCTGAGGTGGGCTCTCCCATCTCTGGGACTGAGGTCACCGAGGTGGTCAAAAAACTCCTTGGTGGCAGGGCCCCGGGGGTGGATGAGATACGCCCGGAGTTCCTTAAGGCTCTGGATGTTGTAGGACTGTCTTGGTTGACACGTCTCTGCAACATCGCATGGACATCGGGGACAGTGCCTCTGGATTGGCAGACTGGGGTGGTGGTCCCCCTCTTTAAAAAGGGGGACCGGAGGGTGTGTTCCAACTATAGAGGGATCACACTCCTCAGCCTCCCTGGAAAAGTCTATTCGGGGGTTCTGGAGAGGAGGGTCCGTCGGATAGTCGAACCTCGGATTCAGGAGGAACAGTGTGGTTTTCATCCTGGTCGCGGAACAGTGGACCAGCTCTACACCCTTAGCAGAGTCCTGGAGGGTGCATGGGAGTTTGCCCAACCAGTCTACATGTGCTTTGTGGACTTGGAAAAGGCGTTCGACCGTGTCCCTCGGGGAGTCCTGTGGGGGGTGCTCCGGGAGTATGGGGTACTGGACCCCCTGATAAGAGCTGTTCAGTCCCTGTACAACCGGTGTCAGAGCTTGGTCCGCATTGCCGGCAGTAAGTCGAGCCCGTTTCCAGTGAGAGTTGGACTCCGCCAGGGCTGCCCTTTGTCACCGATTCTGTTCATAACTTTTATGGACAGAATTTCTAGGCGCAGCCAGGGTGTTGAAGGGGTCCGGTTTGGTGGACTCAGGATTGGGTCACTGCTTTTTGCAGATGATGTTGTCCTGTTTGCTTCATCAGGCCGTGATCTTCAGCTCTCTCTGGAGCGGTTCGCAGCTGAGTGTGAAGCGGCTGGGATGAGAATCAGCACCTCCAAATCCGAGACCATGGTCCTCAGCCGGAAAAGGGTGGAGTGCCCTCTCAGGGTTGGGGGCGAGATCCTGCCCCAAGTGGAGGAGTTTAAGTATCTCGGGGTCTTGTTCACGAGTGAGGGAAGAATGGATCGTGAGATCGACAGGCGGATCGGTGCGGCATCCGCAGTGATGCGGGCTCTGCATCGGTCTGTCGTGGTGAAAAAAGAGCTGAGCCGTAAGGCAAGGCTCTCAATTTACCAGTCGATCTACGTTCCTACCCTCACCTATGGTCATGAGCTATGGGTAGTGACCGAAAGAACGAGATCGCGAATACAAGCGGCTGAAATGAGTTTCCTCCGCAGGGTGTCTGAGCTTTCCCTTAAAGATAGGGTGAGGAGCTCAGTCATCCGGGAGGGGCTCAGAGTAGAGCCGCTGCTCCTCCGCATCGAAAGGAGTCAGATGAGGTGGCTCGGGCATCTGATCAGGATGCCTCCTGGACGCCTCCCTGGTGAGGTGTTTCGGGCACGTCCAACCGGGGGGAGGCCCCGGGGAAGACCCAGGACACGCTGGAGGGACTATGTCTCCTGGCTGGCCTGGGAACGCCTTGGGATTCTACCGGAAGAGCTGGAAGAAGTGGCCGGGGAGAGGGAAGTCTGGGCTTCTCTCCTTAAGCTGCTGCCCCCGCGACCCGACCTCGGATAAGCGGAAGAAGATGGATGGATGGATGGATGAATTATCAAAAGAAACAGAAAAAAACACTGAACAGAAGACTAGTGATACATGAGATGACAAAAATAAACGTCATACAACATTTTTTAAAAATACAATCCAAAAAATGCAATGCATGTGTACAAAATTAAAACAGAAATGAGATGAAAACATTAAATATGGAGTTCAATTAAAAACAGAAGTTGACCACTAACTATGAAAGTATCAGAAAGAAAATGATAAGTTATCAGAAAGATTCGTTAATTGTATAAATTAATAGCAAAATATATATTTTTACAAAGGTTATTTGAGTTTAAATCTTTGTAAATCGAAGACAGGTGAGGCCTATCTAAACAGAGCGTTCAATTAAAAGTGAACAATTGGGCTTTATTGAACATATGACTGAAATAAAATTAGCCAGCCATCGAAGTTCAGAGTTGAGAAACACCATCTTTGAATACTTTATGGAAGTACCTGATATGTATTGAGCTATTGATTTAAAAAGAAATGAAAACAGTTCCATGTAATGCTTAATTTAAAATCTAGAATCTAGAATAATGCAAAAGATGTACAGTATACTGAAAAGCTGTCCAAATATCCACTACCCCGATTTGTCTTCACTTCCTTCAGTTGAGTCCAGTGAGCCATCAGTGTCTAAGGCAGCGCAGGATTTATGCTGGCAGATTCCATGTGAAATGAACAGAAATGAGCACAACATACAGAATAGACAGAGTCACAGCACTTTTTAAACCACCCTTTTGTTTTTTTAATCATTCAGCCTTGGCTTTGTATTAATTAAAAATATTGTCAGGTAAAAAAAGTATAATGTTTTCCATTCAACAATTAAAAACGAAGCATGTACACTGTAAGTATGCAAATATAGCACCTTTCAAATATTTGTGTATTACAAATTATACTTGTTCAAATCTGTACTTAAATTGCAAACTCATTTGCTCAGGAAGACAGCATTTTTGAGTTACTTTTTTAGCTGATACCTTAAACAAAGTCAAAATCTGTAGTCGGTATTCAGACTCCTGTGTCCTTGTACCTTAAGTTTTCATAATTTCTTTATAAAGATTTGAAGCAAGTAGATGCTGCACATTGGGGTGGTGGAAGTGAATCCCCTCACTTTGAATACAGTAGGTAAGAAAAGCAATATATAAATGTTATTAATTATTGTTATTAGTAGTATAATCGCCATACTTTTGTCTATTTACCACTGAAGTGCCTATCACATTTTCTGGTTGAACTCTCGAGTCTGTTCAGGAATTGTTAGAATTATCGCAAGTATAATTTTTTACTTATTTAAAAAGTCTGAATACATTTGTAAGACATGTATCACTTTGAAATTCCAGCTTTGTTGTTTAAGTTATGAAAATACACATATAACATTAAATACATAACAATACGCACACATAACATTAAATAATAATAACTGAAACAAAGTCATTGTGCTTTTTATTCATTTAGTTAATAAAACAACATATTAATAATTAGATTTTACTTTCTTTCATAACTGATAAAGTAAATGCACCAATGTGCCAATTAAAATAGCACAAAGACAGCAGTGAACTTATAAACGAATGTGATTACCTGGTGCTTTCTTTTGTAGATTTCACCAGAGACAAAGCAGTCATACGCTTTACTTTAAAACGCTGATTAAAGTCGTTAAAGTGAACGTCAACATGGTGCTATGAAACTATGAAAAAAGTATAAAATTAGTCAATTTATGTAGATGGTTCTTTCTTTAATTTGCTGCAGCTGTACAAGTGAGAAATTACTTTTATTTACTTTTGGTAAAGTAGTGGAGGCCTGTTAATCTCATCATTAATTGCACATCTTTGCTCGACTTTAACATGAAGTAGCAGATATAGAAGCTCTACCATGTCACCTTGCTTTAAACCTGTACTCGCCAAGGTGACTTCTTTGCACCATCTTCTTGTTTTTTAAAGGTTTTCTCTGCATTTTCTAGTTCTTGTCCATTGCCTAAGCACATGTTGTCCATTTGATTGCTGTCTCTAAATTGCCATGCCGGCAGTGTGCATGTCTGAACTTTTGTATGCCTTATTATTTAACCAGTGTCTTCACTGGCTTGTTTCCTGCTGTGTCCCTGAGCATAGTATTCAGGTGAACAACAAAATGAACAGATGATCTTTACTTCACTTCAGAAATAATGTTAATATGAAAAGTAAAACATGACTGACTGGAATGTTGGGACGTGTTATTTAAAGATGCTTCCACACAGTTTCTAGTGTCTGAGTTTCAGTTCTCGCTCCTTCACTGTCTGGTGGACTTTGCACATTATCTCTGTGTCACTGTTGCTTTCTCAACAGGTTCTGTGGCTTTCCCTGCAAATTCTTAAGACTTGAATATATTGGACATTTTCAATTAATCGGATGTGCTGTGAGTACATGAGTGTGTTCTGCTGTATGCTGGTGTCCGATGTGGGCTTCATTTGCTGGCTCCATGTCAAGTTAAATGAGCAAATTGAGATAGTGGAGGAATGGAGGCCAGAATATAACAGTGATAAGGAGATTTGAAGTTAAAATGGCCTTCATGATGGGAGTCTGCCCAATGACATTCACTATGTGACTTGGACAGTGCTCTCTGTCACCTAAAATATTTACATGTAATTTCATCTGGAATTCTGTGTCTGCTAAGCATTTACTGCTAGACTTAATATGGAAGACTTGTGGCACCACTAGATGTTTTTTTTTAAAGCAGTGCTTAATTTTTAATTTTATCCATCTTTATTTCCTTCCACTCCATTTTTGGCATATGTTAAATAGTTTTAATTGGCAAATTTTATATGTGATGGTCTTTATTTAACCTCTGTGCTCTGGGATATTTAATAATGTGGAAATCTAAAAAAAGAAATAATTAAGTTTAAGAAAATAAGTAGTACCCAAAATTGATGAATGAATGAACCCTATATAAAGCTACCGATAAAGCTACGTTAAATAAATGCCAAATATAAAAAATTGTTGCAGATTATCTTAATATTTAAAACAGTTAGTTGATTTCTGTATCTCTGCTTTATAGTTATTTCAAGAGCAAAACATTCAAGTACAGGATGTGTGTATAACTGGAAGTGGCTGAAGAAGTGGACTGTAAAGCTCAAGGGTCTTAAATCAGTCGTCACCCACCAGTCGCTGTCACCCTAAACAAGTCACTGGCTCTACCTGTGCTGAGCTTGTAAACAATGCATGGAAATAGTTGAACTTTAAAGAGCCAGGAGTTGGTATTTTCTACTGAAAGGCGCTATATTAAACAAATGTGCTTTTCCAAGTGCTAATTAACAAATTTTGAATGTGAGAGTTAGATTTAGATTTTGGGGAAATCGTACCAGTGCTTATTAAAAGTGTGCATCAATTTTAAACAATGTATTATAGGATACACAATTTTTTTCTTATTTTTTACATCTCTTTTTATTTAAAAGCAGGTCTGTAGAAATCATAAATGTGTCTCAGTGATACTTAAAGGGTAGTTCTGAATCTGTGTTTGTGAATAACGCTCAATGTGGCAGGGTTTACGCTCTGATCTTTTCTGGGCACATGTATTACAGAACGGAGATTAAATTGTTTTCTTTATTTCAGACAATCAGGATCTGAAGCTGGTGAACGGCAGAGGACCGTGTGAGGGGAGAGTGGATGTGCTTCGTAACGGGCAGTGGGGCACCGTGTGTGATTATAACTCTAAATGGGACATGAAGGACGCTGCCGTGGTGTGCAGACAGCTGGGCTATGGAGAGGCTCTGTCAGCACCAGTCTACGCTCACTTTGGAAGGGGAACTGGGCAAGTCTTGATGAGTTATGTTAACTGTAATGGACAGGAGTCTGCACTGAAGGCCTGTCAATTTGAACCCTACGTCTGCTATGGTAATAACAATTACGACGTGAGTGTGGTGTGCTCAGGTAGGAACGGAATCTCTAATTCATTCTGACGTTTTCTTTACAGCTCTGATTATATATAAATGATCACTTATGATTTTTTTAGATATCCTTAAATAAACACATATACTCCATGAAAAGAATTCGTCATTGTTATTTCAATTTATTTTTTCAAGCATGGGAAAAAGTGAGGAAAAGGAGCAACACAGTTACAGACTCACCAACATAAGTTGTTACTTATTTTTGAAGCAGGGATTATTATTGAGAATTACAGATGCCTGACCACAGTAAAATCCTGGATGGAGTGATGTTTGGACAACATATAATTATTAAAATAGTTTGGATCAATTTCAATTTATGGCTCGTTCAAGTAAAGAGCCAGTGAAAAAAAAAATAAACATACACTTTTTTTCATCAACCTGTCCGAATTTGTATGTTCGTTGCCATTGTGTTTATATAATACAGTGACACCGGTAAATGTCTCTTTCTTCCTCAGGAAGTACTTACTTTATTTCTACACCACTTTGATAGAAATGCAGGTCATTTAGATTAGGTAGGGAGATAGGACAGGCTTCAACTAAAGAATTTAGAAATACTTTTATATTACTTTGTATTTGTCAAAGCTAAAACCATCACAATTAAAGCAATTAATCTTTGAATTTGATTTTTTAAATTTCTCATTCTAATCTGAGTCTTAATACATCAGAAACGAGGTTCAAATCAAAACATAATTTGGAAGGTTGAAACTCTATGGCGAGCCCATTTAAGTACAGGCTGGAGTTGGGACTGTAGAAGAGAGCCAGAATTCTAAAAGATACATTCACATAAGTGAGGAGAAGCCAAAATCAGTAGAAAGAAACTGAGAACAAAGCAAGTGGGCGGCATTGTTGCATAAAACATTGTCATTGCTCCCATCCATCAATTTTTACACATTTTTACTCCATTTCAAGGTTACAGGCAGCTTGAGCCTATCCATGCAGCACTGAATGTAACGTAGAAACCAAAACTGAGTGGGTTATAGTGCATCACAAGACATATTCATACACAGCAACAGTCACTCATACTGGAAAAATGAAGAGCCATCAATAAACCTAACTGTCCGTTCTTTGGAAAGTAGAAAGAAAAAAATATTGGAATGGAAAACCAACATCCAGACACAGGGAGAATGTGCAGATTCCACCCATGTAGTGAGTGGGACAAAATAAAACTCAGTCTTTGGAAGATTGTGAGGTGACTGTGCCATCATGCCATGCAGCTCCAATACCAAAAACATAAAAGCATAGTTACACTCTTATTGAATATGTTAAGAAATAACTTCAATTTTAGTGTACTTTTTATTCTTGTAACTATGGTTGACCTGCATTTAGTTAAGCATTTATGTTAATACTGCAATTAATTGTTACAAATTATCAAAGTTTAGTAAGGCTAACAATATATTTGGATGATCCTCTCATTAATCTTTAAAACAAGAAATGGGATAGCTCTGTGTTAAGTTACATGGCATTAAATTAATTTCAAATAAGCGATGGAAAAATGCAACATTTCGTTTACTTTGACAAGAATTCAATGAACTATAGAACGATCACTAAAAGAAAGGACCACTTATGCACCAACTATCAAGCACAAATAAACTGTAAAATATATTAATTTGTACACTGTACGAAAATGTAATGTAACAGGACCAAAGAATGTCTTTTTTGGAGAGTTTAGATGACTAAACTCATCACACCTCCATATTCTGCGAGACACACACACTCCCTAAAAACAGATTATTTTAATTTATCCAAAAACACACACAGAGACAAACCTCAAAAAGGACAGCAAAAAAAAACCACATATTTTTTTTTTTTATTAATGCTTATTTAACTTCTGGAAACAAAGAGCTGCTAAGATAAAGGAAGGTACAGTAGCACATTCTCACAGCACCCGTCTTTAGTGGAACAACTAAACAGCATCACGGGCAAGTTTCTCATCTGTTGTTGAGATCTTGGCTCTTTAACTCTGTGCTAATGGCTCAGTTCAGGGAAGGTTCAAACAATAACAAAATAATTTGCAATATAAAACTACTGTGACAAGCAGACAGCTGTTGAATATTTCTTAATGTTCAGTTGAAAATTTAAATCCATCCCAGGTGTTTGTCAGTGTGGAGTTTTTATATTCTCAAAATGTCAGTGTAGGTTTTCCTCTCATTTTCCCAAAGGAATTCTTTTTAGGATGATTGTCAGCGGTAAAGTAGTCTGGTGTGTGTGTGTGAGTGTGTGTGTTAGTACGCACTCCAATAGACTGGCACTTTGTTTAGGGCTTGTTTCAGCCTTTGAACCCACAGCAACACTAAGCTGGATTGAGTAGAATAAAAAGTTTGTTTTATATTACTAAATGATATGCCTTTAACAGTACAAACTAAATAATTTTGTATGTGAATGTAAACCTAAATTAAGCTGTACTGTAAATATTGAAAACTGAAAAACAGGCCTTGAGTATCCTTTTTGTCAATTCCATGACAGCTGTTGCAGAGCAGCCATGTATTTTGTGTTCTTCTGAATCCTTCACTTTATAAAGGGAAATGGTCAAGCTAGACTAATCTTATGGCTGCTTGTTTCTATGTGCAGTACAATAGCTTCTGTCTAAAAGGGTTCTCATCTTGTCTTCATGACTTTATAATATTTGGGAAGTCCATACAAAGATCGGCAAGTGAAGAAATTCTGCACCAATAGTACTATTAATTCTGCTAGGTCATTTTATTGTCTCTATATGCTACTTATCTTAACACATAAAGCACAAATTTTATGACAAAACTTTAGATTATTCCACCTCATTCGCATGTACTGTGGGTTAACTTAGCTTTAGTATTACGTGACTGCATCTCAGCTTTCATTCTTGATGTATAAAAAATAATGTATGTGAAGATAGAATTGTTTCAAATCCATGTACCGCTACTCTGTTTGTTTCCATCCATCCATTCATCCGTCCATCCATATTGAACCCTCTTAAATCAGGTCAGTGTTTCTGAGGCTAAAGCCCATTGTGGAAACCACAGCTATAAAACAGGAACCCACCTCAATTCATTGCAGATGGCATTTAGACATACACCCATAATAATAATAATTTATTTTACTTATAGGTGCCTTTCAAGGCACACAAGGACACCTTACATAGCACATTAATAACAACAGTCACAACATAAAATTAATAAAATATTACAGTACAATACAACCTGAATAAATATAATAATAAAATTGAATTTAAATTTATCAGCTGAAATTATCAGACAGAATACGCCATCTTAAAAAGATGTGTTTTAAGAGAAGATTTAAAGGAAGGGAGAGAGTCGATATTACAAATGTTTTGTGGGAGAGAGTTTCAGAGGCAAGGGGCTACTCGACTGAAACCTCTAAACCCCATGATAGTCAAGTGAGCAGGAGGTATAATAAGATTGATAAAGGAAGAAGATCTAAGGATACGAGAAGGAATTTAGATGTGAAGAAGATCAGAAAGATAAGGAGGTGCCAGATTATGAAGGGTCTTGTAAGTAAGAAGCAGAATCTTAAAATCAATGCGATATTTAATAGGGAGCCAGTGAAGCTGTTGAAGGACAGGAGTAATGTATTCTGTGGAAGAGGTTCTGGTAATAATATAAGCTGCAGCATTCTGAACCAACTGGAGTTTGTAAAGGAGTTTGCGTGGAAGACCAGTAGGGATAGAATTACAATAATCAATATGAGATGTAACCAGTGCATGAACAAGAATAGCAGTGCTGGTAGCTTAAAGAGATGGACATAAATGGCTGATATTACAGAGATGGAAATATGCAGACTGAGTAACATTATTAATATGTGCCTCGAATTTTAAGGTACTATCGAGAATAACATCTAAGCTCTTAACCTAGGAAGAAGAAGAGATTATTGAATTATCAATATACAATTATCCAAAACAGATTTACTTCCTACCAGAAGGACCTCTGTTTTATCACTAATTTAAGAAAATTAGCAGACAACAACAACAACAATATTTTTTTATATAGCACATTTTCATACAAATAATGTAGCTCAAAGTGCTTTACATAATGAAGAAAAGAGAAATAAAAGACAAACTAAGAATTAGAATAAGACAACACTAATTAACATAGAATAAGAGTAAGGTCCAATGGCCAGGGAGGACAGAAAAATAAAAAAAAAAATCCAGACGACTGGAGAGAAAAAATAAAATCTGCAGGGGTTCTAGGCCATGAGACCGTCCAGCCCCCTCTGGGCATTCTATCTAACATAAATGAAACAGTCCACTTTGTATTTAGGGTTCTTATGGAAGGGCTTCATGATGATGGTAATGTAGACTTCTGGCTTTTAATCCATCAACGTAGGAACATCACAGTGCTTTGATTAGGTGGTGGTGGTGCAGGTTGCCACCACAGAAAACCGGGAAAAGAAACAGAAGAGAGAGTAGGGGTTAGTACGGATTTTAGAGCCACCATGAATAGTTATTATAATGAATTGAATATACAGAGTATCAGGATTAAATGAAGGTGAAGTTATCAGAAAGCCACGTTTAAGTAATGTGTTTTCAGCAGTTTTTTAAAGTTCTCCACTGTATTAGCCTGGTGAATTCCTACTGGCAGGCTATTCCAGATTTTAGGTGCATAACAGCAGAAGGCCGCCTCACCACTTCTTTTAGGTTTTGCTCTTAGAATTCTAAGCAGACACTCATTTGAGGATCTAAGATTACGATGTGAAATATAAGGTGTCAGACATTCCGATATATAAGATGGATGGAGATTATTTAAGGCTTTGTAAACCATAAGCAGTATTTTAAAGTCAATTCTGAATGACACAGGTAGCCAGTATAGTGACATCAAAACTGGAGAGATGTGCTTTTCTTTTTCTAGTTAGGATTCTAGCAGCTGCATTCTGCACTCGTAGCAAACGATTTATGTCTTTTTTGGGTAGTCCTTAGAGGAGTGCGTTATAGTAATCTAGCCAACTAAAAACAAAAGCGTGAAGTAATTTCTCAGCATCTTTCAATGATATAAGAGGTCTTTTGCTGTGTTTCTTAAGTGAAAAAATGCTGTCCTAGTGGTCTGATTAATATGCGATTTAAAATTCAGGTTACAGTCAACAGTTACCCCTAAGTTCTTTACCTCCGTCTTGACTTTTAATCCTAATGCATCAAATTTATTTCTAATAATCTCATTATCTCCATTATTGCCAATCACTAAAATTTCTGTTTTCTCTTTATTTAGCTTGAGAAAATTACTATTCATTCAATTAGAAACACAATTAAGACATTATGTTAGTGAATTTACAGCGTACAGGTCATCAGGTGCAATTGGTGCAATACAGCTGTGTTTCATAAGCATAGCTGTGGTAACTCACGTTGTGCCCTGAGATAATCTGATATAACGGAAGCATGTAGATTGAGAAGAGCAGCGGACCCAGGATAGAGCCTTATGAAACACCATATCGGATATCATGTGTCTTTGAGTTATAATTACCACAACTAACAAAGAATTTTCTCCCTGCCAGGGTAGGATTCAAACCAATTTAAGACACTTCCAGAGAGGCCCACCCATTGACTAAGGCAATTTCTAAGAATGTTGTGATCAGTGGTGTCAAATGTGGCACTCTGATCTAAGAGGATGAGAATAGATAAATGGCCTCTGTCTGCATTTACCCGCAAGTCATTTACTACTTTATCGAGTGCAGTTTCTGTGTTGTGATTTGTTCTAAAACTTGACTGAAATTTATCAAGAATAGCATGTTTATTGAGATGGTTATTTAACTGCATAATAAGTAAGTAAGAAGCAGAAACCATAATGGTTTGTTAAGTTTGACTAGATTGTATGGAATGTTGTTTTATTCAAATAAAATCAATAAAAAAGAACATAAATCATTAAATGTGTCACATAGTATGCATTTTATTGTTTATTTTTTATATATTTATTGATATTTTTCTTCATTTATTTATTCAATGAAACTGCATGCAACACGAAATACGCCTTGACATGAAAAACTCATTTATACGTTTTTTGACATTTATCTCATTGACATTTTTGTAAAAGCCTAGATGGTGGGCTTTGGTGAGTAATGTTTAATGATTGTCGAATCATTCGTAGTAAAGAGGTAGAGGTGCAGTTGTCAGGAGCTATTGACAACACAATTCGTTTTGCAATTGTGGCGTCTTAAGTAACCTGAACCTAAATAGGTATATTATAAAGAGGCAATATCCCTCCCATGGTGATACGGCGGTAAGAAATCACATAAGAGAAAATAGCTTAGCTTTCTTGAATGACGATTTACGCGGCATTACAGATGAAGGAAGCCATAGCAAGACTATTACCGAAGTGGGACCTCAATGTATACAGCCTGCCATTTTCGTCACTGCGCTGGAAGGATTTTCAGGATCGGATGACATTATCTACCATCCGTCCATAGGCTTCAAAGGTGTTCCGGGCAATGTTCCAAGGCTTTATACTCTTTATCCATGGCAGGTGCCCACTTCCAAACAAGGAAAAGAAGATCCAATATCATGATGACTCAGAAATAGTGTATGTTGCCCATTTCACAGTTGTCCTTAACTTGTGTTGTCTTAAGATGCTTGCCTAGCAATTCTAAATGCTGCACTCCTGTACTAAATCTGGCTTTGTGTTAGCTGTACATGTGAGAAGAAAAGAAAAGCAGATTTAAAATATTTGCATAGAACACAGTGACATATTAAATTTATATTCTGATTACAGGTGGAAATAAAATGTTGCATATTTTCCCATTGTTCAGCTTGTTATTACAGTATAAGGCTGAAATAAACACCACAGTTTGATTTATCTAAATCAGTTCATGCCTGACTGTTTTTGACTTTATCAATCAAACATAGTCTGTTCTTCTATTGTTATAACAGTAATCCCTCCTCGATCATGGGGGTTGTGTTCCAGAACCCCCCGCGAAAGGTGAAAATCTGCAAAGTAAAAACCATATGTTCATATGGTTATTTTTATATATTTTAAGCCCTTATAAACTCTCCCACACTATTATAAACATTTCCTGCACAATTATACAGCATAAACCCTTTGTATTCTCTTAGATAGTAGGTAGGATTCGTTGAAATTATGTATGTAAACACACTGTTTATATACAGTAAAACCTAAATATTATTTTAAAGATATTGAGCATCTCCGATATCACATATGTTACAGCCATTACGACAGACAGGCCACCAGCAATAAATATGTACAATGCAAGAATAATTGTATACACTAAAATGTGTGCACAGTGACACTAAACTATGTACATGCAATAAGTACTGTACGTACAAAATTAATTATGGTTACTCACCAACAATGACACCACGACTTGTCCGATAACGATTAGTTTAATTTTACTGCACAACAAACGAGAGCGTTACAGCTCTTCTAAAGGTGCCTCTTCAGGCGATTGTGTAGCACCGCTGTTGTTCTTCTTCCGGCAGTCTTCAATTCAAATCCCTAAAGCAGATTACATCCGGACTACCGCCTTATTACATCCACTTACAACTTGTTTTGTGCCCTGGTTAAAGGACACTGCGAGCACAACTTTTACCTTTTTGGCAATCGTAGCAGGAGCAGATTGTTTTGGAGCCATAACGAAAGGTTTGACTATGCACAAAGATAAACACAAAAGAGCACAAAAGTTAAATCTTTACACAGCGAAACACGTTGATGCTGAATGAGCGAGACAAGACTTCCTGGTTAACGCAGTGGAATCGAATTCGGCGCTCCATTGCCGAGCCAATCAGCACACAGGAACTTAACTGCGTGCTCTGACTGGGTAGCTTCTCAGCCATCCGCCAATAGCGTCTCTTGTATGAAATCAACTGGGCAAACAAACTGAGGAAGCATGTACCAGAAGTAAAAAGACCCATTGTCCGCAGAAACCTGCGAAGCAGTGAAAAATCTGCATTATATATTTAGATATGCTTACATATAAAATCCGTGATAGAGTGAAGCCGTGAAAGTCGAAGCATGATATAGCGAGGGATTACTGTACTACAATTATCCTTAAATTTCAGTGAAATTGTTCCCTTTTAAAATACAAGGAAATGCATAATTCTTGTTAGTTGTTGTTTTGCAGTCAAACACGTATGTTCAAACTTCTTCGCTCATGGGACAACTATATGTCAAAACACAGTGTAAAGTATAAATTAACAACACAGTTTTGAAAGAATACACTGAGAAACACAACTAAATCTACATAATTAAAGATGACTTTAAATCTGTATGTTTGAATATTGTCTTGTATATTTGCTCTGGCAGTACTCAAAAACAGAAGTTAACATTTTCATGATAATTAGAGGATAACTCAAATCTGATATGTTTATTAAATCATTTCATTACAATGTGGGAGTCTTACTTTAAAAGTGAATGTTAGTCTTGAGTGAAGAATAATTGACCATTATATTGACAGAATGTCATACATGAGAATTTGTATTCAAACTGTGGATTCAGGGCGGCACCATGGTAACACTTCTGCCTCCCAGTAAGGAGACCAGGGTTTGCTTCATGGGTCCTCCTTGTGTGGATTTTGTATATTCTCCCTGTGTCTTTGTAGGACTACTCTACACATTGTGCTATATAACCTAACATTCTATTAGCCTTCTCAATGGCTTCTGAACACTGTCTGGAAGTTGTTAGTGTAGAGTCCACTATGACTCCTAAATCCTTCTCATCAGATGCACTCCTAATTTTCATACCTCCCATTAAGGGCAATTCACTTTAAGTTGAACTCATCTCTGCCTAATGGATAAAATAAAGCACCTATTAGCAAGTTGCTGTAGCTGTAAGGAGACTACACTTTCCTTTGACTAGGTACATGTATTGTTTATATCTCTTTGGCACATTCTTTTACAGCAATATGAGCCCATACTCTTTCAATACAGTTAAAAAGTAGATTCTGTCTCTGTAGGTCTCAATGCTAATTGCTTAGAGATCTTGGACTAAAGGACTCTGAAATCACTCTGATCCTGGGTCCTGCGTATAACATTAAACTGCATGTGGCCCTGCAAGTAGTCCTCCAAATTGCATGAAAATTTGGGAGTTGGTGGCAATATGGTGAAGATGCTGTGATCTTCACAGAGTCAATGGAGGCTCTGATCTCGAAATCTGAGCAAGGAGTCTGAGTGTTTGAGCTTGTGAGTTTCCTGCATAAAAACCAAGATACAGGCCTTTAACACCAGAATCTCTGAAGCCAATGAAAATTTTTGTAATGCCGGGCCACCTTAAATTCCCAGCATTGGCAGCAGTCAAGTCGGATGCAAAATTCTCAGAGCTGAAGTCTGTTTGTCTGGAATTGTATAGGGTAAATAATACAGTATATTCTTATTTGGAATATATACATTTCACATGTGTCTACAATGATTTGTGTAAATGTAGTATGTCAGGAAATGTGATGCAAGAAACATTGAACATATAACTTAAACAGAAACTTTGTTCATGTTATAGTAATAATGACAAAATACTGACATGAAGTGTATAATGTGTGAAGACGGAAGTCCAAATATCAAATACTTTCCCAAAATTTATAACAAAACAAGTGTGCTTTCATTTACAAATATACTGTAACTAAAGAAAAATAAATTATTCAATTTACATGTTGCTGTCAATTTGTAAAAACAAACCCCCAAATATCAATTGACACAGAACAGATGTGTCTGCTTGGCTGTTGCAGAGGTCAGAAATGCTGCCTCGTAATCAAGAGGTTACGGGTTTGATCCTGGGTCCTGTTTACTGTTTTCAGTAGTGAGCTGCTATTATTGTTATCATTATATAATAACAACAACAACAACAACATTTATTTATATAGCACATATTCATACAAACAGTAGCTCAAAGTGCTTTACATAATAAAGAATAGAAAAATAAAAAACACAACATGAAAACAAAATAAATCAGCATTAATTAACATCGAATAAGAGTAAGGTCCAATGGCCAGGGGGGACAGAAAAAACAAAATAAAAACTCCAGACGGCTGGAGAAAAAAAAATAAAATCTGTAGGGATTCCAGACCATGAGACCGCCCAGTCCCCTCTATATAATGTATATAATAAAAACATACATTTTATTTGAGTCTGTAACACCTGACGTAAATTCTGCTACTTGTACAGCCTATTAGCAAGCTGAGCAAGACATCACACCACATACATGGACAAAGTACCATATAGCAAACGCAGAATGTACACTCCACCATAAGCAGCTCTTCACTGAAACATGGAGCAATGACACACAGATTTCTTCAACAACAGAATTCAACTTTACTAGTAAAGTGACAGGATAACAACTGCTTTCTCTTCTTTGACTTTTACAGTGTAACAAGGTCATAATTAACTGTCGTGTAAGTTGGTATCTTTCATGAGCTTTTGATTAATTTGGATACAATAGGCTTTGAGTTAAAGCTCTTTCCCACAGTTCTGCTTTATAAATCAAAGACAAACTGACTGTGATATCATGTTGAAAATCCAAAAAAGAAATGGTAGGTATAAAAGTAAGAAGTTCCAGAAGGCCACTTAATGGATTAAGAATAGTTGGCTTCTTCTTTGTTATATCTTTGTCTCATCTGTCTTTTATGTCGATATACATGCAAGTATTTTTTTTCTAAAATTCTATTGTTTTAAATAAATGATATTATTGTGTGTCTTAAAATGAGTTTACATCAGTTACTTTAATTAAGTGTTGTTTGTGGAGATCCCCATTTACAGAGCAAGGTAAGGAAAATAATGTGAGAGCCTTAACCTAAGGTACAACTTGGACATCCATCCATTCATTATCCAACCCGCTATATCCTAACTACAGGGTCACGGGGGTCTGCTGGAGCCAGCCAACACAGGGTGCAAGGCAGGAACAAACCCAGGCAGGGCGCCAGCCCACCGCAGGACGCGCACACACCCACACACACACTAGGGCCAATTTGGAATCTCCAATCCACCTAACCTGCGTGTCTTTGGACTGTGGGAGGAAACCGGCGTACCGGGAAGAAACCCACGCAGACATGGGGAGAACATGCAAGCTCCACGCAGGGAGGACCTGGGAAGCGAGCCAGGGTCTCCTAACTGTGAGGTAGCAGCACTACCCACTGTGCCACCATGCCACCCCCACATAACCAATCACCACAATATAAGCTCTGTAATAAATGTAAAACCAGCTGTAAGGTTTGAACGCCGATTCTTCAAAACTTTTAAAGAACACTGAAATATCTTCACAATATATGTTTAATTATTCCATTCAACTGTACATCCAGGGTCACACCATTCCCAGCAAGCATGCAGCGTGAGAGAGGAACAATCCCTGGATGGGGTGGCAGCTCATTGCTACTGCTGTGCCACCGTGCCTGCACATGTTTAATTATAATCAGTATGCATTATTTAAATGAAGGCAATAATGAGTCAGTCAGTCATTGTCCAACCCGCTATATCCTAACACAGGATCACGGGGGTCTGCTGGAGCCAATCCCAGCCAACACAGGGTGCAAGGCAGGAACAAATCCTGGGCAGGGTGCCAGCCCACTGCAGGGCACATACACACACACCAAGCACATACTAGGGACAATTCAGGATCACCAATACACCTAACCTGCATGTCTTTGGACAGTAGAAGTAAACCAGAGCACCCAGAGGAAACCCACGCAGACATGGGGAGAACATGCAAACTCCACGCAGGGAGGACCTGGGAAGTGAACCCAGGTCTCCTTACTGTGAGGTAGCACCACCCCGACATAACCAATCACCACAATATAAGCTCTGTAATAAATGTAAAACGAGCTGTAAACCACTGTAAATGTAAACCGCTACCACTGTGCTACTGTGCCGCCTGAAGGTAATAATTTATCTGTAAAATGTAATATACATACTTTAATGCATTTCATCATAAAAATGATATCAATTATACATCGTAGTATTCTAACAGCACGCCGCTCCAAGAGGGTAACTCTTGGAAATCTAAATCGATTTAAAAGCCAGTCATCATCATCATCTGTGAATACACAAACTCTTCTATTAGATTATAATAAATTCCTTTATTGTCATTGTATGGTACAAGGAGATTCAATATGCAAATAAACTTATTTTCCTATAAAATTGTAAAATAACAACAACAATAGGATAAAAAACAATGAAAAATATACAATATGAAAGCAAAAGTACAATATACATGTGGATATAGTGCAAATGGTTCATAAAGTGGCTCAGGTTGTGCAATTTTACAGTTGTAGTGCAAGTTTACAGTGAGGTAATTGCAATTATAAGTACAAATAGTTCTACTGGGAACACTTAATGGACTGAGTGTTTATAGCTCTTGGGATGAAACTGTTTCTGAGCCTCGAGGTCCCTACAGGAAAGGCTCTGAAGTGTTTGACAGATGAGAGAAGTTCAGATAGACTGAGGCGTGGCTGAGTGGAATCCATGCAGATGCTGGTGGCTTTCCTGAGGCGGCATTTGCTATAATTGTCCTCCAGGGCTTTCTGTTCAGTTGCTGTGCAACTGTGATTCCACACACAGATATAATGGTTGGTGCACTGAGAGTAACAATGCTAAATTAGCTATGAGATTTGGAATAGTTTGGCCATTATGTGAACCATTATATTGTTACAGAATGATTACAATCAAGTGCCTTAATTTGGGATTTGATAAATCCCACATCATTGATGCGAATCTGAAAAAAGGGAGGCAACATTGAAACAGTAGCGCTGCTTTAATAATAATAATAATACATTTTATTTATATAACGCCTTTCCCATGCTCAAGGCACTTTACAGAGTTTAAGAAAGAACTACAGGGTATACAGTACATAGCATTGTACTAAACCAGATAAATAAATAAAGAAGAGTAAGAAAGTAAATTCAGAGAAAAGCCTAACTGACAACATAATTGATGGTCTAGCATACACAGGTTACATGAACATCTTGACAGAGAGGTAAACTTAAAGAAGAGTAATAAAGTCAAGTAGAGCTAAAAGCCTCCCTGAACAGATGAGTTTTGAGTTGTTTTTTAAAAGAATTTATGGGGTCAGCTGATCTAATTACTTTCGGTAGGTCATTCCAGAGTCTGGGTGCTATACAGCTGAAGGCCCTGTCACCCATGGAATGTAGATTAGTGTGGGGCACAACAAGATTACCAGAATCAGAGGACCTTAGTGGGCACACTACAAACTGATGTAATTTGGCGCAAGGTCATTTAAGGCTTTGTAGGTTATTAGTAGAATTTTATATTCAATTCTGCAAGACACAGGAAGCCAGTGAAGGGAGAGCAGGATGGGTGTTATGTGCTTGCTGCTGCTGGTTCGAGTAAGGACTCTTGCAGCCGAGTTTTGAATAAGCTTGAACTTTGATATAAGATTAGAAGGGGCACCTGCCAGTAGGGAATTACAATAATCGCTGTGGAATGTGATAAAAGCATGAACAAGTTTCTCAGCGTTAGAAAAGGAGAAGAAGGAGCGAACATGTGATATGTTACGGAGGTGAAAGTAAGAATGATTCTTAATGTGATTTATGTGGTCAGAATAAGAAAGGGAGGAATCAAAAATGACACCAAGATTCTTTGCAGTAGAGGCAGGTCTGATGAGATCACCGCCAAGATTGACTGGGAAGGAGCTCATTTTATTAAGTTGCACTTTAGTCCCAATTTGATGCTGGGTGCCGCCAGTTTGTAAAACAGAGCACAAATGTGCATACACAAGATGAGGGACTGCTGTAAAAATGTGCGTGGTTTTACACCAAGTTTAGTTTTTATACATCTCAAAGTGAGTGTCCTGGAAACGGGCATATGCAACACTTTTGTGCGTATGTACCATTTACACATGAGGCGTGTCAGTGACAGTTTATGGGCTCAAATAAATGCATTTACCCACCAAACTAGGGGTTGGCACTGCCCTCTAACTCTTTCCCCTCTCTCCCTGCAGAACAACTGAACAATCTACAACATAACAACTTCACTTCCGGTTCCAACACTCAAGACCCCAACTCTTCCTGACGTCACTTCTGATATTCACCCATGACATCACTTCCTACAGCCAACTACATATACTGCCTCCATTTTTCTTTTTATCAGTTCCGTTTTGAACTCTGTCTGTAAAGACGTCATTTCCATTTTTTGCACACTGCAGTATACGGGGGATCCCCCCAAACCTTTGACGGTGTTTGTGCCCTTATTTTACAGACCCCAGGTCTCTGATTTACAAACTAAGTAGTCAAGGAGTTTTGACCAAGGAGTATAATGAGGCAAAAAGAAAATATGTATAGACAAATTTAATAGAATTGTAAACCAAAATATAAAGCAGAGTCCCTAAGGCTATTGTTTTTGTATTAAACATCTGTAAGAAAAAAGTTTTATTTCAAACAAAAAAGTTTACTTACAATTGAATGAAGTTGCCCTGTGCAACTTGTAGCAAAAAGCAGTAGTCTGCAGACATAAAATGGTGATTTGCCTTGCTGGCACATATTAACTGTACAAAGACTGCTGAAACAAAGAACGTGGATAGAACATAAACAAATCTCTTGATCACTCATTGTGAAACACTAGTAAACTGTAAAATAAATTAGTGTATCAGTCAATCATATTCTAATCTGCTTAGTCCTGAACAGGGTCGCAGGGGTCTACTTGAGCCTATCCCAGCTAGCATAGGGTGCAAGGAAGGAACAAACCCTGGACAAGGCACCAGTCCATCGCAGGGAGAACACACACACATACACACTTGCACACACACACATAGAAACACACACACACCAAAAAAAATCTCACATTTTCGTTTATTTTTCTCATTTTTTTCAAACATGGGCATGTTATATATCATTGGAAACATCTCTGTCTCAACTATAAAATGATACAAAGCTTGCAATGGCATGACCTACCAAGCCAGGACCACCCGAACGGAAATGGTGGCAGCTGGGCATACCCACATTGTCTATAATGACAAATATCCTCCTAATGTTTCATGTTATTGCCACAAGCTTGGGCTAGTGTTATTCAGCAGAAGCTGTTGTAAGTTTTAATATAAGCCCATTGTTCAAAGATGGCTATATTTGGTGTCGTTGGAAACTTCACAGTCTCAGCTATCCAGTGAGTTTTGTGATGGTATTACTCACGCAACAAGAGCCACCTCCAGAATCACCAAATGGTTGAACCCATTAATGGCATTTTTGTTAATGTATTATGTCATTTTTCTCAACACTCCTTCTTCTACATACTCGTGTGTGGCCTTGTTTTGCTCAGTAAACCTACTGGAAGTGTTGATATATTACTTGTATATTTTTGCTGTTGATTTGTGGAGTTATACGCAAGAGCATGCAAAAATGCACACATAAGCTGTGACAGTTTTTCTATTTTTTTGTAACATGGTTGCCACTGTACTGGAGTTTCAATCTACTTGTTGAGACCTTTCAATTGATGTATAACACCTGGGTATTTCTTATACAGAAAAATTACTAGGTTGATTATAATTTTTTATGATGCTGTATGACGCAGCACACGTATGATTAAATGTTAGATAAAAAGTCAAATGTACATACTGTAACAATGTGATGACTCTGAGTGTGTAGTAGACCCCTGTGGCTTTCAAGTGACGTGGTTCATCTACATGACGTGGAGAAAGACGTTTTAAAACATTTCTGTAACCCTTGTTGGCCCGGTAGTGGGCCACTTAGGGTTTAAGAGGTTCACACATACAGTCCTCAAAACAGACAGCAAAGGGCAAAACACTCAAACATTTGAGAAAAATAGAAGTTCGTTTGACTTTTAATTTTGGTTTAACTTCAAACAGCTGTTAATGCAAAAGAAACAAACAAATTACCAAAACAAGAATATCACAGGAAAACATTTCCTTATTAATGAAGGGTTTTCTCTACAGCTGTCTCCAGAAGGTTCAGTTTTGAAAGCAGGTTCAAAGACTGAATAACTTGATGAATTTCAACAAATTATAGCTCAAATGTTAAACTATTCTGAAAGATACCCCTCAGTCAGTATAACCATGTAAAGTACAAATCAGAGTGACATATGAATGTGTTACTGTGTACTTCAACCTCACATCATTTTGAAATATTTTTCTTTATTCCAAATTTTTGTAAAAAAAGAGGTTTGCCTTATTATACTCAGTAATATTTTGGAGAATTTCATCAAATTAATGCAAAAGTGCACAATCTCCAAATTAATATTCTAATTTGATGCATAAAAATATTGTAATTTTTGAATCTATGTCCTTATACTCCACTTGAATCTTTACATTTCACAAGAAATTTAAACTGCTTCATATATAATTTTCTTTCCAGAGTGCCAACACGATTTAACGTGTTTCTGCTAACATTTTTTGTTCATGACTGATTAAATCTACTACTTTCAGGATTTGTCAGGTTAATGGGCAGCAGCAATCAGTGCTCTGGGAGAGTTGAAGTTAATGAAAGAAAGACATGGCACTCGGTCTGTGTTTCCAGTTTTGACTTACAAGATGCAGAAGTCGTTTGTCGTGAGTTGAGCTGCGGGAGTCCTAAAGAGGTGGTGAGTGGTGACAAGTTTGGAGAAAGACGAGGTGAAGTCTGGTCAAAGGAGTTCCAATGTCGTGGTGATGAGTCCTATCTCCAGTATTGTCCCACATCTGAAAACGTAAATCGTGGCTGCACATCCAGGGACCATGTGGGACTTGTCTGTTTTGGTGAGTCACTATTTTTAATACTGCTTATGGTGCAGGAAAAAGAAAGTGACATCCTTTATTATCTATTTTCATGCTAATTATTGATTCTCCATTTGTGCCTTTTTGCTTTGCTCTACTATGTTAGCACTTTTGCCAGACAGAATAGAACAGAAAAAAAAAAAAAAATTTACTGCCCTGGATGGCTGTTTTAACTTTCCTGTCTGAAGCAGCTGGAATATCATTAGATTTTAATCTTTTTGAATTACAGTTTTATTTCCATAAGCATTGACCATATGCAGTTTACTTGGTTATTAATTTAAGATTTTCATTATTGTTTTCATAGCCAAAACAAGTGTCCAAGGGTTTTTGATACTTGGCAGCATTTCTTGCACTCAAATTGTAGTTTAAATAATATTATTAAAATGATCATGTGATGTTATGGGTGGGGAAGGGGGGTGGACAGAGAGATTTGGACAGTGTCTATAAGAAATCCTTCACATTTTTAGTTTAGCTAATGATCAAGAAGCATTAAAGCAAAAGAGGAGGAAATTTAGTCATAATTTGTTGCTCAATCTTCTTTAAACATTTGGATCATTTCTGGCCATGAAATCCATTTTTGAAAATGTTAAATCTGCACTATCAGTAAATTTTAATTTAATACAGTAATTTTTCAAACCCGCTTAGTCCTGAATAATGGGTACTCAATTTTATTGTGATAGACTTCCTTAAGGTATGAAATTGACAGAAGGGATTTGTTTTACAAATGAAACATATGTTGTTGTGGTGAACATGCAGAAGGGTTTTTGTTTTTAAGATTTATTAAATATTTGTGTAATTCCTGCCATAAGTTGTGGTAAACTGTGATCTGGGCTGAATTGAGAAGTGTTTGAGAATTTGAAAACATTGTAATTCTTACTTTTATGTATTTATTTTTGATTTATTTCGTTATCTATAATACAACTACTTTAATTTGCATTGCAATTGTTTGCAAGAATCAAGGATAAAAATAACAGGTTTTCAAAAAATACATGAATTTAAGATTTACAAGGATAAAATTTTGGCATCTACAGAACTAAAATATGAAAAAGTTATAAATTATGAAAAAGTTATAAATTATTGATTGTATACTGTATGATGAAATGTCTGAGGCGATTTGATGCTGTGGGTAATGTTTATTATTTCTTTCATTCATTCTGGTAAGAACGCAGAGTGTCACCACAACAAACCAGAAAGAGGAAACAAGATCAAAAGAAAATTCTAGTAACTATAATAAAATTCGATATTAATTTTAATTTAGTTCAATAGTTGCACTAGTCCTCCCTGCGTGGAGGTTGCATGGTCTCCCCGTGTCTGCATGGGTTTCCTCCGGGTGCTCCGGTTTCCTCCCACAGTCCAAAGACATGCAGGTTAGGTGCATTGACGATTCTAAATTGTCCCTAGTATGTGCTTGGTGTGTGTGGGTGTGTGTGTGTGTGCCCTGCGGTGGGCTAGCGCCCTGCCCAGGGTTTATTTCCTGCCTTGTGCCCTGCGTTGACTGGGATTGGCTCCAGCATTTCCCCATGACCCTGTAGTTAGGATATAGCAGGTTGGATAATGGATGGATGGATGGATGGATAGTTGCACTATGAATATATTATAAAAATGACAAGTTAAAAGTGTGCTTGTAGTAATTTTTCTTTTTTTAATATTTAACAGATACCTCCTTGATGTATTTCTATTATTAAATTTTTCCACATTTTTGACTGAAAATTGTAAAAGGGTGTTTTACCAGTTCTTTTATGCTTCATTCTTGGAACATCTAGCAAGCTAGCATTTAAAATCTGAGATCAGTTTTAACAGTAGTAGTAGTAGTAATAGTGGTACAAGTATTGCATTACAATTAGCAATGTGTTTTGATAGCCATTCTGAATCAGAATTTGCCAACTTATAGATAATTAGAAGTATTTTAAAATTAATTCTAAAAACAGGTAATCATGCTAATACATGGAAATTGTGTTCAACTTTTATGTTATTTGTTAAAATTATTGCTGCTTCATTTTGAACAAACTTCAGGCAATTTATATATTGTTGGTAGCTCTGAAAATAGTGCATTGTAATAGACTAGGTGGCTAAAAACAAAAAGCACTAATTTTCCACATTTTATCTGTAATGATATTAAAGATTAATCTTATCCTATGTCTCTTAAATGAAAAAAAAATGAAGTCATAGAAATATGGTTAATATTTGCTTTAAAATGTGCATCAGAGTCAATAAGGAGGCCAAAATCTTTAACTTCTAGTTTGATTTATTTGCAAGGTCAGATGCTTTTTCCTAAGATTTTCGACTGCAGGAAATAACTAGTTTGTGTTATTTCCTTGTTTAGTTTAAGGAAATTATTGCATATTGTGGTAGAAATACATATCTGGACAAACATATTAATTAAAGAAAGAAACTTTGACATATTTTATAAAACCTGTTTGAGTAAGAAACTAGGCAGGAGAAAACCTGTTTATTGCATCTTTAATTATTCCTTCAGCAAATATTGAAAAGGGAGCATTCATCACAGCAGTCTGTTACAGAATGGTCAAAAAAATAAAGGCAGAGATCTGTTTTATAAGCAAATGAATTTACATAGTAACGCCAATCAATGCATACATTTACTCTGATTGGTTCATTAGCTTACACCCAAATAACTTATTGAAGTAAAAGTCTATTTTTATTACTATTTTTCTTTTCAAATCTTTTAGGTTTAGGTATTACCCTTGAAGTCTCTGTGCATGTGACAACTGTCTAATCTTGTTTACAGGACATCTGCTCATCTCTTAATCATCTCCTGGTACATTTTGTGTATTCCATCAACCATTCTCCTTTTACATTCTTGTCTTTGTTGTTCACTAGGCCTTTATCTAGTGTCCTGATATGATTAAACAGGTTTCTGACATTTATTAATCTTTTAGGCTACCTACTTAAGATGAATGCTATATTAACCATAAAATTATCTTCTTACACTATCCATTCAGTAATGTTTTTTGAAACACTCTCAAGACAGAAGAGCCTTGGAGCACTATATACATGATTAGGTGTGTGTTGTTTGCATATACTGTATATGGTACCTTAACTCACATTTAGAAAAAATAAAATGTAAAATGAAAATCATAAAGGGCCCAGAATTTATCGGACAAACCATACATATAATATCACAAAATATTCATGCAACTCATACAATACAATACCATACAATTTATTTTTGTATAGCCTAAAATCACACAAGGAGTGCCGCAATGAGCTTTAACAGGCCCTGCCTCTTGACAGCCCACCAGCCTTGACTCTCTAAGAAGACAAGGATAAACTCCCAAAAAAACCCCAATAGGGAAAAAATGGAAGAAACCTTGGGAAAGGCAGTTCAAAGAGAGACCCCTTTCCAGGTAGGTTGGGCATGCAGTGGGTGTCAAAAAGAAGGGGGTCAATATAATACAATACACAGAACAGAACAAAACCTGAATACAGTATAAAAATAAAAATTTTAGAAGTACGTAGCAGAATTTAACAATGGATGACATCACATAATATGATTTGGATTTGTTTATAATCCTGGAGACCTCATCCATCTAGCTGCCTCCCCCATTTGGCCATTCCACAGCTGAAACAGTGGTAGGCCAGCCAATCCAATGAAAGGACCTCTCTTTCCCATGATTCCAGTGATCGTCCATCAGGGATGACTTTACCATAAGCAGACACAACAACTTGGCAGGTGTGCCATGGCACCAAGTGCCACATTTGAGTACCAAGAAGAGAAGCAGAATAGTTGAGGGTTAGTATCAAATTATAACTATCATGTCACTTATGTTTTAGTGCTAATGGCTAACAACAGAGATGCAGTATGTACAGTAAATCAGCAGCTCTAGTCAGGATATGCTAAACTGAAGTAGTGAGTCTTCAGTCGGGATTTAAAAACTGAGACCGAAGGGGGATCTCTTATAGAAGCAGGCAGACCATTCCACAGTTTAGGGGCCCTGTAACTAAAAGTTCGACCTCCCACTGTTATTTTATTAATCCTTGGAATCATAAGCAGACCGTCATCTTGAGATCTTAATGTGCACTCTGGTTTGTAAGTCATGATAAGTTCAGACAAGTAAGCCAGACCTTGGCCATTTAATGCTTTATATGTTAAAAGGAGGATTTTGAAATCTGCCCTAAACTTAACCGGGAGCCAGTGTAAGGATTTAAGAACTGGAGTTATATGTTCGTATTTTCTTGTTCTTGTGATAATTCTTGCAGCAGCATTTTGGATGAACTGGAGGCTGTATAAAGAACATTTTGAACAGCCAGTGAACACCGCATTGCAGTAGTCAATCCTACTAGAAATAAATGCATGAATTAATTTCTCAGAATCCTGTTTATTTAGAAAGCGCCTTAATTTCCTAACATTTTTAAGATGGAAGAAACATGATTTGGACAACTTTGTAATATGTGCTTTAAATGACATGCTAGAGTCAAAGAAAACTCCGAAATTTCGGGCTGATTCAGAAATACAAAGAAATTAAACAAACTATCACTTTGTATGTTATAAAACTGAGTTGGGGGTCTGCTTCATTAATATGCACATTTTTAGAAAGTCTTTTGAAAAATATTATAACAGACTCATGTCCTTTTGAAAATAATCCCAAACGTTTCACCATAGTATTAACATTAATTTTAGACAAAACATGCCTATGAAAATATTACATGTGTTAAGAATCAAGGATCTTGTATTGTCATTCCAACATCCATATGCAGAAATGAAATTCAGTACTCAGGTCCCAGTAATTAAAAAATGCACATAAAAACCCATAATAATAAAATGTACCCCATAAGTAATCCCTTAATCCAGTGGTTCTCAACCTGTGGGGCAGGCCCCCCGGGGGGGGCGTGAAGTAACAAACAGGGGGACGCGAAGATGTGAAAAAAAGAAAACGAATCAAAAATATGAAAAAGACATCTATTAAAACCAAAACAAATGAACTTAAACTACATTCTTATACTAGAAAAATAAATATAGAGTTAGATAAATGTCTATAAAAGTTAAGTAGGTATAATAAAATATGCATCTATGATATATCATTAATTAAAAAAGAACAAATTGGTATTAGTGTGCTCCTTTCAAAAAACATTAGGGGGGCATGATTAAAACTGTTATGAAAACTCTGTTCGCAAATACTTAAAGGTTGAGAAAAGCTGTCTTAATCCCATTAAATTCATAATAAAAGTATCACAGATAAACACAATAAAACAGAATGAAATAACATTAATACATAAAATAGAGCAAGATAACTATTGCTAAAAAAATATTATTGCAGTATGCCCTGTAATTAGCAGTAAGTAAAAAAGGTAGCAGCAGACAGTTCAGTTCATAAGACTACTGAAACTAAAATGCAAAATGTAGTATAAATCACAAAGAGTGTTCAATCAGATTTAGTGATGTTGTATTCATTAGTGTAATAGCTCCAAGAAGAAGAAGCTATTCCTCAACCTAATGCAAGCCCGCAAGCTGCGCAATCTCCTGTCTGACAGGAAGGGGTCAGACAATCTATGTGCAGGATGCATGAGATCTTCCATAATGGAGGAGGTTATGAATTCCAGTTTTTTTAAAAAGAAATAAAACTGGGTGACTGGTCGTTTGCAGGGCATAACAAAATGCCACCACTGAAAAACTGGAAAAAAAGCAGGGAAAAGTAGAGATTAGTAAATATTGCAAATATCTGAAGAATATGGTAATTCTATGCATGTAATGTCTATTAGATGTACTACTAAAATGTAGCAATGAAAAGGTGAAATTAGAAGGCCTTCTCACCACATCTTTACACCTAGCTCTTGGAATAATAAGCATATCACTATTAGAAGATCTAAGGTTACAACTTGGAATGCAGGGGGACAAGCATTCCAAAATATACGATGGAGCAAGATTATTTAAGGCATCATATAATATTAGTAGCATTTTCAAATCTTTTCTAAAGGACATAGCTAATCAATGTAACCATGTTTAAGTCATAATCCATGATTACACCTAAATTCTTTACCTCTGCCTTGATTTTTAGTGCTAAGGGATCAAGTTAATTTCTAAAACTCTCTTTATTTCCATTTTTGCTAACCACTTAGATTTCAGTTTTTTTCCCTATTTAGTTTGAGAAAGTTACCAGATCGTCAGTGTCATCATTTGCTATAGATAAGTTCATTTGTTTATCATCAGCATAGGTGTGGTTATTCAGCTTGTTGTTTTTATATAATCTGGTCCAGAATAAATCCTTGTGGGTACACCATATGGAATATCGTGGGCCCCGAACTACAATCAACACACATAAAGAATTTTCTGCCTGTTAAATAGGACTAAAATTAATTTCACTTTGATTTAAAAAGATACTAATATTAGTTTTTCCGGTCAAGGTAACTGTAATATTATTACTAATTTTTCAAAAGGACTGTGTCATATTTCTCTTGACACAGAAAAGTAATATTATTACTTAACTTGTTAAATATTACTCCCAACTTTTATATGTTTGTTTGCTGGGCCCACCTAGAATCTCGTTTTCATTTGATTTATTGTTTTTTGAAATTAGTTTGAAAATTTATGTTACTTCTAAGTTGTTTTATTTTGTATTTTTGTCTGCTTGTCAAAGGTATTTGATGAAAATATACTTATTTGTTGAATAGTACTCTTTAAGACATTTTCTGAAATTTTATAGATGACTTGTTAGGAATAAATGTTTCACTATCATCAACTAAGCTTTGGATATCGTATTTTTGTCTCAACTAAACAGTTGGTTACTATATATAAAAGGTGGATGTGTTTGTTTTATCACCATTTTAACTTTTTATCACCAGTTTATCAAATGTCTCTCAGCAGTAAGAAGTGCTTGCGAGACCCTCACTAATTTTATTGAAATAAGTGACACTTGTGAATGTACGTGAAGATTGGTATAAGCTCTTAATCGGTTCAGAAGGTTGTGAGAAGCCTTGGAGTGGTTGAATCTACAGGTACACCGTTCTCATCGTGTCACAGAGTAAAAATGACATTTTAGTAGTGGCTGACTGCTTAAGACATTGAAATATTTCTCATCTGAAACAAAGGCACACTACAAAAGTGAATGAAAGTCAAAAAAGTATTTAAAAAATATTTACAAAGGAAGAAGTAAGGAAAATTTAGTAAAGTGTTTTGTTTAAATAACAGGACATTTACATTTCAACCTTCTGCTCAAAAATAAACAAGATAGCAATGTACCTTGTCCTATTCTTGTTGCAATATTAAGAGATACACAAAGAATGAGTACATCCTCAGTACACCTCTCAGTTATCACCGTGTGTGTGGGCAGCAGAAGAATAGAGCAGAATGAAAATGAAGAAAAAGAGAGGTTTAGGTAAATATGCAGCTTCAATAATAAACTGCTAAGAAGATCTGCTCAAGTCTGTTTTCTGTTCTTCTGCATCAGGTAATTTTTACAATATTATATAACATGACCCATCAAAGAAGGTATTCATGCTCAGTGGATGGAAGAGTGTTAAATAAACACTTTATGGGTAACTCTTAAATGATTAGTTTAACACTTTAAGAATTACCGTAATTTAACATTGGCAATTTTACTGTTTGCATTTTTTTTTCAAATAGAGTATGATTAGTCTGATTGATGATACATGCATTGGGATTAAATTTCATGAACCTCAAATCAGTGTTTGTAGAAAAGGATTTCCTTGCCTGTGATGAACTGATGACTTCAAAACGGGTTTTTTTTCTCACTTTGTGCCTGTTGCTTTCTGAGGAAGGCTCCGGCTTTCCTGTGACTCTGTTCTGGATAAGCAGGTTTAGAAAATGTATAGTTGGATTTCCTTTCTTGAATGTGCAAATCATTTGAGATATGAATGTTTTAGGGAAGTAGCCAGGAGCTACACAAGATGCATCAGAGCTTTGCTTCTGTCTGATAGTGCCATACAGTATTCTCCAAAAATATGTGAGGCCACTGCTGTCGGTCCACTTCTTTCATGGTACCAACTAATTGTGCTGCTCTAATAACTAATCTGCAATTTTTACATTACTTGAATTAATTTACCACTCATTAGCAAGGTAACCTGCAACTTTTCTACTTTTATAGTAGATATTGTGTGTTTCTCATGCAGTTGCCCTTGTGTCATTTCCCTTCTCCCTTACTGTAATTGTTTTATACACATGTAAAAAAATTAATCAATAGATTGTTTTTTTTTTGGTTCCATTAATATTTGCATCTACAGTTTGGACTTTAATTGTCTTCTACATTTCATGCGTACTTCATCTACTACATGTTTTGAATGCTCTGACCTTTTTATACTTAATTTTCATTGTTTCTATTTATATCCCTGTTTTTAACTGCTGCTTTTAGCAAAATTTTTAGATGACCACACCTCTTAAATTAAAGGTTGTTTGAAGTGTGGTTTTCCTTTTCCAGTGAGAGGTTCTCTGATCTTCTTATAAGCCGTAGAGAAAGAACTAAAGAGCTTGGTGAGAGACTAGTGAGCAAACCACAAGTGAGACTCATAATTCATTATTGGCACCTTGTCTTTAAACTGTGGCAATATTTTATCGCTAACACTCATAGATGGTGTCTTCTTTTCTCTGTCACTTTTCTGTCTTTTACACAGGATACACAGGATACAGGGTGGTCAATGGCACTGACTCCTGTTCTGGCCATGTGGAGTTACAGTTTGATGGTAAATGGGGAACTGTCTGTGATCAGTATTGGACTCTGAAAGATGCAAATGTTTTGTGCCACCAACTGAATTGTGGGTATGCTACAGAAGCCCCTGGACAGGCCAGCTTTGGAGAAGGCATTGGTAAAATATGGGCAGATATATTTGGCTGTGAAGGCAGTGAGACCCACTTGTCAAAGTGCCCCATCTCTGTATGGGGGCGAGGAGACTGCACTCATGCAAATGATGCCGGTGTGATTTGTTCTGGTGAGCAATAGCTTCTTTATTAAACAACTAGTAACTAGCTTTGTTGGACATTTCTGATTATAACACAATACAGTACAATACAATTATATAAGTACAATTATATAATATGTACTGAAATGTACACAAACGTTATTTTCCATTTTTAATTGCAAATATGATTTTTTTAAATTTATCTAACAGAGGTTGTCTTTATATTACAGGATTTTAATTTCAGAAACATTACTATAGGTGCCAAGAACACAAAGACACAATATACACAATTATAATTTACTTTTGTTTCTAATAAAAAATTAAAAGGTCCATTACATCATTAGCAAAATCAAGTAAGCACTCTAACATCTCTTGCAATTATATAGAAAATGGAAAAGAATTTTAAAGTGGCAATAAAAAATAATGTGTCTGCTGGTATGATCTTAGACTCCTCTCCTTTATTTTCTTCTTCTTTCCAACGCCACCTATATGTGCCAGTCACACAATGTATAATAATTAGTAAATATTGTTAACATTTTCAAATGTTGTTCATGTTTAATGTTGTTTGGAAGCTTTGGCTATTTTATTTGTCTATGTTTGCAACCACCTACAGTTTCATTTTTAAACTTGTCCCCTTAACTTCACAAAAGTTTTTCTGATGGCTTCAGTCAGAATATTTATATTTTTAAATTAACCTCCAAAACAAATTGTGTCACTTCACTCTTTACCCTTCAGCTTTGTCTTCAGCTTTATGCTGTAGGAGTCAGTTTTGTAAGGTTGTGCCGAGTGAACAGTAAAGTAAAGTACATCACCATAAGTTGACTCAATTTCTTCTAAAAAGGCTCTGAACTGGCGATGCACTACATGGCCTGATGTAATTAATACATTTCAGAACAACAGACATGACATTATCAAATTCTAAGCATCTGCTGCAATGTAAAACTACTGCTGGATCAGCTTTTTTAACCAACGCTACCAGTCCATTTTGTTTGCCTGTGATGGACGGGGCTCCATCTGTGGTGATGCCTACCAGTTTGCTCCATGAGAAACCAGCACGCTCAATCGCGTCACACAGAAGCTGATATATATCGTGGTACGGCCGTGCATTGGACATAAACTTAATAATTCCTCAGTTACATCAAAGTGGGGATTAACACCCCTAATGAAAATCAGTGTCGGTTTTGTTGGTGCTTTCATCATGCGCAGTAAAAGCTTTAGCTTTCTCCCATAACTGATCATAAATGTTATTTGATAACTCACCTATTCGCTCTGCCATGGCGTTTGCTGATATGGAGATATTTCTGCACAAGCCTGTCTTTTCTGAACACAATATTTCAGCGACTTTTAACATACAGTCCTTAAGAAACTGCCCTTCGGTGAATGGCTTTCCTGCCTTAGCGATTAACTCACTTACCACATAACTTGCTTCCACCGCCCCATCAGAATCCTTCTTTGTGTTGCAAAAAAGACTTTGCTGTAATTTCATGCCTTTGTGTAGCTGCATAGCTTGTTTTTTCCTCTCTTCTCCCTGATACTTATCATACTGTTCTCCTGTTTAGTTGAGTAATGACGTTTGAAATTATATTCCTTCAAAACAACGACTTTTTCTTTGCATATACAGGTGGCATTTTCAATGAATTCCACAAAAAATACTGTGATGTCCATCTTTCTTGACATTGTCTGTGCTCAGCATTCACTTTCCTTTTTGGTTCAGAAAGAGACATCTTTTTTTATTGACAATCCAGCAAATGAATTCCAAAAAAAATAACTTGCTTTCTTTTTATCAAAAACTGTACATTTGCACCTAATGACAAAACTGAAAGATTTACATTAATTTTAAATAATTTTTTAACTTAAAATTATTATTTTTAAACTTGTTCAGTCTTAAACGAGTAAAAGAAGGAAGTAGGCAAAAATAGTTAAATAAATTTACCGTTCGCGGGCCAGATTGCATTATTTTGTTGACGTCATATACAGTATGGGCTGGTGGGAAGGGGACAGGGTCAGGGGATTACTGTAATTAATTAATAAGCAAGGTAAAGTAATTATAATATGCCAGTAATTATTCTTTCAAGATTATATAAAATATTTAATTCCTATTATATTTTATTTATTCAGTTATTTGCAGTAGAGCACATTATAACAATTACATTTTGTTTTGTTTGAAAAATGCCTGAACATGCCACCAGGTAAAACTGCTTTTTTACTTTTTATTACTTCTTGTCTTCAGTAAAGGATGGTAGAGTCAGACTCTTAGGTGGTCAAGGAATTTGTGAGGGACATGTGGAAGTTTTCTACAACAGGACCTGGTCAAGAGTTATTGATAACTCCTGGGGTGATAGAGAGTCTTTAGTAGTCTGCAGGCAGCTTGGCTGTGGCTCAGGGATGGAAGCATCCACATCCTACCTTTATGGGAACGGCAAAGGAAATGTGTGTGTGACAGGCATTCAGTGCTCTGAGAAGAACAACCATTTGAAGACTTGTACTCATCCACAAACAGCACATTGTGGAATCAGTCATGATTTGGCAGTCATCTGTTCTGGTGAATCCAGTTACACACATCCACACTGAATCAATTTAGAATCACCAGATAACCTAAATCACACATCTTAGTAATGTGGGAAGAAAATTAAAGTATCCCAAGCAAATCTAACAGAGACACAGCAAAAACAGTCAAATTTCACACAGACAGAAACTTAGTGTTAGATTCAAACCCACAACACTTTATCTATGATGTAGCAGTGCTAACCACTATGCCACTCTGAGACCAATGATATTTTTTTGGAAAATTCAAGTAAATCCGGAGATGACTTAATGTCTTATTACAGTTAGACCTCCTAAGCTGAATACGACTCAATTTCTTTCAACACTTAAATAAAACATTAAAACAAATAAGACTTTTAATATTATGATATTAACATCATCTCAATTTATTATCTGTTGTGCAAACACTAGATATAACGTAACACTGCCAAAATGGTTCAATCCAACTCAGAGTCCTTGGCTGTCAGAGCTTATACTGTGTAAACGCTGGCCCGGACACACACAGACGGACATCTTAAATTCACCACACACGTTTATTTACAAAGTCTATTTACAAATACGTCACGTGCACAAACCCCAGTGCCTCTTGCACCGATTCCCCAAAGTCCAGGGCTCACAGTCTTTCTGTGCCTTTCTTCTGGCCGCCTCCAGTCCTCTCCCCAGTTCTGTCTCGCTACCCCCCGACATCCACCAATGACTGGAGGGAGGCGGCCCCTCTTTTAGGAACCCGGATGGGCTCCAGCTGCTTCCTGGCAATTAGTCTTGGCCACACCCCTGTGTGGCGGAAGTGCCGGCTGCGCACCCGGAAGCCGTCCGGGTGTCCCCGGTCGTCTTCCCCCCGGCACTTCCTGGTGTGGCGGAAGTGCCGGGCTCCCGGGATGATAAGGCACTGGGGCGCCGCCTGGCGGCGGCCACAGGTCCCTACAGGGCTAGGCTTCCAAGTCCTCTACCCGAGGCCTCCTGCATAACCAGGACGGACTCCCCCTCTCGGTCTGGAGGAGGCACACGCCCTCCTCGGGTCCTCCAAGGCGTCCCGGCCGGGGACCACACGGGATAAACCGGCATCGGGGCGCCGCCTGGCGGTGGCCACGGGTCCCTACAGGGCTGGGCTTCCAAGCCCTCTACCCGAGGCCCCCAACATAACCAGGACGGACGCCCCCTCGTGGTCTGGAGGAGGCACAAGCCCTCCTCTCGTCCTCCTGGGCGTCCCGGCCGGGGACCACAGTGCCCCACCGCTAGCGAGGACACGTGGGTCCGAACGGCACGTCCCGAAAGGGCAGCACGTCCCCAGAGAGGGTCCTACTATGTCCCCAGGGTCCAACACGGCACCTTGGGACATCTCCTTTTGGCACCCCCTCCGACGCAAACGTGCCCCTCTGGTCTGCGCCGCTCTCGCCCCCGCCATACCCACCAGCTGGGTCACTATTGGCGTCCCGGCGTGGAGCCCTCCCGCGGAGCGGCCCGTTCCAGGAGGGCAGGTCCCAGACGACGTCGGCTTCAGTGCTCGTCGTGGCTTCGGGCCTGTGGAAAAAGGAAAAATAGGGCCAGAAACACTGCCAGGACACTCACCCAGAGTGTCCTGCCGGTCTCCGTACCGGCAGTGCTCCTGCCCCCTTCCGACAGCCCCTGACTTGCCTGCTAAAGTCCTCCGCCGCAGGTTCCATGCCTGTCCTTTTGCTGTCCGCGGGATCGCTCTCGCAGGCGGCTCGCCCAGCCGCCCAGGGGATTCCCTCTGCTCCTGCAGAGGATGGCCTTTCTCCGGACGCTCGCACCCAGCGAGACATCCCTTCCTGTCGGAGGTACCGGCATTCACCCCTCGGTTCCTCCTTCTCCTCTTGGACGCCCTGACGGTCTGGGTCTGCGCATGGCAACAGCTCAAATCCAGCCCGTCTGCGTCCCTGCAGAGCGACAGGAGACTGCCGCGGGCTTGGAGCGCAGGGCGCTAGGACCCAGGGCACTCCATCAGCCCCTGTCCTGCCAGCGCCTGCGTACTCGCTCTCCTCGCCTGATCGGCCGTCTGCACCGCCGCATCCGCTGTGGGGGGATCGCTTACTCGAAGCCGGTCCTCCTTAAATAAGTCGCGGCCATGTTCGGCAGATCCCCCTTTATGTTTTACGGGGACGATACAACCTACCTTCCCCGCGGTATCTCAATTGCCAAAGGCTCCAGCGTCGCGCCGATCCTCTGTCAGACGCGGCGTCTCTCCTGACGCGACCGCCTTTCCCTCCAGCTGCTCCAAGTGGAGCACGAGATCACCAAGCACCTGCATTAGTGACGACTCGGCGGGCCGAAGGAACTCCTCCGGCTCGCGCCGAGCTGCTGGTGGAAACAAAGAGACAGACGTCTGTGAGCTTACCTGTCCATCAGCTCCACGCAACGCTTGCCTCCTGTGGGCCACTCCCTCTGGCCCAATCGGGTCCCTCTTCGACACGAAACTGGCATTCCTAGGTCCCGCCTCCATCCAATCATCGGCGGGCACACCAGACACACCAGCCAATCCCGTGCCTGTCAGCGGGCGGGACATCCGGCCTGCGGCCATCTTGTCTCCCCTGCTCTGGGTGCGGAGACGTGCCTCCTCGCAGCTGCGGCGATTCTTTGAGCCGCAGCGGCTCCGAATACGCAGCCTCCTCTGCTGCTGCTGCCGCACTACCGACAGCCTGTGGCCCGGCGTGCTCCTGCCACGGACGCGGATCCGGTTCGTCCCTCCCTGTGGAAAACAAGGTATGTACGACCCCGAAGGGCCGATTATTGCAGGGCAGGGCACTCACCTCCCGGATCCCGTCATGCCGAGGCCCCTGCCTCGGTGTGGCCTTCTGTGTTGCAACGCCGGCCTGGCTGTCCGTCCCAACAGCACGACTCTCGGAGCCCGCTGCGCTCCGGCGACGTCGGTTCCTCCTCCGCACCCAGGGATGGCCTTTCTGCGGTCCGGTGGCAGTCTCGGGGTTTAACCGCTCCCGCGGGGTTGTGCACGGGCTGCTCCTGCGGCCAGTGTGTGGGGTCCGCTACTGCGCCGGGCCGTTCACAGAAATATTTCCTGTTGTTAACGCAGGTCCCCGCCTTGCACCAGGCGGAGCATCCGCACGACTACGCCACTGTAAACGCTAGCCCGGACACACACAGACGGACATCTTAAATTCACCACACATGTTTATTTATAAAGTCTATTTACAAATACGTCACGTGCACAAACCCCAGTGCCTCTTGCACCGATTCCCCAAAGTCCAGGTCTCACAGTCTTTCTGTGCCTTTCTTCTGGCCGCCTCAAGTCCTCTCCCCAGCTCTGTCTCGCTACCTCCTGACATCCACCAATGACTGGAGGGAGGCGGCCCCTCTTATAGGAACCCGGATGGGCTCCAGCTGCTTCCCGGCAATTAGTCTTGGCCACACCCCTGTGTGGCGGAAGTGCCGGCTGCGCACCCGGAAGCCGTCCGGGTGTCCCCTGTCGTCTTCCCCCCGGCACTTCCTGGTGTGGCGGAAGTGCTGGGCTCCCGGGATGATAAGGCACTGGGGCGCCGCCTGGCGGTGGCCACGGATCCCTACAGGGCTGGGCTTCCAAGCCCTCTATCCGAGGCCTCCTGCATAACCAGGACGGACGCCCCCTCTCAGTCTGGAGGAGGCACACGCCCTCCTCAGGTCCTCCAAGGCATCCCGGCTGGGCTCCAGCCCTGGCCGGGGACCACACGGGATAAACCGGCATCGGGGCGCCGCCTGGCGGTGGCCACGGGTCCCTACAGGGCTGGGCTTCCAAGCCTTCTACCCGAGGCCCCCAACATAACCAGGACGGACGCCCCCTCGCGGTCTGGAGGTGGCACAAGCCCTCCTCTCGTCCTTCTGGGCGCCCTGGCCGGAGACCACAACTGGCATCATCAGGCCAAAGCCAGGAAACAGTCTAGGACATAAATTGGCAGAAAATCTTACTTTATAATTGATAAGTCTGCATGATAGCAAATAGCCAACAGAATCACCCAAGTTTAATATTTGGATTTGTTTTCAGCCATTTGTAAAACTTGATATTGATAAAATGTCGAGACTTATTTCTGGCATATGTTATAGTACATAGAATTCAAGGGAATTAAAAAATAGTTAAATTGACAGAACTGTTAAATTGTGAGGCCAGAACAGTGGCACTGTTGTTAGCACGGCTACCTTGTGGCTCCAGTGTCCTGTGTTTGAATTTTAGCCTAATTGCTGTCTGTGTGGATTTTTCCACAGTTAATCTAATTTTCCTCCCAAATATTAATTACAAACTTGTATTTAATGCCTTGTCCAGATCTGGTTCATGCCTGTCGCCTGATACTGCTCAAATATGTTCTCTCCCTTAAGAAAGGTTTTCTAGTTTAATAGTTCAGAATTTTACTCTTTTAGGGGTTTTTTTTAATTTGTTTTCCTATGAAGCACAATACAACAAGGCCAAAATCCATAAAAATAATCCAGAGAAACAGTATTTCCTAGGTTAGAATCTTAAAAATTTCTACTAGACACTTGATTCCTTGCATCTTATCCCTTCTTCATTCTGAATTTTATTACTGGATCCTTAAAAATGTAAATTATGTGTTTTGTTTGTAATATTTTCATAGATATAAACCAAATAAAAATGCGTCTGACAGAAGGCTGCTCCGGAAAACTGCAGGTTTTCTACAGTGGCACCTGGGGAAGTGTATGTCAAAATCAAATGGATAAGTATACAGCAGCAGTGATTTGCCGGGAACTGGGATGCTATAATCTAACATCATTAAATGCTGGAAACTCAGAGATAGATGGAGATCCTAAATGGCTTGACAATGTGAGATGCAGACCACATGATTTTTATCTGCGACAGTGTCCATCCTCACCCTAGGGCAAAAACAAATGCAATAATGATGATGTGACCATAATCACCTGTTCAGGTAAGACTACCTTTAAGCCTCAGCTAAACTTATCTCAAGAGCTCTGATGTTTTCCACTTGATTTGAACATTCAGGTTTATTTTCATAACAAAACATAAAATTATTTTGCCCTAGTGTGTGTTTGGAGTGTAAGCATGTGTTCACCCTGCGATGGACTGGCGCCCTGTTCAGTGTTTGTTCCTGCATTGCGCCCTGTGCTAGCTGGGATAGACTTCAGCTGATGCAGAGACCATGGTCTGGATTAAGTGGGTTAGAAAATGACATGACATAATCAAACATCCATCCATCCATCATCCAACCCGCTATATCCTATCTACAGGGTCACGGGGGTCTGCTGGAGCCAATCCCAGCCAATACAGGGTGAAAGGCAGGAAACAAACATACTCAAACATGCTTAGTTCAATTTAGGGATGACAGGAGTTAATCAGTTGCTGATTATACTGTGACCGTTATGTTTTATTACCAAACAACTTTGCATATACATTTCCTGAAACTCTGGGACAAAGGTAGTGGGAAATCAGTGAGATCTGATGTAACATCAGAATCACTTAATCAGAGCTTGGCTTGGGTTCACTGTATGCTGCAATGTTTCATGGGCATTCTTGTCCTGCTTTTGGAGTACTACTGGTGGGTTAATGCCAAAAAAAGAAAAAAAATCCTTATGAATTGTTTACAAACAACTAACAACACTAGTTCAGTGATGTCATTAAAGAAAACACAATGTATCTGAGGGACTTTTGAGATTCTTGCCACTGCTGAAATTGAATTATGCCTTGAAACTCACATCACCTATAATTAATATACAGTAACACTAAGACTGAATTCCTATTAGTTCTATTAAACCATATGTTTAAAATACCCATCTCAAATTTGTGTTTGTTTTAATAAAAAGTGTTGTTTGGAGCATAGGTGAATTTTTTATGTTACTTATCAGGAAAGAAGGAAAAAGAAAACACCATCCTGAAGACTTGTTCAGAGGACCCCACACAAGAGCACTGTCCAGGTCAGTCTGGTGTGACAGTCTTGTGGTCCAGCAGCTCTTTTCCCTCAGTAACTTACTGCTGTTTTCTTCCAGAGCTGAGACTGGTTGGAGGATCAAATTGTTCTGGATGAGTGGAAATAAAATATGATGGCTCTTGGGGTACCGTCTATGATGACTCATGGGACTTGAAGGATGCCCAGGTGGTCTGTAGACAGCTGGGCTGTGGAGAGCCAGCGAGCGCAGATCTGGAATTTGGAGGATGGATTGGCATCATTTGGCTAAATAAAGTGAACTGCACTGGCATTGAGTCTTTCTTGTGGGACTGTCCACATGCACCAGTTGGACTAAATGACTGCCGTCATAAGGAGGATGCAGGAGTGACTTGCAGAGGTTAGATGTGATTAGCAAAAAAGCATGAAAAGTGTAAAAACATACTACTTTAACATGGTAAGTATTTCAAAGTGAATAAATCTCATTTTAATAGGAGATGTAAATGTTCTGTTGGTTTATGTTTGAGTGTGAAGAAAATAATATTCACTATTATTGTTTTGGTAATAGTAAATCCATCCCAGTGTTCCCAGGTGGTACTGTTAGCTCCACTAATGGACCATTTTCAATGCTAGAAAATGCACTATGGCATAGCCATACCACTTTAAATACTAATACAAAGCCTCAGTGGAGAAAAAACAACCTTAACAAAGTAAAAACCTTCACAAGACAAGTAATAATATGCTTAGCGTGTAGTAAAGAATCATTTCACGTATAATAAATACATGCCAGGAATTTTCTCAAAGAATTTCACCAGAGTGAATACTCTTGCAGCATTAAGGATTCTCTCCCTCTCATTTCTCTGTTAGCTGAGTTAAGCCTATGTCACGTTATGTGACTTTTCCAATAATTTTCATATCCTTTATTTATATAATCTTAGCAAGACAGAAGCCTTCAGTGCTCCTGTGAACTTAGTTGCCTACTGTGACATTCCCTGTGACTCCAACTTGTCTGTGACTTGCTTCCATAAAATCAAATATTTGTCTTTAATCATAGAGGTGGGCTCTATGTGCATGACAGCAGACATCCAATAAATGCTTATTCTGAAGTGCAATGTATAGAATGTTGTGATAATGAATAAGGAACACACGTGCTTTGAACCTTGCAAACAGAAGACAGGCTTGTCTTTCTTATGTGTTTTATATACTAAAACAGAATAGGAAAAAGAAAAAGGGCAGAGACTGTGGCTAAACTCACTGTGCCTGTTAACCTGTTATCCCTTAGTAGAGTGCCAGCTCTGTCAGGCAGCACGTTATTGGCTGTCAAAAAAAGGCGAACACAACTGTGCTGGGAAAGTCTGCACTCAGTCAGTAAATGTGACATGGACAATGATGTTCATTCATTTAAACTGACATATTCCAGAGACAAGATCAGCAAAAGCAGTCGGCAAATCTGACATACCTCATGACTAGAAGTCGTGTAGTGTGACATCAGCTTTATTGTCAGTACTCTGACCATTATGTTATATAGGCTGTGTTGGAGTATGGAGAAGTTAGTGGGGAGGAATATTACGGAGGAGTTGCAATTCCAAAGTCCTATGGTTGAGGAGGTGTGCTGCTTTGGTGCTCCACTGTGCCTTAGGCTCATCAGTTGTAGCGTTCTCAGATGCCTTTATAACTTTAAGATAATAGTGTTTTAGTATACTAGACAAATCAGTGTTTAACTAGGAACTCTGCCTCTTTTCCAATAAATCTCTGGGAACATAGAACCTTTCTTTACAGAAATAAGAACATAATAATTACACATCACAACATAATATAAAAGGTGTATTTATTATAAGACTATGTATATGTGTGCAAAGCTTGTTACAGAGCTCAAAAATACTTTTCTCAAAGACATAATAACATAACACATAGACACAACAACATAATAATAATAAGTAGAAATTAAATATATAATGCATAAGGATGAATAATATTCATTAGCAGTGAAAATATTGAACATGGAGTGAACTTCATGTCTGCCTACACCCCATTTAAATCAGAGTGGTAGTTTGACAGATACTAATTTACTACACACAATATGAATCTTTTTTACTGCACTCTCTCCCAAGATTCAGCATCAGTAGACAACACAAGAGTCATACGTGTTAACCCAGAGCCATCAAGAGAGTTTTCAATCCCACTAATTGCTTGCATTGTGCTGGGATCCATGCTTTTTGTCGTTGTGGTGCTGCTGGCTGGTCAACTGCAAAGAAACAAGACACTAAAGAGAGGTGAGAATGAGACTTGTGCAGTATGTAGTTAAATTTATTACAGGCAAATGGAATTTGTAAAAATGTGTTTGACTTCTCTTTGACATGATGCTTCACTTATGCAGATTTTTTTTAAAATGGCCAATATTTGAAGTTTCTGTACTTTCAGATCAATGACTTCAAAGTTCCCAAATATGATACTTGAATTCTAATATATTTTTTGGCCTTGTGTTTTATTTAGACTTAGTAATTGGCATTAAAAAGAACTCTGCTGTGGGAAGACAAAGGTAAAAGGAATATATTTTTTTTCATAGATCAATGCAATGGCCATGGTTAACACTACTGGTGAGCAGCCTTTGGGACCCTGATCTTGATAAACGTATTTAGTTTAAGAGAGATGCCATATCTACTATTTTTTACAGACTCTAATTTTTATGCATTACTTTCTGCCTTTTTATAATGTTTTTTAAATATAAATTTACAATTAAAAGGTAAATATAAATATATTTAGGAAAATAAAAAATTCAATGCATAGATAAATTTGGTTTCTGTGTATTGTCTCTCCTTCTCTACAAGAAGCAGAAAAATGTTTTGCAGCAGAATAGTTAGTAGGTTAATTATGCTCTGCTAAGCTTATAAAAATATGCCTAAAAGTATTCAAACTTCATGGTCAGGCCCGTGGGTGCATCAGATTGTCTATTAATAATTATGTTTCTGCTTTATTTAGTCCCCGATAAGAGACACCTTGGTCTCTTGTAAGGAAATCAGTTTTGTGTCACAAAAAATTTTGCTTTTCTTCTCTTTGTTATTTTTTATTTTTATTGATATTATTTTTTTATGGTATTATTTGACAGTATACTACTTTAATGCTAGGTCTGTGGTTGGCATGATGTCACAATGTTTATAGTTGTTGTTTTGCAGCTTCAGAAATCGAGGTATAGATTTGAGCCCATATTTTATTTTGAATTGCAATATTCTTCTTGTTCTAAACACATGATTTTCACTTACTGCATAGTGCTGATTTAACCTTTTTTAGGTAAGAATGCCCAGGGATGAGTTGACGCCCCATTTAGGTTTGGCACACTTTTCTACTTTATGCTGTTGGGACTGCATCTGGATCCCCATTACCCTATAATGGTTTAAGCAAGTTTAGAAAATTGAAAAGCGTTAATTAGATTTGTATTCTCCCTTGTCTAATTCTATACTCTTTTATGAGTTATATATTATATTAATAACAAAGATGTTTTATTTGAAGTCATTGTTCTGCTTATAGTTTTCCATACAACAAAAATATAATCTCCAAAATAGGATATGATTTTCAGCTCTCTCAAAAAATGGAGGCACAAACCTCTGATATTACTGAAAACGTCCTAGGAATGCTTGGACATACCACTTAGTTGTTGGTCAATACAAACACATAATGAGCTCTACTTTTGACTGTTGTGTTTTGCTTACTTCTATTAGGAATGGGACAGAACTACACCTCTTTTTATTCTCTGTATCTGACTTTGTGCCCATCTCATCTGATGTCTACAGGCTAGCTAGCAGGTAGTGGAAAGATAGATAGATAGATAGATAGATAGATAGATAGATAGATAGATAGATAGATAGATAGATAGATAGATAGATAGATAGATACTGTCAATACAGGCTGGTAGGTGACAGTAAGATAAGGTCGGACCTGCTCGGATTGTGTCATAGGTTTATATTTAAAGACATTAATATTTGGATAGGACAGTGTCCACGATAGTAACAGGCCAAACAAGCCTTCATTCCTCCTTTGAAGTCTCCAGCATTAAGATTGGGCCATCAAAAAGGTGTTGGTAGAGAGTGAATCATTTCTGTTTTATTGAAGTATTTCAGTTTACCTTAGCTAAAGTATTGTAATATTAACTTTTTGATCTCTTAGAGGGTTTTATTGCAATGGTAAAGAAGATATTTCTCTTGGCTTATACTCGCTTGCTGACTTAGGAATAAAATTTTTTGTATATTATTTTACATGATTACATGCAGCATCACTCATATGTTACTGCTGTATTTTGACTTTGATCACGTAAAGGTTAGCTACCTGTCTGTAATTCTTTGTAGGCTATGTTGGAGAGTCTATATTTCACTTAGAATAGTGGTAGTCTTTTCCCCTTAGATCTTTAAATGCTCCCATAATAGAGTCTACTCTTTTGTAAAGCCTGGTCAGGTTCAGTCCAGTGATTCTCATGTTTTGCAAGTTAACATCTTTAAGCTTCTAGTGAGTTATTAGGTCTGGAAATATTTAAATGAAGTAATCTCTTTTATGTCAAAATGGCCCAATTTCCAATTTATCAGAGACTTTGAAATAGGTAAGTTTTTTGTATTGAATAAAACATTTAACTTTCTAGACATATTTCACTTTTCACTATGCTTATAGTTATGTACTGTCACTTTTTACACATTCAGTTTTCAATCTCCAATCCTAGATTGTTACTGAAGGAAAAAAATCTGTCCATTTTGTCCCTCTAAAGGTGTTTAGATTGACATGGCAGATTATAACCTTCTTCACAGATGTACAATTTTTCTAATCACATTTTTGCACAAACTTTTATTTCTTCCTTAGTAATGGCGATGGATGAACTCCTCCCTGTCCGTGATGCTGTGTATGAGGAAATTGACTACAAACTGGCCAGACAGGGCACCTATAGAGCACCTCGTAAAGGTGAGGCAGGCAAATGGTTGGAGACTTGGTTCTTTCTACAGAAAATTAAACTTTTGGCGACACTATTGTGAATAGTACCAATTGTGAATAATATAGTGTTTAAATGAAAAATCACTCAATTATTTAGTTTGATTTGTTTTGTGATACTAGCAGCTTAAAATTACAAAATAATTTGTAATATTATAAAAATCAGAGATTTACTTTATACTGTAAAACTACTAAAATCTATTAATCAAAAGAACAAATGTAATAAAAATAATTCTAATTCTATATTAAATATATGACTAAGACAAGCTGGTAACACAAATATAAAAACAACACTGCAACAAGTAAGTAAAAACTCTGTTTCTCTTACACTAGTTTTTTTCATTCTGACAGTTCTACTGATGAGTTAACAACGGCAAAAGAAGAATTTCTTAACCAGCTCTTTATTTAACTAAAAGTAGCAATTTAATCAGCAGTAACTGTTTCACCTAATTAAAACAGTTAATTTAGGCTACAATTGAAGACATTTATTTTTGGTTTTATTGTTAACATAAGCTGAGAAGCAAACAAAAGAATGATGTTAATATTAATATATTTCCGAATAACATCTGATAATAGCATGAAGCATGAAGTATGAAGAGAAACAGACTTAGCCTGAGCACTGGACTCTGACAAACAACATGTCTAAATGAGAACAGGAATGTAGGAGTCATTTCTTCCAACCTTTTTGATTTGAAATGTGTAAATTAAATCTGGTGCACACCATAGCTGTTGAGTAATCAAGTGTTTGGTTAGACTGAATTTGATCGAAGTGTTACTGATTTGTATATCTTCCAAAAATAATCATGTAATTAAATATTCTGCCACAGTAAAATGAATCTGTATTGATGATACTTTTAATCAGAGCCGGTCAATCCATTAAGCAACACAGACTGACACCTAGAGAGCTGTCATCTGAGGAGTTTCATTTATTAAAGTTAAGGGTGCTCAGTTTGGACTCCGAAGGGGAGTTGTTCTTAACCCTCCGATCATCTTACTCTGCTGATACTGAGTGGGCACTGTTACCCCCAGCTGCCATTTGTGAAAGAAAACGTGTGTGCACTCAGTACACCAAGGGGTGCACACTCTTTAAAGTCTGCAATATACACAGAGGGGTGCCGTTGGTGCTGCTGAAGGGGTGCATGCTCCTAACACCAAGGGACATACACCCATTTATCCCAACCCCTCCCATCAAACACACACACACACAGATCATTTAAGTTTAATAATTCATTTAAGTTTAATAATTCATGGACAATGAGGTGTGATGTCCTTGTACCCAGCCTAGGGCTCCAAATAAACTTCAACTGGCACTGCTTATAATGCTAATAAAGTATGGTCACCAATCATATGATGTGTGATAATTTCATCAACCCACAGTTGTTTTCATATTTGTTAGCATATTATTTATTTCTGAAAATGGGTTATTTAGAAAAATTCTGAAATAAGTGAAATACCACTTCTTCACATCTACAGGAAGCCTTTTGTCAGATGATCTGCCCTATGACTATGAGGATATCGAGGACAGTGAGAATGAACACATCTCATGTAATACAGCACAACTTTGTCATGTTGCACTGTCATGTGTTCTTTGTTAATAAAATGTCATGTTGCTTTGCTCTTCTGACTTTTTTTCAGGTGGACCCCTGACATCTGAGAAGTTTGCAGCCCCAGAGTACTATGATGATACTGATGCTGTTTTAAAAAAATCAGATGATTTTCCAGGTATTTTATTTAATATAAATACTTAATATTTAATATAATTTTTAAAAAACATACTTTTGTGTAATGATTAATTAACCTCTTGAAATGTATTTTTCTGCTTCATACATGAA
>JANRMT010062796.1:54038841-54069372 GCA_026402145.1 Polypterus bichir lapradei
CATAGGACAATAAAGGGAGTTCATTTAAGGCATTAGAGAAAACACAACATTTAGCAATAACCTCATAAGTTAATGATAAGATTTCACTTTTTAATACTTAATCTAGTCAAAGGTTTTTGTTTCGCTTTAGCTGGACAATTGATTTGTCCTTCACTTTGGGTCACAAAGACAAGAAACAAGCCCTATTTTCTTTCAGTAGAAGATAATAAATACATGTAAGAGCACCAATAAATAACAACCATTCCACACAGTCATCCCCTAAGTGCTCAGTCAAGATAAATTTGATCAAACTGTATTACCAATTAATATTATTTTTATATACTTTTCTCTCTACAGAAAACGTCCCAATTGATGGGCTGCTTTACAACTATGACGATGTTGAGGAACCCTTAAAATACTCCACAATCGGTATGCATATGTACCAAACTACCAGCATGTTTTGAGTTACACTAAATGCAGTACTTCTGTATTTATTTCTTCATTTATTTAATAATTTTTACCACATGGCAATTTACACAAGATAAAATACATCCATACGTTTGACTGGTTGAAAGTGCAATGCAGGCTGTTGATAATAATTATTTCAGTTAGATGCATAAAGTTTCAAACTGATGTTTCTGGCTGAATTCGATAATAAACTGGTACCTTACCCACAGTAAATTAAATTAATAGGTTTAAACATGGCTGTTATTATTTAGAATAGAGCTCGATTAATTCAAAATGTAAATAATCCTGAGGTGTGAAAAGATGTTTTTTTAAGAAGCACCCTGCTTAAAGCTGATCCTCAGGTTAGGACATTGGACATCTCTGGGTCCACAGTCCTTGAGGCTGATCCTCCAATTAGCTGTGAACCTCGCGATCTCATTGAGTTTGCACAGGTGGTGAACCAGCTGAGGGTAGGGGAGGCTGCAGGGTTCTGTGGTATTTAAGGAGAACTTCTCCAGGCTGGTGGTAAGGTTGTCCTACTTGCATTGCAAACAATTTTTGCTTTCATTAGGGAATTGGGCAATATTCGAACTGACTGAAAAATGGGATTTGTCGTCCCAGAGGGGACTGGGTGGTCTCTTGGTCTGGAATCCCTGCAGATTTTTTTTTTTTCTCCAGCCGTCTGGAGTTTTTTTTTGTTTTTTCTGTCCACCCTGGCCATCGGACCTTACTTATTCTATGTTAATTAATGTTGACTTATTTTTATTTTTTATTGTGTCTTCTATTTTTCTATTCTTCATTTTGTAAAGCACTTTGAGCTACATTTTTTCTTGTATGAAAATGTGCTATATAAATAAATGTTGTTGTTGTTGTCCCTATCTGGAAAGGGAAGAATGATCACCTGGATTGCAGCAACCACAGGGGGATAACATTGCCCTCGGTGCCGGGTATGGTCTTCCTATGGTCAACCTCTATAGGATCCGTGATCATCTGCTCACCTAACAGCAACTGGAAATTTCTGGTTTTATGTCTAAGAAGTCTACCATCAACTGCATCCTGGCACTTAGGGTTCACATGGAGTACAAATGCGAATATTAGCAGAGTTTCTTTGTAGCCTTTGTCAATTTTCATAAAGCGTTTGACTCAGTTGAGTCAAGCTGCCCTGTGGGACATCCTGATACTCTGCAGGATCACCCCAAAGTATCTGGAAATCATGGCCGGCCTGAACACTAGTACTGTGAGTGCTGTGCAGAATGAAGACAGAAACTCTGCGGTCTTTTTTTTTATATTCTTGGGTTCATCAGGGGTGTGTTCTTGCTCCTACTCCGTTCAGTGCTTGCATGGACTAGCTGTTGGGCAGGGTCATGGGGTCCAGTGGCTGTGGGTCATCTGTTGGTGAAGAAAGATTCACTGATCTTGACTTTGCCAACAATTCTTTGATCTTCATGGAGTCAATGTAAGCTCTGATCGGGGCTCTCGAGAGACTGAACAAGTAGTCAGAGTGTCATGGCTTGAGAGTGCCCTGGATAAAAACCAAGATCCAAGCTTTTAATGACCTCTTGGGCACAGCCATCAGCAGTGTGTTTGTCTGCGGAGAGAATATCAACCATGTTGAGAAGTTTGCTTACCTCGGCAGTGACATTCATGTCTCTGGTGACTCTTCCTATGAAGTCAGTTAATGGTTTGGGAAAGCATGGGGGGTCATGAGATCACTGGAAAGGGGTGTGTGGCACTCCCAATATATTTGCAAAAGGATAAAGGTATACATATTTAGAGTCCTGGTGCTTCCTGGTTTGCTATATGGTTGTGAGACTTGCACACTATCCAGTGACTTGAGACGAAGACTGGACTCCTTTAGTACTGTGTCTTTTCAGAGAATCCTTGGGTATTGCGGAGTCCCGAATGAGAATGAGACACATTATCTACATTGTGAGGGAGCATCAGTTACAGTACTACTGCCATGAAGCTTAATTCCCATAGGATGATCCAGTTCACAGGATCCTCATTGTTGAGGACCCGAGTGGCTGAACCAGACCAAGAGGATGCCCACCTAACACCTGACTGCGGCAGATAGATAGTCATTTCCGGGGAGTGAGAACTGACCATGTGTCTGCCTGGGGGGTTGTCAACTGGAATCCCGAGCTGTTTCAGCTTGTGGTGGGTGTGGTAACACCTTGTTCAGTACATGCTCCCCAACCTGACCTGACCCAGAAGTCAGTGTGCAGGGTTTTTTTAACAGCCAATGAAAGCTTAAGGAGTAAATCTGTGAAAGTAGTCACAGGTCAGGACAAAAGTTTTGGAATTAATCCTGGCAGTAATGGAAAGTCAGTGGATGGAGCACCGCAGAGGTGTGATGAGAGAGACAAAAAGCAGCAGCATTCTAGATGAGTTTAAGGGTTCAATAGCTGTTAACTAGTGCCTCACCAGTAAAAAATAAAAGGTGGGGGGCATGCGTCATAAAGAAGAGAATGAATGTTATAGATGTTGTAAAAGAAGAAGACACATGAATGTATCATTGAAAACAGTCATCTATGGTTATGGCAGATTTACTGACCACAGGTGAACAAAAGAACGGGATATTATCTGTAAAAACATTAGGAGGGAGATCTGTGCAGTGAAACAGAAAGCAGGTACAAATTCTCATCTTGGAAGACCGAACAATATCCAGGGTGGCTTAGCTGCAAATTATTATGAACACACAGTATTGTCTTTGAGTGAATATTACTATTTGTTAAAATGTGAATACAAGTCTTTCAGATTTTAAGTAAATTAAACAGTTTTTATTATTATAATGTTTACTATTTTTAAACCTCAAGGTCAAATGTGGAAAGAGAAATAAATAGGTTCTTTGTGGTGTATAGCTACATATTTGAGAGTCTCCATTACTAAATAATTAACAGAATGGTTGACTTTTCTCCTGGTACTCTAGTTTTCCTTCCATATCCTAAAGATGTGCTATTTTGGCAACTGTAAACCTGGCTCTGTGTGAAAGAGTGTGAGTATGCCTTGTAATAGACTGGCATACCATACATTACTGCCTACATAAACCAGGAGAGGCTTTCTGACCATATGACCCTCATGAGAACAGACCAGGTACAGACTTTTTATACCACTTAGATAAAAACAATTCATCTGAATTCCAGCAATCATTTTAATGCTGACATCCTGGCAAATTCATATTATTCTTTGAGCCTCCTTGTACGCTTGTCTTTTACAGATTCTCATGGTGCCGTGGAGTACCCATTATCTCCTGAATATGATGATATCGAGGATGAGGCTCTCGGAGGAGAATCACCCTAAATCCTATACTGTGGTCAAAGACGCCTTTAACAGTGTGATGAACATGTCTAAATCTTTACTGTTATAATGAATATATCATGTCACTTGTGTTATTTTTTTTAAGTTTGCATATTAGAAAATTTTTTTGCTTTAACCAAAATTTCAATGTAAAATGATTTGAACAAAAAATCTGACATTATGAAATGCACTTATTTAATTAACTCTTTACTATAAAGTACATTTTTTCTAAAATCTTTATTATTCATTTTAAGGCCCATTTTTTGTTATTTTTTTCATTAAATAAACGCCGTATAAATCCAACTCTTCTCGATAAGTGTATGCAGTCAGCGTATGTCTCAAGTAGCGAATATTTACAATTTGCTTTAAGCCCCAAAACATAACATGACTGCCTCTGACTCTTTCCAAACTCCCAATGTCTCTTGACATCATGAAGTTCCAGCTCTACAAAAGTACTCATTTTAAGAACTGCTTGGGGCAAAACTGTGACACCCTTCCATTTATATCAATACGCCTATTTGTTGTGGTGGTCCACTCCATAACCCTCACTCCTGGAATGTATTGGAACAGGCAGGTGAGCTTATTTGTCTGTTGTTTATTTTTTGCAGTATCATTTTATTTTAGCCAGTAGATGCCAGCAGAACACTACCCCAAGAATTTTTTTATGCTTAACACTATAAGATGGAGTATTACTCATTTCCCCGAGTGTGACTCGAGAATAACTGTATTTGCATAAAATTGCAAGTTCAAGTCACTCTCAGGGTTAATGGCAAGGATGTTAATAAGTAATGTCAAAGATATTAAAAATTGTAAGAATGTAGAGTTGTTCATTTGCATTTTGTATCAGTTTTTGGTAAAAACGTATAGTCAAGAAGCAGTTAACAAAGTAGTGCTTTTTATGTTTTTCAAACAATTTAAATGTTTCAGAATGAGGAAGAGAAAACATTATTATTTAACTCACAGATATCAAGGACTGTGTTTTGAGTTGATCATGCTGCAGAGAGCTATATGATTTGTTCCTCATTTATGCAGAAAAGGAGTTGGGCTGTGTGCACAGCATTAAGGGACTAACTTTTATCATTTATAAGAAATGCTGACCTCTGATACTAACAGAAGACCCTGTGAAGAATGTAAGCTCTTTATAACTAATGTAATGAACTGGAAGAATGTTTAAATTGGTTCTAAGTGTGCATAATTAGAAGGGTGTATTCCTTAGGAATGCAAATGGCTGTTTGTTCTATGTTTTAGGATACTCCAGTATGTCATACAGTAAATTAAGATTTAACCTTAAGCTATGTATAACCTCGAAATGAACTACTAAGGTTTTTTTCTTTTCTAGGATATAAAAGAGAGAATGTTTTTACTTTAGGTATTCTGCCTAAAACCCAAATCAGTTGGCTGAGTTGGGAAGAGGCAGTCTCACATTCTCTCTAACTCACCAAGAATTAAGAATAAAGAAATTATTTTTACTTAAATTGGGTTTAAGTTCTGCCGTTGTTTTCCAACTTTAGCGCTCACAAGAACTTTTTGTAACGTTCATCCTATACATTCAAGATAATGATTAGTCAGAACTTAAAGCAGCAGCATTGTGACTAAATTAGGAACATACCCAGGACAGGACACTGTTCATCACAGAGTCCACCCTTGCACACACTTATTTACACAGGGCCAATTTGGAATCGCCAAATCACCTAATGTACACAAATTTGAGGAGGTTGTACAAAAAAAAAAATATTACTACCCAGAGGAAATCCCCTATAGATTGGGCAGGAATTGAGACTTTGGATGATGGGTCCAAGAGGTAGCAGCCTAACTCCTACACCAATGTCCTTTCCTAAATAGATATCACAAAAAAGATGCTAGGTTGACAAGGTGGTAGCAGGTTAAAGAGAATTAGACAGTATGGAGAAGGACACAAGACACAGATAAGGAATGCCCTGTACTGTATTAGCATGAATCACAGTAATGTTAATGTGGGATGGCAGAAAGTTGCCCAAATTTTGGAAAGGTGGTAAGTGGATAGGTAGCCGTTAGAGGGCTGTGATCTCCAGAAGTTAAGAAAGTGTCCCAGAATAACTCTTCCATGGACACTGTGCTACTTGAAAGGCTATGGGGATTTCAGGCAGGAGATTGAAAGAGTTTCCCTAAACAGCTGGGTGGCAGTACTTGGCTCCTGTTTAGAAAATTAATTATTTTTTTGATGGCAGGTAGTACTTTGCCACTAAGTGTTCTTGGTATTTTAAATAACAAATATGACCCAATTTTGTAAGTAAGAACTGGGGCCTCCAGGAGAACATCTGGAAATGAGGCATATGACTTTGAGTAGGTTGCTGGGATTACTCAAAAGTAACTCCAGGATGTGGTTTCCAGGTCATTCCCTGCCAATGGCTCTCTAATCTTTGAAATTAGAATTAATTCAATGATGAGTTTAGACTGACAGAGACGTCATTTGGACTTAGATTAAGGTGAAAGAAATAAGTAGGCAAAGTTTGAAATGAGAGTGGAAGATTATTTTTAGGTAATTGTAGCACTATGTTGAGCAAGTGGACAAGTGGATGAGCCACCCAACTGGTTTTATGATTTTTTTATTACAAATAATGCACAAATTCCAAAAAGGCTGAATGTAAATGTAAATGTAATTACCTAAAAAGAAAACAATTTCCAACTTATAGACCCAGAAACTCCAAAATAATACAAAAGAAAATAAGGTCAATTCATTTAAAACTAACACTCAAAAGGCATACAACTATTGCAGGTTGCAACATACCTAAAAGGGCTAACACTGAACATTCAAATACTACACAGCAGTTACACAACAAATGAAAGCATTTTCATTAACAAAATAACTTGTAAAAATAACAAAAGAAAAACACAACAGAAAACAAAACACAAGTATTGCTACAATAATGGATGAACAATGACACATTAGCAGTCAGGACCTTAAATGTCCATTTAGTGAGACCCACAGAGGCAGCAAGTTTTGTTTGTGTTAGTTATTTTGTTACTTGATGTATGCTCACTAGTTATCTCTTCTTTTTATTTGTTTTGAAGAACAAATCTTTTAATTTTGATAAATAATTTTGTGGCACTCACGACCATTGTGATGAAATCCTTGAAGAAACAAAGGTTGCAATACATTAAATAAAATATTCCAGATATTTTGGACCACATCCAGGTTTAATATTCTCACAATAGTGCAGATCCAAATGGACTGCAATATTCAGTGCACTTCATGCCAACTTGGTACACCTGGATTATTTCAAAATTTTCTTGCATATTTTTATTAGTACTACTGTTTATTCCTTTATGTGAATCTATAAACCTGACCAGTGATAAATACCCTGCATGCCCAGTTTAAACAGTCCTTGACTAACCTAACATGTTCACATTCCACCCGAGAACACTGGTGCCTCCAGTTCTCAGTTGTTCAAGTCCCATCTGTTCCAGAAGCCATATGACCTATTAACCCGTTCCTCTCTTTTCTAAACCAAGATATGCCATGAATGTTAAGCTTTATAAATTTCTCAGTCCTTCATAGACTAATTCATGGAATAGGAAGAATTTCACTGAAGATTACCATGTCTGTTCTGATCCTCGGTGCATAACTCTTTAAATCTGAAATGTACAACTGTCAGTCCCACTTATGTATGTTGTTTGTTCAATGACCACTGGATCCAACTCCACTTCTGGCTAGGAGTCTATCCACTTAGAGGGAAGTCCTCTAGCTGTGCACTTGAGTGTCTGATATTTCCCAAAATGAGAAAGCCAAACTTACTTACCTTACCCAACCCAATACTATATTAATGTAAAGTAAGGTAAGGTTTCTTTATTTGCCATTATTGCCATTATTTGCCATTTGTGCATAAAACCAATAATCAAAGCACATCGGAATATTAAATGAATTAATGTAACAAATAAAAAATCAAAAATGCAAAATAAAAACTGAAATAATGAAAGAGTTAAACATACTTATTTCAATTTAATTAAATCTAGAAATTAAACAGAAAAGAGGTAAAAGCAAATAGCAAATAAAGAAGGAAGTCAAAAAGGGGGACTTGCAGAAGCAAGAATTAAATACTAAAAACAGAATAAGAGAAAACGGCAAACTGAAATTTCATTCAAATTCAAAACTGCAAGTGTGATTCAAAAAGCCAAAAATCTACAAAGTTTTTCTAAAATTAAAAAATAGAGAAATACAGAGAATAAAAAAAGTCAAAATGTACAGCTAAAGGTGCAAAGTAATGCCACAGCATGCAGGTGTCTTTTATAGGTAACTGCTCATTCACACAGGACCGAAGAGTTCTATTGGACAAAGACAAAGGTAAGGGAGTGGGAATAAATGGAAAACATGAAACAAAATGAAGACACACCAAAAGGGAACAGAAAAATATACACAAAAGAAGTAAATCTCTATCAGACAATACTAGGCTAGACACCTTCCCATTTATCTTAGCAGATCAGTTTAAATATCTACGGGTAAATATCACAAGCATATATAAAACTCTTTTTCTACCAAATTTTACTGTGCATGGAAAAATTTATAAAGATACGAATAGATGGTCCATCCTCCATCTCACATTAGCAGGTAGAATCAACACTGTTAAGATAAAGAATCTTGCCAAACTTCTTTTCCTATTTCAACCCAACCCCAAATACATTAACACATTTTTTTTTATGAAATTAGATTCAATCATATCCTCATTTATTTGGAATTTTAAACATCCATGCATCCAAAGGGCAACTCTACAATGACCTAAAGCAGAAGGGGGCACTACCTACATTTCAGTTTTATTACTGGGTGTCAAACCCAGTACAGATTTTGGAGCCATGAAAAAAAATAATTAAATGCATATACAGAATATCAGAGTTACACCTAAATGAAGCTATGAGAAAGCCATATTAAAAAAAATGGGTTTTTAGCAGTTTTTTAAAATATTAACTTGGTGATTTTCTATCGGTAAGCTATTCCAGATTTTAGGTGCATAACAGCAGAAGGCTGCCTTTTCTACCACTTCTTTTAAGTTGAGTTCTTGGAATTCTAAGCAGACACTCATTTGAAGATCTAAGGTTACGATTTGGAGTGTAAGGTGAAAGACATTCCGAAATATAAGATAGAGCGAGATTATTTAAGGCTTTGTAAACCATAAGCAGTATTTTAAAGTCAGTTCAAAATGACACAGGTAACCAATGTAGTGACAGCGGAACTGGAGAAATGTGCTTGGATTTTCTAGCAGCTGCATTCTGCACTCAATTGTTTTTTGTTTTTTTTTGGGTTAGAGGAGTGTGTTTCAGTAATCTAGTTGGCTAAAAACAAAAGCATGACCTTTTCAGCATCTTGCAGAGTTATAAGGGGTTTAATTTTTGCTATATTTCTTAAGTGAAAAAATGCTGTCCTAGTAATCAGATTAATGTGTTATTTAAAATTCAGGTCAGAGTCAATAATTACCCCCAAATTCTTTACCTCTGTCTTAACTCAAGCCTCATGGATCAAGTTTATTTCTAAATTCTTATTACTGTAAAAACAAACCCACATGGAGAAATCTGTAATGAATATGGCAGGAAACAAAAAGAAAATGGCAACAACAACATGATACATGCTACATTATTTGTGCCATTTTTGTATTTATTAAATCAACTCAGAAATATTCACCAGGTTTGCCTTTATTCTAAATCATGAATTTAGCAAATGTTTCTGTGTCACATACAATGATGTTTTCTGTTCTATTTACTTCATGTCACAAACTAATTTCTTTATGAGAGAAAGAGATGAAAAATGTTGATAGTTCTGTAGAAAAAAATAATCAAACTGCTGATTAAAATGGAAGTAAATTATCTAAATGAAATAGAACAATGATATTGAATAGAACACTACGAGACGATAACAATACATATTTTTCTATGACCACATACGTTTTTCTACATTTCTTAGAAAGTTAAACGGATTGGCGTATTTTTGGTTGTTCAAGATTGTAATTGAAGTAAGCAAAACATATTAAAGAAAGAGATGAATTAAAATTAGAACATCGCCACGGAATAAGAAACTGGCAGAATCTAAATTAAAAAGTTAGAGCCAATTAGAATAATCTCTAAATTGTACAAAATTTATATCAAAATTACTATTAGGATATAGATTTTTGGAAAATAAAATGAGATGAAGATTAGTCAGTGACAGGTTTTATTTAAAGATGGACAATATGCTTTATTAAATGTAAGAGCCATTTTCCTAGTTCTATAAAATGTATGAATATTTACTAGAGTATAATGAATAAAATATGGGAGGTTCCTGTAACCCCCGTGAATAGAAATGAGTTGGTATTTTCCTGTCATTTTCTAATAGTTTTCAGCAAACAATGTTCTCCAGTTAGAGTCTAGCCTTGCCTTGTGTAAGGTACAGAGGCATACGGTTTTTTAACCGTGTCCTTGTTTGAGCTCACGTTCGTGCTTGCGCACGTGAATGTGCCTCGGTACATGTCTATGTGCCAACGGCCTACGGGCCTTTTGAGTGTGAAGTAACTCTTAAAATAAAAGATTTAAGTGTTGAACCGTATGTTTAAGGCATACAGAAGAAGAAATTAAGAACTTTTAAGTACAGAAATAACCAAAGCTTCTTAAGAAAAACTAAGTCTATAGAAGATACATTTTTTCCTTTTTTTGCCTTTATTCTATGTGTGTAACTATTTTTCTTTTTATTCTTGTGTGGATTATTTGCTTTTAACTTTCACTAAATATTTTAAAACGAACTTTTGGACTTTGAGATTTCTTTGACACGCGTCTTACCCGTGCCTGACTTCGCCTTACACATTGGCAGCTACATTAAAAATTTGAATAAAATAAAAAATAAACAACCATCCAAATTCAAAGCTGAGAAACACTTTACATCTCATAACTGATGAAATAAATAATGACAGTAACAACTAAAATGCCATAAAGACAGGAGAGAAGTTATGGAAAGTTTAAGAAGATATACTGTACAGTAAGGCGCTGAAAACCACTGAGATACCAGATATTTTTTTTCATTGATTTCACCAGAGACAGACTAAGCATTTATAATTTAAACCAACAACATTGCTATAAAATAAAGTTTTGTAAAGATGCAGAAATGCAATGAAAGTTTAAATAAGGAAAAAAATATAACATCAACATTTCACTTTAACAAAGTTAAGCAACATTTATACTTTGCCAAAACCCGGAGCAACAGCCAAAGGAGCTTTAGCACTTCACGCTCAATTCAGCTTCACCCTGCCAAAGTGTTTGCCAAAGTGATTTCTACGTGCAGCCTGCATGCTCTTCCTGTTTTTTTATGAGTATCTGTTATTTTCTCCCGTTTTCTTCTATTGACTAAACACATGCTGTCCATTTGATTACATACTGGAAGTGTGTGTGTGTGTTTATGTATGTATTTGACAAGTGTCTTCACTAGGCTGGTTTCTGCTCTATTCCCTGGGCATAATATCTGTAAGAGAGCAAGTATAAGAAGGGATCATTTGTAGTTCTAAAAAAACTTTTGGGAATAATATTAATATGAAAGACAGAATATATTTTTTTTGGATGGTGATGTTAGTTAGCTGAGCTGCTTCACATTTCAAGAATGCTGAGTTTCAGTCTTTACTCAGTCATTGACTGCCTGTGCAGTTGGCACATTCTCCCTGCATCATTGGGGGGTTTTCACAACTTTCTGTGTATTTTTTTTTCTTACATATTCCAAAGATATTCTGGAGAGTTTAAATTGATTAAATGTGGTGTGAGTGTGTAAGTGCATCGTCATGTAGACTTGTACACCTTGTGGAGTTCACTTTTTGGCTCATCAAGACCCTCATCTTAAATCAGTAAGTTAAGTGGTGGATGAATGGGTGGAAGAGCATAATGATGATGATTTCCATTTGACGTTAAAGATGAGATTCTATTTAATGTCAATTGCTGTGTTGACTGGACTGTGCTCCCTGTTACCCAAAATATTTTTAGTATTTTTACTGGAAATCCCGCTAACTTGTATCTGGTAAACTTTTATGTTATGTAAGACTTGTGGTCCCACTGGTGCTTGTATTTTCCCTTCTCTGATTCTACTCCAAATTTGGCATTTACTCAAAATTTGTATGTGGCCATTTTAATGAATGTTTTTCTTTATTTAATGTTCTGTGCTCAGGACCAAATAATAAGGTGAAGGGTCTAACAAATAAATAGCTGTAGGAAAATAATCAGTTTCAGAAAGGATAGATATATGAACACATATGCAAAATCAGCAAAGAGTTTATATTTTAAAATAAGTGTCATGTAAAAAATGAGTGATAGAAGTCCTTAGCATTTAAAGCCGTTAGTTGATTTCTATATTTCTTCATCACATATAGTTCAAGGGCAGCAAATAAAAAGGTGCAAGACAGTTTAATAACTTCAAGTAGCTAAGGATCCTGATTCAGTGCTCACCGACCAGTCCCTGTCACCTTAAACAAATCATTTGACCTGCCTCTACTAAGACTGTACGAAATGCATGAAAACAGTCGTATTTTGAAGTAATTTAAGATTGCCTTTGTAACAGAAAGGCACTATATAACATACATGTGTTTTTGCTACATTTCTGACAAATCAGAATTTGACAGGTTTAGATTTTAGAAATGTGCATAGTAGTATGCACTGAAGTACTGTAGAGCAGAGAACTGGGGTCTTGGTGGCTGCACTCATGCTTACGATGTGGGTGTGAGGTGCTCAGGTAGGAACTAAAACTTCTATCTGATTTACTCCTAAGTTCTTTATCACAATCCTGCTTGTGTATAAATAATCATTTCTGAATTCTCATCCATTCACTAAACAAATATTCTCCAACTTCAGAATTCCCAGTTTGTCTTTTGAGCCATAGAAAGAACTGGGCACAAAAAGCAATAAATTAAAAGATTTGCTAAATTCATTTTTAACAGAATTGTTAAACAGGTATCCCATGGGTGAAATACGGCCAGCTTAGGAAAAGGGTAATTATCAAATATACTGCTCAAAAAAATTAAAGGAACACTTTTTAATCAGAGTATAGCATCAAGTCAGTGAAACTTCTGGGCTATTGATCTGATCAGTTAAGTAGCAGAGGAGGTTGTTAATCAGTTTCAGTTGCTTTGGTGTTAATGAAATTAATAACAGGTGCACTAGAGGGGCAACAATGAGACGACCCCCAAAACAGGAATGGTTTAAAAGGTGGAGGTCACTGACATGTTTCCATTCTCATCTTTTCTGTTTTTTCACTAGTTTTGCATTTGGCAACGGTCAATGTCACTAGTGGTAGCAAGAAGAAATACCTGGACCCTACAGAGGTTGCACAGGTAGTCAAACTTCTCCAGGATTGCACATCAATACGTGCCATTGCCACATTCTCAAGGGCATGGAAGAGATTCCAGGAGACGGGCAGTTACTCTAGGAGAGCTGGACAGGGCCGTAAAAGGTCCTTAACCCATCAGCAGGACCGGTATCTACTCCTTTGGGCAAGGAGGAACAGGACGAGCACTGCCAGTGCCCTACAAAATGACCTCCAGCAGGCCACTGGTGTGAATGTCTCTGACCAAACAAACAGAAACAGACTTCATAAGGGTGGCCTGAGGGCCCGACATCCTCTAGTGGGCCCTGTGTTCACTGCCTGGCACCATGGAGCTCAATTGGCATTTGACATAGAAAACCAGAATTGGCAGGTCCTCAACAGGTGCCCTGTGATTTTCACAGATGAGAGCAGATTGACCTTGAGCACATGTGACAGACGTGAAAAAGTCTAGGGAAGCCGTGAAGACCGTTATGCTGCCTGTAACATCGTTCAGCATGACCGGTTTGGGGGTGGGTCAGAGATGGCCTGGGGAGGCATATCCATGGAGGGACGCACAGACATCTACATCTTACAGAATGGCACCTTGACTGCCATTAGGTATTGGGATGAAATCGTTGGACCCATTGTCAGACCCTATGCTGGTGCATTGGGTCCTGGGTTTCTCCTGGTGCACGACAATGCCTGGCTTCGTGTGGTGAGAGTATGCAGGCAGTTCCTGGAAGATGAAGGAATTGATACTATTGACTGACCCCCATGCTCGCTGACCTCAATCCAATACAACACCTCTGGGACATTATGTTTCGGTCTGAGGTGTGACCACGGGGGTGTCAGGTGGGCACTGCCCCCTCAGAGACAAGCCGTGCCCATCCTGAAAAATGCTCTGGCTGTCCAGTGAAAACTGGAGAAGAATAACATTTGATTTTCAAAACTGAGCAGCATTCCAATTGGCCCGTTTGAATTTGGGGCGTATCCGTCAGTGCCTCCTCCACTAGCCAGGCACCGTGCTGCTCACACTTAATTTTGCCACACATTTTGCAGCACATTTTGAACCTGTTGACCGCATTCTTTACTTAAAACAGCATATACGTTCCATTCTTCTTTTATTTTCTGGTTAGTAACACCAAAGGCTATGCATAGGTGGCTTATGAAAAAGCAGAATCTTCAACCTCTGTCCCTCCGCAAGCTGCTGGCTCCACGGTTGAGCCCAGCAACGCGTCTTCCAACACGGAGCACAGCACACCCACGTCGGGAACTGCAACTCCGAAAGACGTAGATAAGCCTGCACAATCCTCCAGCTCTGCGCCCGTGTCAAGTACTCCAAACCTCTGCCTTCAACAAAATATACAGTCCAGTCTGCCTGACTTAAATATGGATAGTCCATCCCAGCCCATTTTAATTAATTATCCCAAGCGTGCATTCGGAAAGACACTCAGATGTTTTAGTGCAAGCTGGTATTAGTCTCGACCATGGCTTGAATATTCTGTTGTCCGTGATGCGTTTTGCATTGCCTGCTGCAAATTTAGTGTTTCCAATTCGGACTGCGAGAACATATTCACCAAACACGGCTACACTAATTGGAAAAAAGCTCTAGAAAAAGATGGTGGCGGCTTCCACAAACACGTGTCTAGTATCCCGCACGCCAGAGCCATGTCTGCATGGCTAGAATATTGGCGCCGGGCAGAGACGGGTGAAAGCAACTACTGGGTCCAACCCAAATAGAAAAGAATAGATATTATGTGAAAAGCATTGGGTGCCATTCAGTTCCTTGCAGTCAATGAACTGGCTCTGCGTGGTCACAATCACAAAGGTGGGGAGTAGGGACTTTTCCTTAAGTTCTTTGATTACACAATCAAAAAAGATGCCAAACTTGCAGAAATTGTAAAATACATCCCAGACAATGCAAAATACATATCCAATGTAATTCAAAATGAAATAATTGAGACTCTTGCCAAAATGGTGGTAAAAGATATCAGGACCAAATATGAAAAAGCTGACTCTCCTGGACTTTGCATTAAAAGTGATAGTACCAGGGATTGCTGTAACACTGAGAATTTGTCTGTAGTGATTAGATTTGTCAAGAACTCCATCCCTGAAGAACACCTGATTAGCTTAATTGAACTGAATCAGCTTGATGCTGAATATGTTTGTAACCAAATTCTGTCACATCTCTCTGAGCTAGGTTACAGCCCAGACAATTTAGTGTGTCAGTATTTTGATGGTGCTTCTGTCATGTCTGGGGCAAGGGGTGGTGTCCAGGCTTTGTTACAAAACAAAGTTGGTAAGTACATTCCATATGTACACTGCTACAACCACCAGCTCCATTTAGCAGTGATACATGCAATGGAATCCGAACCTCTGGCTAAGAAGTTCTTTGACTGGTCAAATTCATTGAACACATTTTGTCTCAGACATTATGTTTCACACGCATACAATACACCCACACTGAAAAGACTTCTAGAAATACTATGGACCAGTCATTATGATGTCACAAAGTCCATTGTCAATAATGAGGAAGGTATAAGGGGGCTTCTCTCAGAGGTAGCAGAGGCTGACACTGCCCCTTTTGACATTAACATAGAGGCATGTGGTCTTTTGACCCAATTTAAAAAGCAGAATTTCTTTAATATAGGAAAATTCCTCCTTCATGTGCTTGGTGTGCTGAAATCAGCCAATGCAATTCTACAGGCAATGCAGTGAATTTGTGCACTGCTGGGGAGGTGGTGACAGCTTCACTGGCCACACTGAAGGAGATGAGATACAACTCATTCTGGGAGGAGCATTTCTCTCAGTGTAAAAGTAGGCCTACCAATTTGCTCAAAAGGAAACGGAAAGTTAATTCACAGCTTGATGATAGTATTGTCGTGTCTATGGTTGGACATGGTGACTCTGAAGAATAAATTGCTCCTAATCAGACTTTTAAAAGGGCTATGTTCTGCATTCTTGATATTGTGGAAATGGAGACAAGATTCTCTCAGAGAAATGTTAAATTATTGAGGGCCACATCACTTCTCCTGCCAAAATCAGAATTATTTCTTGATCATTCTCTCCTGAAACCACTTCAGGCACTTGCAGGCACAGAGCAAAACAGCATGAGCTTGCAAAATGAAATTGCTGTGGCATAAGAAATGTTGATCAATAAACTGCTAGCTGATGGTAATCTCCCTGAAGCATGCAAATGCATTCAGCAGTACAAAGAGGCCTTCCCTATGTTGCATTCGCTATATGTCACAGCACTCATCATTGGTGTGTCTTCAGCTGCATGCAAAAGCTCTTTCTCTACTTTGAACCGCAATTCTCACTCCACTCTGCCGAACAATGCTGCATTCAAGGAAGAGAAATTTAGTCATTCTGGCACCTGAGAAAAACATCACAGAAAATTTAGACATGAATGAATTTATTTCAGAATTTGCCAAGAGTAACGGCAGACTAGTCCTGTAGATAATATCCAGGTTAAACACTGGAAACTGATATCCTATAGCTTCCCTAATGACTACAATGAGCCACGTTTCTGTTCTTGCTCTCATATGTTGTATACATTTGACTTTATTAATATTTACCTTGTAGATGTAGTTCTATATTTGTTCACAAAAAATAATAATATAAGTTCCATTGCCTCTGTTAATTTTATTGAACAATAGGTTATGATTTATATGACAATTTTTGCTTTTATATGTTATATAAAACTATGTTATTATTATTTGACCCCCCTACAAAAATGGGGATGGATGGATGAATGGGTATTTTTTGCCTCCCCAGACAAGCCAAATGCCCACCCACACATGATGTTTGGTCACACCTCTGGCTATGCTTTTTCAGAAACATTTAGGATCCATTGTTGACAATAACCAAGAATTCCTAGTATAGACATAACCTTTTGTTTTGTGACCGGTCTTGGAAGATTTTGGATGGTGGTTATGCAGTCCTTTGACAGAGCTCTGGTACCACAAGTGATGTCATGCCCCAAGTATTTGATAGTGGTTTGAATTAGCTGCAGCTTTGTCTTAGAGACTTTGTGTCCATTTTCCACAAGATATCTTAATAATAATTACGTATCTTGCGTTCATCTTGCGTTCATGCTTCCTCTGTATCACTGCAGAGCAATAAGTCGTACTGTATTAATTCACTTCCCCTGTTAGGCCAGAAGCCTTCCAGGTTTTGAGCAGCACCTGTCCTTATACACAAGGAGCTTCTGTATAACCTTGTGGCATAACGGTTCAGGTCCAGCGACGATTTTGAAAAGTAAAAGCAAACCAGAATTGCGAATCAGGGTGTACAGGAATAGAGAAGAAAGCATTTGCGAGGTCAATAACTGAGAAATAACGTGCAGATGGAGGGATTGTAGACAGGATAGTGGAAGTATTAGGTATGATCGGTGCACTAGGAAAGATAGCAGAATTGACTTGTCTGAGATCTTGGACAAAGTGCCAAGATCCATCCGCTTTCTTTACTGGCAGAATGGGAGAGTTTACAGGAGAATACTTAATAGGAATAATAGCTCCCCGTTCAACTAGGTCTTTGTACAGCAGCAATTCCGAGTTCAGCCTCGGGAGAAAGAGGATATTGTGCACGACAAAGATAGAAGGATGACTTTTGGATAGCCACTAAGGGTTCACAATTTGCGATCCTGCCAAAATCGTTTTTTCCCTGAGACTACAGAACGTCAGGATTATTGTAGACAGCCAAGGAAAAGAGTCTGTTTGCAAGGAATACAGAGAAGGAGACGAGTTACAGAGGGAACGAACGACTGGCAGGTCAATTTGGATTGACACCTTAGTAACCAGGTGATCAGGTGTGTCAAATATTCCTGGTGCAACGAATTTCCAATCAATCCTATTTTGACATGTTTCAACCCAGTCCCCAATTTCAACCCAGTGAGTGGTGTTAGACTTAGCCAGGGAAACATGGGTGACTGCACCTCCTAGATAGAAATTGTTCTGTAAGTGTGTGAGGTGAATTCAAGCAGCAGCTTCAGTGGGTGAGAGAAAAATACAAGAGATGTAAAGACTCTCATGGCAAGGGGCTGAAGAAAGGAAAGATTCTAACCAAGGAATGTCAACTTCAGTGGGGAAATATTGGGCAGTACAGTGGAGAGTGTCCGGGACTTGGAGGTGGGGAAAATGGCAGGAAGGGAAAGCATGGAGGGCTTTAAGGAGGAGGGTTTGTGGGGAAATGTTTAGGGCGCAGGCAGCAAAAGAAGGGCAAGAGGGTCGGAGAGTTTGGCACAGGAGCTTAGGGATGGAGCAATAGAATCCTTGTTCAGATAAAGAGATTGAAACAGACACTTTAGTCATGAGATCTCTTCATAATAAGTTACCTGGACACAGATGATTTAACAGGAATCGATGTGTCAGAGGTGAACTATCACTGGAAAGTCGAACTTGAAGAGGCCTGGATACTGATAGAGTATGAGGTTGTCCTAAGGCAGTGAGGACCTTCACAGTGTCTTTCGAGGCAGGGACCTCCAACAACGATAAAGTTCAGCGAGTAGCTCCAGTGTCCACAAGAAAAAGTTTCCTTTCCATTCACTATTAAAGTCAGTAAAGGGTCTGCATCAGCATGACAGGTGAGCAAGGGAAACTGGAAAAAATGGCTGGGGGTCCCTGCTAATTCCTAGGACCAGGGAATGTCACTGGGTTCCAGAAGTGGAGGTGGTGGAGGTGGACGCTTGTTTGGGCAGTTGCGTCTGAAATGGCCATGCTCACCGCAGTTGTAGCAGGTGTAAGGTGTGTGAGACTGTTCTGATGATTTAGGCATCTGGGTGAACGGGTTGGTGGACGTGGAAGGCTGGAGCCCATGTCCCCTTCCACGCCCTCTCCCTCTGATGGAGTTGCTACGGTTACAACCTTGGAATCCTCTGCCCCTGCTCATTCCCCTGGTGTAATACTGAAGTTGTGCCGCTATCAGTTTAATCTGCGTATTGGATTCTTTTTGTTAGATTGTCTCTCAGCATGCTCTGCATGGCGTTTAACTTCCTAAAAAGTAGCACTTTCCCAACCTATACAAGACGTTCAGACTCTATTCTGTATGTTGCTTCTTAATCACGAAACGAAAGGGGCAACGGCAGCGCGGTTACGATCTTCGCTTTCTTGCAGACCAGAATGATTAGCCATCAGGTCTTGAATTCTGTGAGCCCATTCATCGACCGTCTCATCTTTCCGCGGCTTGGCAGCTGATATGAGTGACCAGTCTGTTCCTTTCTTGTATTTTCCTGCAATCGCGGTCTTTAATAATTCCTATTGTTCTAAAAATTGGGGCTCCTGATTATCAAGAATTCATCCCATCTCCAAGCATTACCATCCCCTCTTGTCCCACGATTTACTGTTGCCCAGCTGGTGCCTAGCTTTTGGAGCAGCACCTGTGTCCACTCTGCAGCATCTGGCTTATACATGTCATCCAGCTGCTGAAGCAATTCCACGATTTTTAAGCCGCTGAATCCCTTGGGATCTGGCAGTTCAGACACCACATCTTTTAATTCTTGGATGTCCCTATTTCAATGTATCATGACAGTGATGGGATTATTAGCTCCTGCGGGTTGATTGGGGTTGTGCCTGGGGTTGGGGACTTGTATTAAAGAACAAGAAAACTCGGCTCCAGGATTCTGATGCTTTGGGGAAATTAAGCCGAATCCCGATTGGGAGCCTGTGTGGACTTGTGATTTTGGCTTCTTGTATGGCTAGAAATCGGGGATTGGAGTGAAGTATGTGGCTGGGATTTAGTATTGCCTCCAGACCAAGCCCCTCGGTATTCATCATCCGGGTATGAATGAGAAGACGAGTCACAGTGAAACAGTGGCTCTGCTCCAGGTGTATCATTGGCTACTAGAGGAGCCGGTGGGGCATTTGGAGCAGGAGGAGGAGGTGGGAGTTGATAAGGAGGTGGGGAGTGAATGCTTGCATAAAGGGGATTGTTTTTACTCTATTTCTTTCGCGTATTGTGTGAATCTAACTATGTCTTAGTCTTTTGTAATGCTAGCAACATCTCTTCTTTTTCTTTTTGAGTCTTAACTTCAGCAGAAGCGTCTCATTGAGCTTCTGCATTGCCTCAATTGCTCGATCTTTAGATCTTCCAATCTATCAAACATATCCATCCTATAGGGACCCCTTTGTCAACAACTTTGGATGTTTCTGCATAGGATTTTTCTAATTTCTTGGATTTCTAAAATATCTCCAGTTCCCTCAACTGGCCTTCTACCACCGCTTTGTTTATTCCATTTTTTACACGCTTTCATAAAGTCTAACCCTGTTTTCTTTTCCACTAATTTTCTAGGTGATCCTCCCTTTGGACCCTTACTGGGGGTTGGTAAGCCCTCCGCAAATAATCCTTCCAACAGAGACTTTTGATTTCCTAGAGGGATCTTGACCGGTTTACTATTTGTTTTTCCCATTATCTGATAGCACCAATGCTGCAAGGTATAAGGTTACAGCCCCTGCGGTTTTCTGCCTCCGGTCCTTTCCTTTTCCCGGATTACTATCTGCTGCTTCGTGGCTTTATCGGACTAACAGTCTTGCTGACCACTGGGTCTGGGGCTTCGACTTTCAGTGCCAACCTCCTTCTTCAGTCGTCTAACGGCTGGTTACCGCTCATGCAGGGCTCCAGACAGAAAAAAAAATTTGGAAACCCAAAATATTTAGGAGCCAAATGCTTTTTTTGGGAGCCATAATCTCTAATGCATGACAAATGTGAAAAAAACAAATAATATTTACTTGTTTGTTTGTTTCTTTGGTCTACCTCACACTCTCTTTCCTTTCTCCTATCTGAGCTATTTGACCTGCCTACTAGTGTCCTCTGCAAGGTCTTATAGATAATAATAACAGAAGAATAAATGACACATAAATGTGAACAGTGCAAATGTTTACTGATAAGCAATACTTCAAGTCCAGAGTCTTCTACACAACATGTGTAAGGAACACTACAAATACAAACACTGAAAATGTCTTACACATAATAACACAAGAATTAACACAATAACAAACATTATAAACAAACATTATAAACAATCATTTCTGAAATAATAATTTTGCAATGAGTGTACAAATATAAAGAAGTTAATTAGTCTTCAAGTTCACTGTCACTAACCATTACAATGTCAGCATCATTTTTGCTGGCTGACAAACAAGCGCTTTACACTGGGCTCTGGGTCTAAAAGTTCCAAGTGTAGGGCCCTCTGTACTGATCCTTACCAAGTCTTCCAGTGTTTCTACACTTACGGAGTTGCGCACTTTTGATTTTATTCTGTTTTGTGCTGAAAATCCTCACTCGCACTGAGCTGCAGATATCTGAAGCACCAGCATTATTTCGACTAAGTGAAACAGATTTTTAAAATCTGTACAGAACAGCTCCTTGCTCAGCATCACTGTCCATAGGTCACCATAAATCTTATCCATAAACTGACCATTCACTAATATTTTCAACATTAGGCATTCCTTCTGCACAGCTGTGACAGCGCAGCCATTGTTTGATAAGAGCTCCCTGTACCATTTAACAAGTGTGTCTATCTCACATTTGCCATAGCTATCAATGTCCTCTGGCCATGCATCATGACAAAACACTGAAAATGACTTGATGATTTCTGATCCCTTTGAATGTCCGTGCTGTGTAACACTTGACATCATGTTTGCAAACCTGATCTCCAATTCTTTAACAGTAATGTCAACTGTTTTTTCAATTGCGGCCTTTAGATCACTTCTGAATGTGGTCTGATTTTGGGGGCCTTTCAATTTAACATTTTGGAAGGTTATGACTGTGTGGCTACTTACAGCCCTCTCATTCCTGCTTGTTGATGGCCCTTCCTGTTGCACTGAACCTTCAGGCTGAGAACCTATGTTCTGTAAGATGAATACTGAAGAACTTGAAGGACGCCTAAGCTGACAATGGGCAATGGATTCAAACACCAGGTTGAGTATGTGAATCAGCAGAGACAGCCTCTGCTCCACTGTGCCACCTCTAACACTAAATTGCTTTATTTATCATTATGTGGCATCACTATATACTTTTATCAAACTATTTAATATTAGACAATGATTGACTGATTGATTGATTAATTGATACATTTACACATGGTTGAAGGCACAACATTTGCATATCTAAAATTTAAACAGAGTGAGCCACCTCTGAAAAATCAAAACCAGTTTAAGTATACTTTGACACAATGGTATCTTCTCCATTACCTACATCAATATTGTATAGCACCTTTCTTTTAATATAGTTTTATTTAAAGAAAGTAACATAGTATATAATCAAGTTAATACAATTTGAGAACTTATACAACAAATAACTTCATATTCTAACAAAGCAAGAATTCAACTTCCACCCTAGAGAAAGAGGGAAGAGCAAAGAGCATATGGGAAAAAATAAAAATAAAAAAGGGAAAACACCCTTGTCCTTTTGTAAGAATGCTTATTCTAATAGAATTTTAATTAAATATTGTCATGTTTTTAGAAAGTGTTGAACAGATCTTCTATGCAAGAATTGGATTTCTTTTTCTATTTAAAAATAATACAGAAAGTCAGTTATCCAGTGATTTATAAAATGTGGATTGGGGTTTTTCCAGTTAAACAGTATACAGTAAGTCTACGTGCTAGTAGTGAGGTGTAGGCAATTACAATCAATTTGACCTTCTCCACTTTAAGCTCATCTGGAAATACAACAAATATTTCTGTTAGTTGGATAGGAATGATTGTGACACCCAAGCTGTTTGATAAGCGTTCAAAGATTTTTGTCCCAGGATATGTTAATTTGATGCACTCCCAAAACATGTGGCACAGTGAGGATGGTGCTAGATTGCAACACTTGCAGGGTGGATTTTGCTCTGGATACATTTTTGACTCTTTTAAATGTGACAAGTGTCATCGTTAACAGATTTTAAGTTGAATTACTGAATGCTTTGCACATATAGAGCTAGAGTGTATTCTATGCATGGCTAACTTCCATTTCTTTTCTGAGATGTTCATTGAAAGGTCCTTTTCTCACCATAACCTAGAATCCTTGAAGGGTAGATTCTTTAAGATGTTTTTATATATTGCTGTGATGCTGTCTTAGTGATCAATATTTCTCCGGAATAGAAATGGGTAGGATGTTTGGAAAATTATGTAGGTTTCTTTTAACAAAATTTCTAATTTGAAAATAGTGGAGAAATTGTGCTGCTGGGAAATTAAATTTGAGGCATAATTGTTCATAAGATGCAAATACATTATCTATATACAGTTCTCTTAGTGAACGTTTTCCAATGATTAAATATTGTGTATGTTTGAGAAGATTGAAAAAGGTGATTATTGTGTGAAGGAGCAACAGATAAAAGCTTCTCTGACTTGAAGTGCATCCTGCATTTGTTCCATGTTCTGGACAATTGGATTATTGGTATATTGACAATAATTAGCATATACTGGGGCACAAAGCAGAGTGTATTAAGAAATATGGCAAGATTTAATTTCAGTTGTTGACCAAGCTGGTTTAATTTCATTAATCTGTGGCAATTTCGAGGTCTTTATAGTGTGTATATTTGCCAACCAGTCAAAAAACTGAAAGATAGGTAGTGCCATGCCACCTTCTGCTTTAGGCCTTTTTAGAGTCACCTGTTGAATGTGTGAATTCCAGATATATGATATTATAAACCCCTCGGGTATTAATACAGTGTAATAAATACCAAATAAATATGTAGCACCTTTCAAAATGAATGTTGCTTCCAAGTTGCTGTGTGACAATTAAATAAATAGAAAAGAAACTAATAAGTGATGTGTATCATTATATTAGGTAATTATAAAATATTTTCACTGCAATGCAATTTTTTCGCGTAAGTCTAAGAGTGTAATTTAGCCAATATATTTTGCTATCTTGATCGAGGACACCCACATGCTGCCTTAATGCAGTCTTACAAAAAAGTATACCAAATTGCAATAGTTTCTTATTTGATGACCAGTTTATCCTCCTTTTCATCTTTTAGTGTAACTGATCTGAGCTACACACATGTTGATGGCATTCCCTTACGACTCTTGCTGCTAGAGTCAACAATGATAAGAACACACTAACAAATTACACTAAAAACTATGAGAAGACTGCTTCTGTTAATGATGTTCTGTCAAATATACTATAACTATCCAAACAAAAAGGTCTAATTTTTATCTCTTGCATTTTAGATTGCTATTTTAAATTATATTATATAGTAACCAACTTTTTCATTTATGGTTCCTATGGTTATTTATCACCTTTTCTGATCAATCACGTCATTATTTTTAGTGTTGAGTAAGTAATTTTTAACTATTTACTTAAAAAATAATCAAAAGTTCAAAAATATTACTTTTTATTAAGTAGTGTATTATATTACATATTATATTACTTTTGTTATTTCACGAATAAGTTAAGCAACTTACCTAAATATTAAGAAAGCAAATCCATTAAAGTAATGCAGCACATTTGTCAAATCATCTGGAAGTGAACGTGCACTCACGACAAGCACACCATAGCAATTATGTCTACTTTCAATTTGATGACAATAAGGCAGTAAACAAATAAATGGAATGCATTTTTAGTTATCGGGCTTAAATTAACTGATTACTGCAGAATTCTGGCACACAAACACATAAACAAAATTGAGACTGGTAAAACATTGTGTAATTGTAAAAAAATACTTTTAACCACAAAATTATGTGACAGGTTTCTAAACTTTTTCAATCAAATTAAGTTTAACTTTGACAACAAAAGTAAAAAAAAAAGTAAAAAGTATTAGCTCAAGTTTACCAAAAATATCAGGAGCCTATATGTTGTAGAAGGCAAACAGGATGGACAGGCATCATGGCAGGAAGAGAGGCCCAGAGTAAATACAAGGGCATCCCGGCTAAGAGATTGAATAATGGTGCACATGGACAAGGCTGCCATAAGGAATGGATGGACATCTCAGCCGGAGACAATTCCCTACCCAGACGGAAGGCCCCAAACAAATTGGTAGGCGTCCCGACTGAACATGTGCATAATACCTTTCTTGGTGAGGATAAAAGATGAGAACAGGGAAGGACTGTCACAGAGGGATATTTAATTCCCCCAGATGCTTGTCAACAGCAACCGTCCATGTCAGTGTTCATTCAAGAACCAGCAGGGAATGCTGGGAGTTGGAGTCCGGAAACAGCCCTGCTGGAGCCCAGGTGCCACAAGGGGATGGTGCAGGGAGATGTATTCCCAGTATATGGAACTTCCGTATCACCTGGAAGTGCTTCCATTGGGTAATAGCCCTAGCACAGTAAGTAATCTCGGGTCCTTAATAAATCCAGGCAATTTGGAGCGGGAAGGACACAGAGCAACACTCAACTGGAGGAGGCTAGTGTGCTGGTGAGAGGAAAGGTATTGTGAAGTGAATTGTGAAAGAGAGAGAACCTGTGATTTATACTCTATATTTAATTGAGGAATTGTGAATATTAAAACCATCATTTATTTGAACCCAGGACTGTGGTTGCATGTTTATGTTTGGGGTTTGGGGCTTGCTGACATCTAGTTTCATCACAGTGTTCATAATTATTCTCTGAAACACATGAAGTCTTTATAACATCTCATAAGAAGCACTCTTTCAAAATAAATATCTGAAACACAATTACCCTTTCCTGTGAACCTAAGACTTCCATTGCTAAACAGACTTATCAAGAGCGCTAGAATGAATTTGTGTGTTGTATTGTGAGATGATGTGTTTACTTCTTAAAAAGAAAAACAAACTAAATTAGGTCCGAATAATAATGAATAAGTAATATATAATAAGTAGAGTCCTTTATATTATCATATTCTAAGCCTATAAAACTTTGTCCAGTGAAAAGATCAGATGACCAGGAGGACACAAAAAAACTCCAGTTAAGTCTGACGTTTTGCAGGAGTTCCAAAGCCAAATACCATACCACACTGGGCATTCTACCTAATATATATGTTCTTAAGTCAATTCTCATTGTTTCCAAGCTTTGTCTTAGAGGATTTGAAGCAGTGGTTCACATGGACACCTGGGGTTCCCACCTTCATCTGAGCATCAGAGAAGCTGCACAGGGCCTCAATCAGGTGGTGGAGGCACAAAAGGCAATCATAGAAAAAACAGAAAAGAAAGAAAGGAAAAGTAGAGATTAGAAAAATTGCAAATACCTGACGAATATGATAATTCTATGCATGTAAAGTCTGTTAGGAGTACCATTAAATGTAGCTATGAAAAAAAAACAAATTAAAAAAGTGTGTTTTTAGGATTTTTTTCAATATGTTTCATAGAATTAGCCTTGCATATCTTTATTGTTAAAGTATTCCATATTTTTGGTGCATAACAGCAGAAAGCCTCCTCACTACTTCCTTACGCATAACTCTTGGAATAATAAGCAGACCACTATTAGGAAATCTAAGGTTACGACTTGAAATGTAGGGGTACAAGCATTCCAAAATATAGAATGGAGCAAGATTATTTAAGGCTTTATAAAACATTAGTAGTATTTTAAAATCTTTTCTAAAGAACATGAGTAATCAATATAACTATGCTTTGACTGTTGAGATGTGCTCAAATTTTCTTTTTCTTGATTAGATTCTTGATGCTGCATTCTAAACTAATTGCAACCAATTGCTGTCCTTCTTAGGTAGTTAGAAGTGTATTACAGGAATCTAGTTGACTAAAAAAAGCATGAATGAATCTCTCAGTATCTTGCATTGTTATAAGTGGTCTAACTTCTGCAATATTCCTTAAGTGAAAATATGCAACCCTAGTAATATGGTTAATATACGCGTTAAAGTTTAGGTCAGAGTCCATGATTACACCTAAATTTTTTACCTTCGCCTTGACTTCTAATGCTAAGGCATCAAGTTTATTTCTAATACTCTGTAAAAGAACGAGTCTCAACACTCTTAAAAAAGGTTTGGGGCAGCCACCCGTATATTGTTCCTAGCTGCAAAGGATTAAATTCAACACAACGATGTTGCTTGTCTGAGTTCCCACACTGAACTGATCTAGTTAGCCAAGCTGGAGGATTTTATATTCTGTAACCTGGAAGAGACGTCAGTCTGGGTGCCGGAACAGGAAGTGACGTCAGTCTGGGTGCCAGAACAGGAAGTGACATCAGGTCAGGCAGGTTTTCCCGTATTTGATCTGCAGAAATAACAGACAAAGGTTTAGAGCACCCCACCATCCCCTGGCCTGGCGGGTAATCACCTCCACTTGGTCCCTTCAGCTCGCGCCTAGTCGCACGTGTGTGACAGCTCGCGGTATTTCCATTTTTGCTAACCACCAAAATTTCAGTTTTTTCCTTATTTAGCTTGAGAAAGTTACCACTCATCCATTCAGAAATATAAACAAGACACTGGATCAGAGAGACCAGAGTGTGAGTCATCAGTTGCTATACATAAGTAAAGGTGTGTGTCATCAGCATAAGTGTGGTTATAATCTGGCCTAACAGAAGAATTTAGATGATAATAATAATAATAATAATAATGTTTTATTTATGTAGCGCTTTTCATACACTCAAGAACACTTTACAATTCAATACATACATTAACAAGACAGTAGAAATTACATAAATGAAAAGAATAATACTCATTGAAAAGAAGTGTGTTTAGCAGAAGTTTGAAATTAATAATAGATTTTTCCTCGTGAAGGCTGAGAGGGAGAGAATTCCAAATTTTAGGCGCTATCACTCTGAAAGCTCTGCCACCCACAGTTACTAACCTGTATTTAGGTACAGTGAGTAACTTAGCATCCTAGGATTGTCATGCACGGGCAGGAGTGTAAGGAAGCAGCAGCTCCGACAGATAATGAGGGGCTAACCCATGAAGGCTTTTAAAGGTGAGAAGAATAATTTTATATTTGATTCTTGAAGAAACTGGTAACCAATGTAAATAATAGAGGACAGGAGTGATGTGAGCAGATTTTTTAGTGTGTGTAAGTAAATGAGCAGCAGAATTCTGAACATACTGTAATCTATTGATATATTTAGTCGGGAGGCCATAAAACAAAGCATTGCAATAGTCCAGACGGGTAGTGATGAAAGCGTGAATGAGTGTTTCAATGTCTTTCACACTGAGGAAAGAATGCAGATGAGCAATGTTTGTGAAGATGAAAAAAGGCTGTCTGTACTATTGAGCTAATGTGTGATTGAAAAGTAAGCAACTGATCAAAGATGACACCCAAATTACGGACTGATGCTGAGGGTTGAACCAAGATCCCATTAATGTCAATTTTCAGCCCACGAAGGGCAAGAGGACAGATTTGGTACCAACTAATAAGATTTCTGTTTTATCAGGATTGAGTTGTAAAAAATTATCGGTCATCCAATGATTGATTTCCTGAATGCATTCAGTCAGCGCAACAGGTGAAGATGTTACAGTTGCATCAACACTTACATAAAGTTGTGTGTCATCAGTATAGCAGTGGAAGCTCAGACCATACCGACGAATAATCTCACCTAATGGAAGCATATAGATGTTGAAAAGGACTAAACCGAGAACTGACCTTTGAGGGATACCTTATGTGAATGAAGTAATGGCAGATTTGTATTCCCTAATGAAGTCATAATACTGGCGATCACTGAGGTATGATGTGAACCAAGAAAGAGCAGCACCAGAGATACCAATAGCTGAAAGTTGGGACAGTAAAATGTTATGGTTAACTATATCAAACGCTGTGCTCAAGTTAAGAAGAACTAGAATAGCGGCCATCCCAGAATCTGCGGTTATAAGTAAGTCATTGACTACCTTAAGTAAAGCAGTTTCAGTGCTATGTAGGGTTCTGAATCCAGATTGAAAAGGCTCAAGCAGGTTATGCAAATTTAAGTAATCATTGAGTTGAACAGAAACAACCTTTCCTAAGATCTTAGTCATAAATGGAAGATTAGAAATTGGGCAGTAAAATTTTAGCTGTAAGGGATCTGAACCAGGTTTTTTTAAAACAGGGGTGAAAGCAGCAGTTTTAAAATCACTTAGAACAACACAGGTGTGGTTGATAAAGTACATACTACAGTTGATAAAGTGAGAAATGGGGGCAGAAAGTTTGTCAGTGCAAGCCTTAATCAATAAAGTAGGGGCAGGATCTAGGTGGCTAGTAGATTGATTTAATTTAGATATTACTACAGCAATATAAGTTGGTGTAGTGGGGTTACATTTAGATAAATAAACTGTAGATTTAGAAGAAAAATCAGTCGACAGAGATGAGGAATGGTTAGTAGGGAAACTTTGATATATGGTCATAATTTTTGACTGAAAATAGTCCAAAAATAGATTTCAGTGCTCAACAAAGAAATAAGGATTTTTATCAGCAGGTTGACGAAGTTTATTAACTGTATTAAAAAGAGATCTAGGGCAACAAGTACCAAAATCAATAAGAGTGGAATAGTATTTTGAATGTGCCGCTGATAAGGCACATCTGTATTCCTTCAGATGTTTGGTGTAAACCAGGGCATGAACAACCAGACCAGTCTTCTTCCAGGGCCTTTCCAAGCGGCGACCAGTTTGTTTTATGGTACACAAATCTGCTGTAAACCATGGAGATAACCAGGTAGTAGGAACAACCAAGGATTTAATAGGTGCATAATGATCCAAAATTTGTGACAATGTGGAATTATATAGAGATGTGTTCTAGTGTCTAATTACTAGTAAATATTGTTAACAACAAATGTTGCTTATGGCTAGTGTTGTTTGGAAGCTTTGCCTTCTTTATTTGTCTGTGTTTTCAACCACCTACAGTACCATTTTCTAACTTGTCCCCCTCACCTCACCAAAATGTTTCTGATGGCTTCAGTCTGAATATTTGTATTTTTAAGTTAACCTTCACAACACATTGTGTGTTTCCTATTAGGACCGTGGTAGTGGGGGTAGGTCACTTCACTCTTTATCCTCTGGCTTTGTCTGTTATGCTGCAGGAGTCAGCTTTGTAACGCTGTACTGAGTGGACAGTATGCCTTAATTGTGTCTAACAAATTGAATTGTGACACATTAATTTGATAAAGGAGAAATAAACATTAATTTTAAAAATATTGTATTTGTGGGTATAAAAATACAATCATCATAATTTATGTAAAAATCTGAGTAATACAGCCTATTTCACTTACTGTACAACGTTCTTGCTGTCACTTAGATTTTCTTAGAGATTCTTCAGACAGAACTCATAATAAATTTTGCTGTTTATATTGAAAAAAAGTATTTGCATAAAAGATACTGTAACTACCCAAGGCTCAATGGAGGATGGAGTAACACACAGACACCACCAGCTGTTGAATATTAAATGCTTATACAAAAGGCCCTGACAAACTCAGTAGATGGTCAATAAAGCCTAAAGCTTTCTCAGTGGATCCCTGTCTTTATGAATTCTAATGCCACACTGACTGTCTTCTTTTCTTTGTCTAGCCTGATGTAGTGCAGTGTTCACCTCGTCTCCTTCAAGGCTACTTAAACACACAACTCTGACCTCCCACCTCTCTCCTGCAGTGTCTCACCTGCCTGTTCTCTCACAGGTCTGAGTCACCACAAAGTTAATCCTTAATTGACTGTGGTAAAAGAATTCCTTACTTTAATTAATTAAT
>JANRMT010062796.1:54069382-54097489 GCA_026402145.1 Polypterus bichir lapradei
TATCGCAGTCACTGTCATTATCATCAAAATATTCATCTTGCAATAAATTCAGTTGTTTCAAAACATCAGCAGCTGTATACCTTTTTTGCAAAGATATAACTATGGAATGTCTATTTATAGCAAGCTGTTGCCACCAAGAAAACTGAGGTAACTGAAGACCCAGCAGCAAAGCTCAGTGCGTCTGTAGTGTCTGTATACTGAGATATGCGCTCTCATGTATGTTACATTTTGACAGGCTCAATGAGATACAACCTAACTCTCTCCTCGCATTCAAAATGATAAAAGTCTTTTTATGAATACACATTTGCTTGTTAATGGATTGTATTATCTGACAATGTCCTGACTGTCTGCATACTTTGTTATTTGGCTCTTTGTTTCTGTTAGTCTTTAGTACTTTGTATGTTCAGGTCTTTTAGCTGAATTTATGTCATGCATTTTTCACAGATAACAGTGTTCCTGATGAAGTGCCTTACAACTATGACGATGTTGATGAATTTGTGGATCACTCCCAAGCAGGTATACAGAAATGTAATTAAAAATAATTGCGTGCAAACAAGACTTATAAACAAGAAAAGCTATAATTTGTAAAATCATTAACATCGAGATTTTTTATGTGCCCTATTTACTTAGTAAACAAACCATTCAAACCATCAAACTATATACAGTATATAGTATATAAATACTGTTTCTACAGATTAATCAGTGTTGGCAATGACTTTCTTGTAAGTTATGGATTTATGATTTAATTAATGAATAAAATTAAGCCTTTCACTTTATATTAGAATTCTTTTTGGCCTTTTTTTGTGACATAAACTCTTTAGATTTTTTTTACCGATACAATGTAATATTGTCTCAAATGACTACAAAATAATTTGTACTGATGTTAAGAAGAAAAAATTGCTTATATAAATATCTGTAAAATTATTAAATCAAGTGTTATATAACTATTGGTCTCTTTCTTTGTTTCTTCTTAGTATTAGATTTTTATCTATTCATTTCCTGAACACACCTATTCAATTAGAGCGGTCACTTTCAGCCAAAGCCTTGGCATTATTGAGTGTACGGAAGACACTAAGCCAACATGGCATATCACTGCCACACTTGTCACAACAGGGCCAATAAACATGACAAGTGAATCTTTTAGACATGGGAGTAAGTTATGACAAACGTGTTTTGAGCCTATCAATTAAATTGCATGTTTATGTTAAATGTACTTGTGATCAGTTTTTCTTTTAGTCCTTAAGATTGCTTTACATTTCATTGTTCAAATGCACAACAATAATCTTTATTTATTCAACAAACTAAATATATTTTTCATCTTTAATTAAAATTAAATTAATTAAATTGGTTACCCCTATAAGTAACCAAGTGCCAATACAGAATCCAAAGAAAGGTCAGAAAACACAGCAAAAAGGGTCACGAATCCAGAAAAATGACAAAAATCACAAAATCACTGTAGAACACAAGGCACATTCACCACTCCCTAGTGCATTCAGGATGAACCGCCAAGAAATGAGGGAAACCCTTGGCTAAGGGTAGTTCCTGAAGGTGATGGGCAGGGGGTCCCCAACAAAAAGCAAATAAGAAGATCATTGATACATAGAAAAAAATCAAATACAAAGAAATTGAAAATAAACATAAATAAAATGAATACAAACAAAAGAATCAAACATTAATAAAGAGGGCATAAAATGAACATTTGAACAGCAGCCAGAGCATAACACAGATAAGCTGGTTAGAAAATGGATGGATTTATGGACATGTTATGGTGCCAGAAGATTATTGTGAGCAAAAAGACAAGGTCAAATTTTTGATTTTTCACAAATAAACATTGAATTTGCTTTTCACAATGAAATACATAAGGCTGAAAATTTTGAAAATGTGTGTGTGTGTGCTGGGGGGTATTATTATAATGAAGAAGAACTCCTCGGTTGTTGTTTTTTTGCCTCCAATGCTCTCTAACCTTCTTTATTGACTTCAGATGTTTCTTCCCTTATATTCAAGCAGTTAAGTATTGTTACAAAGAGTTAAGAAAATGTAACTTCCAGAAAATAATTTTCTATAAATTTATTTTGCAACATATGGTAAAATGTTAATCAATATTTTTTCATTTTTCAATTAATAAAGATTATTACAAATGAAAAATATATTTAAAATAATTCTTCTCACGCAGGTGGACAAACTAACACACCTATAAACACTTTCCCTTCAAACTAAGTCCTTGCATGATTGCTCTCTCTTAAGAACAAGAAGCTGACCCATTCCATTTCGAGCAAAAAACTGACCCACTAGATTTGGGACAAGCAGGCCGATTAACACTCTTCAGCATCAAGTGCTCTCTTTGAGTCTGAAAGCTTCATTCTATAGAGCTCTTGGATTTGTAGACCCTGAAATCCCTCCGGGAAACATGGAGAGGAGATACTGCTAGTTCTGAGATCCATTTACAGTACCAAGTTTAAGTTCCATGCCACGGACTGAGCCCAATCTGGGAAGATTGAGAAGAAACATTACATGAAGAGAAAAAACTTCAGCTTTCTACTGTATATCTCGTGCCAGAAGGAGTCACTCGTATTCCTTTCAAGTGGCAGAAGACATGGCAAAGATCCTAGAAATGACCTGATCAAAATAACACCACACCACATAAATGGAAAAAGGACAATGTGGCAAAGACAAATGCACCCTATTTTAAGCAGTGTTGTACATTAGAACCTGGAGCAATGACAAACAATTCCATCCAGCATCAGAAGTCACATTTAAAGGACTGCTATTTTAAAATTGTTTTATCTGTGCCAAGAATAATTACAGCACTAAGTAGTTAGTAAGCAGAGGGCTAAGGGTCTGCTTTCTTGTGTTGAATTATTACTGTTGTCACACATGTGTGGATGGGAAGCAGCTGAAGGTCTCACAAAGGGATAATTCCATGCCAGACCAAGGGGTGGCAGGGTGCTCTGATCTTTCCTCTTTTGCATTGGCAGACCAACTACGGGAAATTTCTCCTGGACTCGATAATGTCACTTCTGTTTCCAGCCCTGATGATGTCACTTCCAGTTCCGGCCAAGATGACCTCACTTCTCCTGCCCAACTTTAAAACTGCCATGTTTACCTGTCTGTACTGTTCTGTGTTAAGACCTGTACCATTAGAACCCCAACTTCCGATTTGGCAGCCTATTTCTAGTATTCTCTGTGTCTTATGGAATCCTTTCACACTGTGTAACAAGCTTTTGATTAAATGTGTCTGGTAATTTTTTAGCTTTAATAATGTTTAATCCAATCTGCATAGAAAAGGCCTTGAGTTACACTCCAAAAATTTAAGCCTCTCTCACCACAACAATTCATTCTAAATTCCAAAAGAGAAATTCTAAATGAAAGCTTCGGTAAGATCATCAGAATTCCAATAAATTCTCAAGAAACACAAAACAGTCATATACCTTTTTGTGATATTTAGTCTGTCTCGTTTGACTTGCTTTTTGTCTTCATCCCCCTTGATGTCTGTCCTGTTTTCTAGTATTACAATCTGGAATGAAAATGGATTTTCATTTGGATTGTATATAATGGACTTAATAATAAAGTCCAAATTATTGAAGTGGAATGAAAATAAAAAACCTTGTACCTTGAAACGCTACAAAGACACCAAGGATAACACTTGAAGGAGCTACAAAGATCCACAGCAGAGATGGGATTATTTCTCCATAGGACCACTTTAAGCAATACACACCATATAGTGGAGCTTTATGGACGCATGACCAGAAAAAAAAAACATTATTTAAAGAAAAAAATAAGAAAACATATAAGGAGTTTGCCCAACAGTATGTAGTATATTCCCATGTGGAATAAATTTTCTGGTCAGACTAAAATTGAACTTTTTGCCCATCACGCAAAATGCCACGTGTGATTAAACCCAACACTTCCCATTACTCCAAGAACACCATTCTCACAGTGAAGCATGGCGGTGGCAGCATAATGCTGTGGGAATGTTTTTCATCTGCATCAACAGGGTTGAAGGAAGGATGGATGGCACTCAGTACAGGGCAATTCTTAACTCTGCTTGAGATTTGAGACTGGGATGAAGGTTTGCCTTCCAGCATGACAATGAACCTAAACATACTGCTGAAGATACATTGCGGTGGTTTAAAGGGAAACATTTAACTATCTTGGAATGGCCTAGTCAAAGCCCAGACCTCCTTCCAATTGAGAATCTGTGGCATGATTTGAAAATTGCTGTACACCAATGCAACTCATCTCACTTGAAGGTGTTGGAAGAGATTTTGCCTTATGGAATGGGTGAAAAGCCCAGTTAGCTAGATGTCCTAAGCTAATAGAGACATTCTCCAAGGGACTGGCAGCTGTCATTGCAGCAAAAGGTGTCTCTACAAAGTATTAACTTTGGGGTGAATACTTATGCACACTCATGATTTCTGTTTCTTTTGTCTTAATTATTGTTTGTGCTACAACAAAAAATATTTTGCACCTTCAAATTGATAGTCAGGTTGTGTAAAACAAATGGTGCAAATACCTAAGGGGATGAAAACTTTCACAGGGCACAACATATAAAGTATGTTGCTTTATAAGCATTTGCTATATTTTAAAATATCTTTTTATTTATAGATGTTCTTCTTCTTTCGGCTGCTCCTGTTAGGGATTGCCACAACGGATCATCTTTTTCCATATCTTTGTGCCCTCTACATCTTGTTCTGTTACACCCATCACTTTCATGTCCTCTCTCACCACATCCATAAACCTTCACTTAGGCCTTCCTCTTTTCCTCTTCCCTGGCAGCTCTGTCCTTAGCATTCTTCTCCCAATAAACCCAACATCTTTCCTCTGCACATATCCAAACCAACGTAATCTTGCCTCACTGACTTTGTCTCCCAACTGTTCAACTTGAGCTGACCCTCTAATGTACTCGTTTCTAATCCTGTCCATCCTTGTCACACCCAGTGCAAATCTTAGTGTCTTTAACTCTGCCACCTCCAGCTCTGTCTCCTTCTTTCTGGTCAGTGCCACCGTCTCCAACCCATATAACATAGTTGGTCTCACTACCGTCCTGTAGACCTTCCCTTTCATTCTTGCTGATAACCGTCTGTCACAAATTACTCCTGATGCTTCTCTCCACCCATTCCACCCTGCTTGCACTCTCATTTTCATCTCTCTTCCACAATCCCCATTACTCTGTACTGTTAATCCCAAGTATTTAAACTTATCCACCTTTGCCAGCTCTACTCCCTGCATCCTCATCATTTCACTGACCTTCCTCTCATTTACAAACATATATTTTGTCTTGTTCCTACTGACCTTCATTCCTCTCCATCTCTAGAGCATATCTCCACCTCTCCAGGGTCTCCTCAACCTGCTCCCTACTATTGCTACAGATCACAATGTCATCAGCAAACATCATAGTCCATGGGGACTCCTGTCTAATCTAATCTGTCAACCTGTCCATCACTATTGCAAATGAGAAAGGGCTCAGAGCCGATCCCTGATGTAATCCCACCTTTAAAGGATTGCTATTTTAAAATTGTTTTATCTGTATCAAGAATAATTGCAGCACTAAGTAGTTTGTAAGCAGAGGGCTAAGGGACGGCATTCTTCCATTGAATTTTTACTGTGTCACACATGTGCAGATGTGAAGCAGCTGAAGGCCTCACAAAGGGATAATTCCATGCCAGACTAAGGGGTGGCAGGGTGCTCTGATCCTTCCTCTTTTGCATTGGCAGACCAACTACGGGAAAGTTCTCCTGGACTTGATAATGTCACTTTTGTTTCCAGCCCTGATGATGTCATTTCCCCTGCATTCCTCTCCTCTCTAGAGTATATCTCCACCTCTCCAGGGTCTCCTCAACCTGCTCCCTACTATTGCTACAGATCACAATGTCATCAGCAAACATCATAGTCCACGGGGACTCCTGTCTAATCTTATCTGTCAACCTGTCCATCACCATTGCAAATAAGAAAGAGCCGATCACTGATGTAATCCCACCTCCAACATGAATGCATCTGTCGCTCCTACTGCAGACTTCACCACTGTCACACTTCCCTCGTACATATCCTGTACAAATCTTATTTACTTCTCTGCCAGTCCCGATTTCCTCATACAATACCACAGCTCCTTTCGAGGCACCCTGTCATATGCTTTCTCCAGGTCCACAAAGACGCAATGCAACTCCTTCTGGCCTTCTCTAAACTTCTCCATAAACATCCTCAGAGCAAACATTGCATCTGTGGTGTTCTTTCTTGGCATGAAACCATACTGCTGCTCACTAATCATCTCCTCACTTCTTAACCTAGCTTCCACTACTGTTTCCCATAACTTCATGCTGTGGCTCATCAGTTTTATTCCCCTGTAATTACTGCAGTCCTGCACATCTCCCTTATTCTTAAATATCAGTACCAGTACACTTCTTCTCCACTCCTCATGCATCCTCTCACTTTCCAAGATTCCATTAAACAATCTGGTTAAAAAACTCCACTGCCATCTCTCCTAAACACCTCCATGCTTCCATAAGTATGTCATCTGGACCAACAGCCTTTCCATTTTTCATCCTCTTCATAGCTGTCCTTACTTCCTCCTTGCTAATCCATTGCACTTCCTGATTCACTATCTCCACATCATCCAACCTCTTCTCTCTCTCATTCTCTTCATTCATCAGCCTCTCAAAGTACTCTTTACATCTGCTCAACACACTATCCTCGCTTGTGAGTATTTTTCCATATTTATCCTTTATCACCCTAACCTGCTGCACATCTTTCCCTGCTCGGTCCCTTTGTCTAGCCAATCGGTACAGGTCCTTCTTCTTCCTTAGTGTCCAACCTCTCATACAACTCATTATACACTTTTTCTTTAGCCTTCGCCACCTCTCTCTTCACCTTGCGCCTTATCTCCTTGTACTACTCTTTATCTCCTTGTCTACTTTCTGTATCTCTTGGAATATTCCACTTCTTCTTTGCCATCCTGTTCCTCTATATACTCTCCTGTATTTCCTCATTCCACCACCAGGTTTCCTTTTCCTCTTCCTCTTTCCAGATGTCACGCCAAGCACCCTTATTGCTGTCACCCTTACTACATCTGCTGTGTTTCCCAGCTGTCTGGTAACTCTTCAATACCACCCAGTGCCAGTCTCACCTCCTCTCTAAACTCAACCTTGCAGTTTTCCATTTTCAACTTCCACCATTTGATCCTTGGCTCTGTCCTCACTCTCTTCCTCTTCTTGATCTCCAATGTCATCCTACAGATCACCATCCTGTGCTGCTTAACTACACTTTCCCCTGCCACCACTTTGCAGTCTTCAATCTCCTTGAGATTGACTCTTCTGCATAGGATGTAATCTACCTGTGTGCATCTTCCTCCACTCTTGTATGTAACCCTATGTTCCTCCCTCTTCTTAAAAGACGTATTCACCACAGACAAGTCCATCCTTTTGGCAAAATCTACTATCCTCTGACCTTCTTCATTCCTATCCTTGACACCATACCTACCCATCACCTCATCTCCACTGTTCCCTTCACCAATCTGCCCATTGAAATCCGCTCCAATCACCACTTTCTGTCCCTTGGGTACACTGTTCATCATTTCATCCAACTCACTCCAAAAATATTCTTTCTCACCCATTGCACACCCAACTTACAGTGCATATGCACTAACAACATTCATCATCACACCTCCAATTTCCAGCTTCATAATCATCACTCTGCCTGACACTCTTTTCACCTACAAAACACTCTTGGAATCCTGTTCCTTCAGAATAAGTCCTACCCCACTTCTCCTCCCATCCACACCATGATAGAACAATTTGAATCCACCTCCAATCCACCTGGCCTTACTCCCCTTCCATTTTCTCATGCATGCACAATATATCAACATTTCTTCTCTCCATCATATCTCCTAACTCTCTTCCCTAACCAGTCATACTGCCAACATTCAAAGTTCCTACCCTCAGTTCCACTCTCTTTACCTTCTTCCTCTACTCCTGCCACCGGACATGTCTCCCCCCTCTTCTTCTCCTTCTTCTTCTTTGGCCAACAGTAGCCCAATTTTCACCAGCACCCTGTTGGCTAACAGTACTGGTGGTGGTCGTTGTTAACCCGGGGCTCGACCGATCCGGTATGAAAATTTATATTGTTGTCCGCATATTGATTTGGCAAAATTTTGCACCGGATGCCCTTCCTGACGTAATCCTTCCCATTTATCCGGGCATAGGGCCGGCACAAAGAAACACACTGGTTTGTGCATCCCCTGTGGCTAGATTATCTTTTTTACTTATAAATGAATTTTATAATTATATTTTTTAAGATGAATAAGTTACCTTTATATAAGGGCTGGGAAACTACAGAGAAAGGAAAGGAAAATGAAGTGTGAACCTTAGTGAATTTTCTAACTAGATGTTAGTGCTATCAAAAGAAAACCTAAAAATTAGTTAATCAGTTCATTGATTGATTAACAACAATTGATCCAGTTCCCCTTCTGTCTTAAATTCTTATGTGAGCAAACTGCAAGGAACCCCCTACTGCCAGCTGCAGTCATAGAATTAACCAGAGATAAGGGTTTGGCAGCTTTAGTTATCATACACTATAACTGCAATATCCTTCTAATGTCAAAATTAAAAAATCATCTTAATTTTTTTTTAGTTTGCATGCATTTCAAAACATTATAAAAAATATCTGAAGAATCAAGAATTATAAGAAAAGTTCATATATATATATTTATCATATATCCTGTTAAAATATTCATGTGAAAGAAATGAACTATTTAGGTTTTCTTAATGAACCTTTATAAAGCGGAGATCTGTGTGATTCGTGGGTTGGAGAACTACGCCTCATGTGCAGGTGTGAGATGACAGATTAACTGATTCAGTCATATAAAGACACAGAAGAGACTCGACTTCATTGTGAGGAGAGAACACTCTGGCTGATGAACTATGAGGAGCTGCCGACGAGGGTCACTGACGTGCCTGGCCACCCTGCTTCTGCTCACACCAGTTTGTAAGTCACACTTTTAACTCCCATATGGACACTTAGCCAGTAATTTAGAACTTTTATCATATTGATAAAACTATTCTTAGCATCTTAGAAGTAGTTCCATAAAAATTCTGTTTAAGAAATTCAGTTTCACGTGAATAGAGAACGTTTATGACTGTTGTTGTGTTCTTTAGAGAAATTAGTAAAAGAAGTATATAGTTTTTAATTCTTTTTGCTTTCTACATTTTATATGATATATTCTGTAGGAGTACAGACAAATTTAGAAATTTACCATTCCAACCTGAAAATAACTTTTAAAACCTGGAAGGTTACCTTTTCCGGACATCAAAAGCATAAATGTAATGATGCATGCCAGAAATAGTGTAGTTAAAAAAAAATCAGACAAAATGGCAAAAACAAAACATTAATACTTCATTTCTGCCTTTAATTGAATTCCTCACATAATGTTATTTTTGAGAAACTGTATTAGTTGAATTCGCCAAAAAACATTTGAGTTGCTTTTATTCTTAAAAAAATATTTAGAAAATATTTATTTGTTACATATACAGAAATAATTTTTTCACTCCGTTTTGTTTTATTTTACTTGTTTACGTAATGCATAAATGCACTGCCTTTGCATCATTGTTGTCACCTGTGCCTGTTTGTCATTGCTTGTTTAGCACAAAAATTTATAAAACCAATGAAATAGAAGTGAATTATCAAAAGAAACAGAAAAAAAAAACTGAACAGAAGACTAGTGATACATGAGCTGACAAAAATAAACATCATAATACACTTTTTAAACACAAAATTCAAAAAATGTAATGCATGTGTAATTGTACAAAATTAAAACAGAAATGAGATGAAAACATTAAATATGGAGTTCAATTAAAAACAGAAGTTGACCACTAACTTTGAAAGTATCAGAAAAAAAGTCATAAAATGATAGCTTATCAGAAAGATTCGTTAATTGTATAAATAATAGCAAAATATATATTTTTACAAAGGTTATTTGAGTTTAAATGTTTGTAAAATGAAGACAGGTGAGGCCTATCTAAACAGAGGGTTCAATTAAAAGTGAACAATTGGACTTTATTGAGCATATGACTGTAATAAAATTAGCCAGCCATCGAAGTTCAGAGTTGAGAAACACCATCTTGGAATATTTTATGGAAGAACCTGATATGCATTGAGCTATTGATTTAAAAAGAAATGAAAACAGTTCCATGTAATGCTTAATTTAAAATCTAGAATCTAGAATAATGCAAAAGGTGTACAGTATACTGAAAAGCTGTCCAAATATCCACTACCCCGATTTGTCTTCACTTCCTTCAGTTGAGTCCAGTGAGCCATCAATGTCTAAGGCAGCGCAGGATTTATGCTGGCAGATTCCATGTGAAATGAAGAGAAATGAGCACAACATACAGAATAGATAGAGTCACAGCACTTTTTAAACCACCCTTTTGTTTTTTTATTCATTCAGCCTTGGCTTTGTATTAATTAAAAATATTGTCAGGTAAAAAAAGTATAATGTTTTCCATTCAACAATTAAAAACGAAGCATGTACACTGTAAGTATGCAAATATAGCACCTTTCAAATATTTGTGTATTACAAATTATACTTGTTCAAATCTGTACTTAAATTGCAAACTCATTTGCTCAGGAAGACAACATTTTTGAGTTACTTTTATAGCTGATACCTTAAACAAAGTCAAAATCTGCAGTCGGTATTCAGACTCCTGTGTCCATGTGTCTTAAGTTTTCATAATTTCTTTATAAAGATTTGAAGCAGGTAGATGCTACACATGGAGGTGGTGGAAGTGATTCCCCTCACTTTGAATACAGTAGGTAAGAAAAGCAATATATAAATGTTATTAATAATTGTTATTAGTAGTATAATCGCCATACTTTTGTCTATTAACCACTGAAGTGGCCATCGCATTTTCTGGTTGAACTCTCGAGTCTGTTCAGGAATTGTTAGAATTATTGCAAGAATAATTTTTTACTTATTTAAAAAGTCTGAATACATTTGCAAGACATGTATCACTTTGACATTCCAGCTTTGTTGTTTAAGTTATGAAAATACACATAAAACATTAAATACATTACAATATGCACACATAACATTAAATAATAATAACTGAAACAAAGTCATTGCGCTTTTTATGCATTTAGTTAATAAAACAACATATTAATAATTAGATTGTACTTTCTGTCATAGCTGATAAAGTAAATACACCAATGTGCCAACTAAAATAGCATAAAGACAGCAGTGAATTTATGAGCTCTTTAAGAAGCCAATGCACCGCTGTAAACGAATGTGATTACCTGGTGGTCTTTCTTTTGTAGATTTCACCAAAGACAAAGCAGTCATAGGCTTTGACTAAAATTGTTAAAGTGCAGGTCAACATGGTAAAAGTGCAATGAGATTTTAAACTATGAAAAAGTACAAAATTAGTCTACATATGTAGATAGTTCTTTCATTTAATTTGCTGCAGCTGTACAAGTTAGAAATTACTTTTATTTACTTTTGGTAAAGTAGTGGAGACCTGTTAAACTCATCATTAATTGCACATCTTTGCTCAACTTTAGCATGTAGTAGCAGATATAGAAGCTCTACCATGTCACCTTGCTTTAAACCTGTACTGGACAAAATGACTTCTTTGCACCATCTTCTTGTTTTTTAAAGGTTTTTTCTACATTTTCCAGTTCTTGTCATTGCCTAAGCACATATTGTCCATTTGATTGCTGTCTCTAAATTGCCATGCCGGCAGTGTGCATGTCTGAACTTTTGTATGCCTTATTATTTGACCAGTGTCTTCACTGGCTTGTTTCCTGCCGTGTCCCTGAGCATAGTATTCAGGTGAACAACAAAATGAACAGATGATCTTTACTTCACTTCAGAAATAATGTTAATATGAAAAGTAAAACATGACTGACTGGGATGTTTGGACGTGTTATTTAGAGATGCTTCCACACAGTTTCTAGAGTCTGAGTTTCAGTTCTCGCTCCTTCACTGACTGGTGGACTTTGCACATTATCTCTGTGTCACTGTTGCTTTCCAAGCAGGTTCTGTGGCTTTCCCTGCAAATTCTTAAGACTTGAATATATTGGACATTTTAAATGAATCAGATGTGCTGTGAGTACATGAGTGTGTTCTGCTGTATGCTGGTGTCCCATGTGGACTTCAATTGCTGGCTCCATGTCAACTGAAATGAGCAAATTGAGATAGTGGAGGAATGGAGGGCAGAATATAACAGTGATAAGGAGATTTGAAGTTAAAATGGCCTTCATGATGGGACTCTGCCCAGTGACATTCACTATGTGACCTGGACAGTGCTCACTGTCACCTAAAATATTTACATGTAATTCCATCTGGAATTCTGTGTCTACTAAGCATTTACTGGTAGACATAATATGGAAGACTTGTGGCACCACTAGATGGTTTTTTTTTAAAGCAGTGCTTAATTTTCATTTTTATCCATCTTTATTTCCTTCCACTTCATTTTTGGCATATGTTAAATAGTTTTAATTGGCAAATTTTATATGTGATGTTCTTTATTTAACCTCTGTGCTCTTGGATATTTAATAATGTGGAAATCTAAAAAAAGAAATAATTACGTTTAAGAAAATAAGCAGTACCCAAAATTGATGAATGAATGAACCCCTATATAAAGCTACTGATAATGATACATTAAATAAATGCCAAATATAAAAAATTGTTGCAGATTATCTTAATATTTAAAACAGTTGATTTCTGTATCTCTGCTTTATATTTATTTCAAGAGCAAAAAATTCAAGTACAGGATGAGTGTATAACTGGAAGTGGCTGAGGAAGTGGACTGTAAAGCTCAAGGGTCTTAAATCAGTCGTCACCCACCAGTCGCTGTCACCCTAAACAAGTCACTGGCTCTACCTGTGCTGAGCTTGTAAACAATACATGGAAATAGTTGAACTTTAAAGAGCCAGGAGTTGGTATTTTCCACTGAAAGGCGCTATATTAAACAAATGTGCTTTTCCAAGTGCTGATTAACAAATTCTGAATGTGAGACTCTGATTTAGATTTTGGGGAAATCATACCAGTGCTTATTAAAAGTATGCAATCACTTTTAAACAATGTATTATAGGATACACACTTTTTTTCTTATTTTTCACATCTCTTTTTATTTAAAAGCAGGTCTGTAGAAATCATAAATGTGTCTCAGTGAAGCTTAAAGGGTAGTTCTGAATCTGTGTTTGTGAATAACGCTCAACTTGGCAGGGTTTATGCTCGGATCTTTTCTAGGCACATGTATTACAGAACAGAGATTAAATTGTTTTCTTTATTTCAGACAGTCAAGATCTGAAGCTGGTGAACGGCAGAGGACCGTGTGAGGGGAGAGTGGAGGTGCTTCGTGACGGGCAGTGGGGCACCGTGTGTGGTTATAGCTCTAACTGGGACATGAAGGACGCTGCCGTGGTGTGCAGACAGCTGGGCTGTGGAGAGGCTCTGTCAGCACCACTCTATGCTCTCTTTGGAGAGGGAACTGGGCAAGTCTTGATGAGTAATGTTAACTGTAATGGACAGGAGTCTGCGCTGAAGGCCTGTAAAAGTAAAACCGACTCCTGCGTTCACTATTACGACGTGAGTGCGGTGTGCTCAGGTAGGAACGGAATCTCTAATTCATTCTGACGTTTTCTTTTACAGCTCTGATTATATATAAATGATCACTTATGATTTTTTAGATATCCTTAAATAAACACATATGCTCCATTAAAAGAATTCGTCATTGTTATTTCGATTTATTTTTTCCAAGCATGGGAAAAGTGAGGAAAAGGAGCAACACAGTTACAGACTCACTAACATAAGTTGTTACTTATTTTTGAAGCAGGGATTATTTTTGAGAATTACAGATGCCTGACCACAGTAAAATCCTGGATCGAATTATGTTTGGACAACGTACAATTATTAAAATAGTTTGGATCAATTTCAATTTATAGCTTGTTCAAGTAAAGAGCCAGTGAAAAAAAAAAATAAACGTGCTTTTTTCATCAACCTGTCAGAATTTGTATGTTCGTTGTCATTGTGTTAATATAATACTGTGGTACCGGTAAATGTCTCTTTCTTCCTCAGGCAGCACTTACTTTGGTTTCCACACCACTCTGATAGAAATGCAGGTCATTTCGATTAGGTAGGGAGGTAGGACAGGCTTCAACTAAAGAATTTAGAAATACTTTTATATTACTATACATTTGTCAAAGCTAAAACCATCACAATTAAAGCAATTAATCTTTGAATTTGATTTTTAAAATTTCTCATTCTAATCTGAGTCTGAATACATCAGAAATGAGGTTCAAATCAAAACATAATCTAGAAGGTTGAAACTCTATGGCGAGCCCATTAAGTACAGGCTGGAGTTGGGATTGTAGAAGAGAACCAGAATTCTAAAAGATACATTCACATAAGTGTGGAGAAGCCAAAATCAGTAGAAAGAAACTGGGAACAAAGCAAGTGGGAGGCATTGTTGCTTAAAGCATCGTCATTGCTCGCATCCATCAATTTTTATACATTTTTACTCCATTTCAAGGTCACAGGCAGCTTGAGCCTATCCAGGCAGCACTGAATGAAAGGTAGAAACCAAAACTGAGTGGGTTATAGTGCATCACAAGACACATTCATACACAGCAACAGTCACTCATACTGGAAAAATGAAGAGCCACTAATGAACCTAACCGTCCCTTCTTTGGAAAGTAGAAAGAAAAAAATATTGGAATGGAAAATCAACATCCAGACACAGGGAGAATCTGCAGATTCCACCCATGTGGTGACCAGGACAAAATAAAACTCAGTCTTTGGAAGATTGTGAGGTGACTGTGCCATTGTGCCATGCAGCTCCCATACCAAAAACATAAAAGCATAGTCACACTCTTATTGAATATGTTAAGAAATAACTTCAATTTTAGTGTACTTTTTTATTCTTGTAACTATGGTTGACCTGCATTTAGTTAAGCATTTATGTTAATACTGCAATTAATTGTTACAGATTAACAACGTTTAGTAAGGCTAACAATATATTTGGATGATCCTCTCATTAATCCTTAAAACATGAAAAGGGATAGCTCTGTGTTAAGTTACATGGCATTAAATTAATTTCAAATAAGCAATTGAAAAATGCAACATTTCGGTTACTTTGACAAGAATTCAATGAACTATAGAAAATACATACATTTTTACACTGTATAAAAATGTAATGTAAGTGAACAGGACCAAAGAATGTCTTTTCTGGAGAGTTTAGATGACTAAACTCATCAAACCTCCATATTCTGCAAGACACACACACTCCCTAAAAACAGATTATTTTAATTTTTCCAAAAACACACACAGACAAACCTCAAAAAGGGCAGCAAAGAAAAAAACACTCACATATTACAGAATATATTAGTAATCTTTTTTATTAATGTTAATTTAACTTCTGTAAACAAAGAGCTGCTGAGATAAAGGAAGGTACAGTTGCACATCCTCACAGCAAAAGTCTTTAGTGGAACAACTAAACAGCATCACGGGCAAGTTTCTCATCTGTTGTTGAGATCTTGGCTCTTTAACTCTGTGCTAATGGTTCAGTTCAGAGAAGGTTCAAACAATAACAAAATATCTTACAATATAAAACTACTGTGGCAGGCAGACTGTTGAATATTTCTTAATGTTCAGTTGAAAATTTAAATCCATCCCAGGTGTTTGTCAGTGTGGAGTTTTCATATCCTCTCAGTGTCAGTGTAGGCTTTCCTCCCATTTTCGCAAAGGCATTCATTTTAGGATGATTGTCAGCTCTAAAGTAGTCTGGTGTGTGTGTGTGTGTGTGTCTGCGTGTGCGTGTGTGTGTGTGTTTGTGTGTTAGTATGCACTCCAATAGACTGGAACTTTGTTTAGGGCTCGTTTCTGCCGTTGAACCCACAGCAACACTATGCTGGATTGAGTAGAATTAAAAATATTCTTTTATATTACTAGGTAAATATGCCTTTAACAGTACAAACTAAATAATTTTGTATGTGAATGTAAAACTAAATTAAGCTGTACTGTAAATATTGAAAACTGTAACACAGGCCTTGTGTATCCTTTTTGTCAATTCCATGACAGCTGTTGCAGAGCAGCCATGTATTTTGTGTTCTTCTGAATCCTTCACTTTATAAAGACTAATGGTCAAGCTAGACTAATCTTATGCCTAATTGCTTCTAAGTGCAGTACAATAGCTTCTGTATGAAAGGGTTCTCATCTTGTCTTTATAACTTTCTAATATTTGGGAAGTCCATACAAAGATCGGCAAGTGAAGAAATTCTGCACCAATAGTACTGTTAATTCTGCTAGGTCATTTTATTGTCTCTATATGCTACTTATCTTAACACATAAAGCACAAATTTTATCACAAAAACTAGATTATTCCACCTCATTCACATGTACTGTGGGTTAACTTAGCTTTAGTATTACGTGACTGCAGCTCAGCTTTCATTCTTGATGTATAAAAAATAATGTATGTGAAGATAGAATTGTTTCAAATCCATGTACAGCTACTCTGTTTGTTTCCATCCATCCATTCATCCGTCCATCCATATTGAACCCTCTTAAGTCAGGTCAGTGTTTCTGAGGCTAAAGCCCTTTGTGGAAACCACAGCTATAAAACAGGAACCCACCTCAATCCATTGAAGATGGCACTTAGACTTACACCCATAATAATGATAATTTATTATATTTATAAGTGCCTTTCAAGGCATACAAGGACACCTTACAGAGCACATTAATAACAACAGTCACAGCATAAAATTAATAAAATATTACAGTACAATACAACCAGAATAAATCTATACTAATATAAGGGAAAGCCCTCACTCACTCACTCATCACTAATTCTCCAACTTCTCCAACAAAGGCAGAAATTTGGCAGGCTTATTCCTTACAGCTTACTTACAAAAGTTAAGCAGGTTTCATTTCGAAATTCTACACGTAACGGTCATAACGGTCGATAACAGTCAACAACGTTCGCCATGTTGAACTTTCTTATTTATGGCCCCATCTTCACGAAATTTGGTAGGTGGCTTCCCTGCGCTAACCAAAACCGATGTACTTACTTATTTCAGTGGTATGATGCCTCTGTCGGCCGCCATATTGAACTTTTCAACAGTCTTTGTTACTTATGGGCCCATCTTCAAGAAATTTGGTACACGGGTTACCAACGCTAACTGAATCCTACTTACGTACATATATACGTCCATAGCCTGCAGCTCGGTTACCATGTGAGGCAGCGTTGGGTCCCCCATCCCATCGCCTCCCACGTTGTTGGCTGCCTGCCTATATAAGGCCGTCTGTTGCTCCGTTCTCTACATTCCCTTCCTTGCTTCGCCACGGGATTCACGTCTCCCTACTGATAACTACAGCCTTTTTATTTAATCCACGGCTTCTCCGCTGTTTTATTGTTCATTTATTATGATTATAGTTATTGTGTAGGTATTTTAGACTTACTTTACATTGCTCAGTTACCCATTTCCTTTATCATTCCAACCGTACCCCCATTATTATGTCTATCGAGGTGATCACAATCAATCAAAGAACTGTCACTTACCGAGTGGTTTCCATGCCTGGAGATGGAACCTACGTTTTCCATTCTCTTTGTTACATATTGCACGGCCATATCAGGCTCACTCTTGATATCCGGAGGAACATTGTGTTTTATGTATTGAATGACAGGGACAGGTTCAAGGTGTGGACTGATGACGGTACAGAAGATAATTATGCTACACAGGAGCACTAGAAGAGTGAAATGCTTAAGCCCTTCACCTGTGGTTCTGCATGTGAGTTGATGGCTGCCACTGAATTGTTCGGTTGTCGCTTTCAAGTGTACCGAAATGGCCAAATATTTTACACCTTTCGACAACCGCCAATGCCTCTTAAACATCTTAGATTCACAGGTGACGATTTCAGTAGTGGACACTTTTATATTTATGAATGTTTAAACTCTCAAAAGCTGGTTGTGAAGTTATCGATGAAACCGGTTGTATGCTTACAACGCTTGACAGATGCCAAATGTCACTTCAATACCAGTCCTGCAGATACTGTCATAATTGAAACAAACCATGAAACTCAAACCGATTATGACAGCAGCAATCCAAGCTGTGAGATTTGAAACAAGATTACTGTTCACATGGCCAACTGTACGTTGCATGCTCAAGAGTAAGCTCAGCGCACACCTTGGTCATATTACAACCGGAGGGCCGAACTCACAATGTGGTGTACAAAGAGATCCTTAACAAATAATTATTGGCATATTTTCCCTTAGTTTAAAAAGGTTTAATTTTCTTCTTAATAAAAATTTTAATGCAGTACTTCGCCGCTGCGAAGCGCGGGTATTTTGCTAGTATAATAATAAAATTGAATTTAAATTTATCAGCTGAAATGATCAGACAGAATAAGCCATCTTAAAAAAGATGTGTTTTAAGAGGAGATTTAAAGGAAGGGAGAGAGTCGATATTACAAATATCTTGTAGGAGAGAGTTTCAGAGGCGAGGGGCTACTCGACTAAAAGCTCTAAACCCCATGATAGTCCAATGAGCAGGAGGTATAATAAGATTGATAGAGGAAGAAGATCTAAGGATACGAGAAGGAATTTAGATGTGAAGAAGATCAGAAAGATAAGGAGGTGCCAGATTATGAAGGGTCTTGTAAGTAAGAAGTAGAATCTTAAAATCAATGTGATATTTAATAGGGAGCCAGTGAAGCTGTTGAAGGACAGGAGTAATGTATTCTGTGGAAGGAGTTCTGGTAATAATACGAGTTGCAGCATTCTGAACCAACTGGAGTTTGTAAAGGAGTTTGCGTGGAAGACCAGTAGGGATAGAATTACAATAATCATTATGAGATGTAACCAGAGCGTGAACAGGAATAACAGTGCTGGTAGCTGAAAGAGATGGAAATAAACGGCTGATATTACGTAGATGGAAATATGCAGACTGAATAACTTTATTAATATGTGCCTCGAATTTTAAGGCACTATCGAGAATAACATCTAAGCTCTTAACCTAGGAGGAAGAAGAGATTAGAGAATTATCAATATACAATTATCCAAAACAGATTTACTTCCTACCAGAAGGACCTCTGTTTTATCACTAATTTAAGAAAATTAGCAGACAACAACATTTTTTTATATAGCACATTTTCATACAAATAATGTAGCTCAAAGTGCTTTACATAATGAAGAAAAGAGAAATAAAAGACAAAGTAAGAAATATAATCAGACAACACTAATTAACATAAAATAAGAGTAAAGTCCGATGGCCAGGGAGCACAGAAAAGTTTAAAAAAAACTCCAGACGGCTGGAGAGAAAAAATAAAATCTGCAGGGGTTCCAGGCCACGAGACTGTCCAGCCCCCTCTGGGTATTCTACCTAACATTAATGAAACAGTCCACTTTGTATTTAGGGTTCTCATGGAAGGGCTTGATGATGATGGTAATGTAGACATCTGGCTTTTAATCTATCAATGTAGGAACATCACGGTGCTTTGATTAGGTGGAGGTGGCGCAGGTTGCCACCACAGAAAACCGGGAAAAGAAACAGAAGAGAGAGTAGGGGTTAGTACGGATTTTAGTGCCACCATGAATAGTTATTATAATGAATTGAATATACGGAGTATTAAGATTAAATGAAGGTGAAGTTATCAGAAAGCCATGTTAAAGTAATGTGTTTTCAGCAGTTTTTTAAAGTTCTCCACTGTATTAGCCTGGCGAATTCCTACTGGCAGGCTATTCCAGATTTTAGGTGCATAACAGCAGAAGGCCGCTTCACCACTTCTTTTAGGTTTTGCTCTTAGAATTCTAAGCAGACACTCATTTGAGGATCTAAGATTACAATTTGGAATATAAGGTGTCAGACATTCCGATATATAAGATGGAGCGAGATTATTTAAGGCTTTATAAACCATAAGCAGAATTTTAAAGTCAATTCTGAAAGACACAGGTAACCAGTGTAGTGACATCAAAACTGGAGAAATGTGTTCGGATTTTCTTTTCCTAGTTAGGATTCTAGCAGCTGCATTCTGCACTAGTTGCAAATGATTTATGTCTTTTTTGGGTAGTCCTGAGAGGAGTGCGTTATAGTAATCTAGCCGACTAAAAACAAAAGCGTGAAGTAATTTCTCAGCATCTTTCAATGATATAAGAGGTCTTTTGCTATGTTTCTTAAGTGAAAAAATGCTGTCCTAGTGGTTTGATTAATATATGCAATTTAAAATTCAGGTTACAATCAACAGTTACCCCTAAGTTCTTTACCTCCGTCTTGACTTTTAATCCTAATGCATCAAGTTTATTTCTAATAATCTCATTATCTCCATTATAGCCAATCATTACTATTCATCCAATTAGAAACACAATTAAGACATTATATTAATGAATTTACAGCATATAGGTCATCAGGTGCAATTGATAAATACAGCTGTGTGTCATCAGCATAGCGGTGGTAACTCACGTTGTGCCCAGAGATAATCTGACATAACGGAAGCATATAGATTGAGAAGAGCAGCGGACCCAGGATAGAGCCTTATGAAACACCATATAGGATATCATGTGTGTTTGAGTTATAATTACCACAACTAGCAAAGAATTTTCTCCCTGCCAGGGTAGGATTCAAACCAATTTAAGACACTGCCAGAGAGGTCCACCCATTGACTAAGGCGATTTCTAAGAATGTTGTGATCAGTGGTGTCAAATGTGGCACTCAGATCTAAGAGGATGAGAATAGATAAATGGCCTCTGTCTGCATTTACCCGCAAGTCATTTACTACTTTAACGAGTGCAGTTTCTGTGTTGTGATTTGTACTAAAACTTGACTGAAATTTATCAAGAATAGCTTGTTTATTGAGGTGGTCACTTAGCTGCATAATGACTGCCTTCTCTAGAATTTACTTAAGAAAGGCAAGTTAGAAATGGGTCTAAAATTTTCAAAAGCAGAGGGTTCAAGGTTTAACTTCCTGAAGACAGTCAGAGAGGGAAGAAGGTGGAAGAGTGGAAACAGGCTTAGTAGACAGATAGAGCTGGCTGTCATCACCATAACAGTGAAAATAAATATTAAATTTCCTAAAGATATGACCAAGGGGCAGAAGATAAATAATAAATAGAAGGGGACTCAAGACAGACTCCTGGGGAACACCACTAACAACTGGGCAAGCTTGTGATCTGAAATTTTTTAATTGTACAAATTGTGTATGATTTGAGAGATAAGATTTAAATCAGACATGTGGAGTGCCAATAATAAGAATTGCTTTTAATCTCTCAAGGAGAATTTCATGAGAGATTGTATCAAAGGTAGAGCTCAAATCAAGGAGCACAAGTATGATTAACAGCCCATAGTCAGCAGCCATCAGCAGGTCATTGGTGATTTTAACCAGGGCTGTCTCTGTACTGTGAAATGAACATATTCACTGATTTAAGAGAAAGTTACATGTACCAAACAAAATCACGAATCAGGAGCTGTATTTATAATACCATGAATTTAAATAAATGTGACAGTCTTATTTTTTGCTTCATATTTTCATTTGTAATTATCATTATTATCATATTGTGTTTTAGTTGTAGTTCTAGGTCTGCTTGTTTTTTCACTTTTACATTACATTTGTTTTTCCCTTTCAGGTTCTGGTGCCCGTTTAGTTGGTGGCAGCAGCTCCTGCTCTGGGAGACTAGAAATGTTAGACGGTTACAGCTGGAAGAGCATCTGTGACACCAACTTTAATCAGATGGCCGCTGAGGTTGTCTGCCGCGAACTGAATTGTGGAGCTCCCAAAAAATATCAGGGAGGAATGTTTGGTCAAGGAAGTGGTTCAGTTTGGGAAAAAAAGATTCAGTGCAGAGGAAGTGAAAAAAAGATTGTTGACTGTTCATCACCAAACAGCGCTGCAGAGCGTTGTACTAAAAGGAGCGATGTTGGACTTGTTTGTGTTCGTAAGTTTATTGTTATTATTATTATTTTCTAAACTATTGAATATTTACAAAAAAATCTTTTAAACTGAAATAATAAAAACTGGAGTTTACTGATCACTTCAGTATTAGCTATGAGCAATCTGATATTATTACAGTTTTTTTTTTTTTGTACGGCTCCACCTGACTCACTGGTATGAGAAAACCCCCACATATAATATACTGCTCGACTCGTCTTAATGTCTAGTTATGCAAGAAATTGAGCTTTTTGGGGTCCCCTAATCTTTACAATATTTTTGACCATATTTTGTGCAGTATATTACACCCTTATGATAAAGATTAAACTAATAGGCCTCTTTAGCAAAAATTATCAGAAGGACTTGAAGCTGTGAATGCCACATCAACCAAACTCAGCTGTTCATCTCGTAAAGGGATATCCATCCATCCATCCATTATCCAACCCACTATATCTGAACACAGGGTCACGGGGGTCTGCTGGAGCCAATCCCAGCCAACACAGGGCTCAAGACAGGAACAAATCCCCGGGCAGGGCGCCAACCCACCGCAGGGCACATGCACACCCACACACCAAGCAAACATTAGGGGCAGTTTAGAATCGCCAATGCACCTAATCTGCATGTCTTTGGACTGTGGGAGGAAACCCACGCTACCACTGCGCCACCATGCCGGCGTAAAGGGATATGTAGGGTCAAATTTACTCCATTTCACAAAACTTCGAAAAAAAGGAGAATCAGTAATTTAGACATGTGGAGTGACATATTAAGGTATTTTGAGGTTGCTGATCGTGAATTTGATGTTTTCGACATTTTATGCTTTTCCTAAACGTCTAAGATCCACTCCCAGAAGGTTAGAATGACAAATTTCAAACATAAGCATGTGGATTATTGATTTATACAGTTTCAATGTCAGTAACTACAAATATGTTATTATTTTTATTTTTCATCCTTTAAGTCTGTCTAGCCCAAAATGTCAGAGGTTTAAAAAAGACACATTCTATTACAATCAAGAATATTCAGACTTTAAACATTTAAATTGAGGCACATGTTTTTATATTTCAAACATGTGATGCAACTATTCATGTTTATTATGTACTTCTACCTCATGAAGTAAATCTTTACATTTCTTATGAACACTCCGAATTAGGATGTCTTATGCTAATTAAGACATTTTTAATAGCTCCATTGTACAAAAATATTCTTTTGTTGTTTTTTATGTATTTAAATAAAGACCTCAGATTGAGTTTGACAACTGAACATTATTTAGTTCCCACATTAACACAGTTGAGTGTGAAGTATCCAATGATTCACTAAAGGGCTAGTGTTGCCTTTAATACAGTAGAGAGGCAGCTTGAAGCTGGGAAACTCCATTGTGCAATTGTCTTTACACCAAAGAAGCTGTCTGAAGCACAAATTGCTTTTCACTGTGTATTGCTTCATTCCGTAGGTAAATTATGTGTCTTTACTGACTAATAACCAAATTCTGTTCAACAACATTTACATAACACAAAAGATAAATGTTGAATATTTTGAATGGCATTGCTTAATAGGTCTGGTCATAGTTAAACAAGTGTGAGTGGTGTAACAAATAACACAAGGTCCCTAATAATATTATAACATCAAAGCAGCAATGTTAAAAGTTTATTTCTGTTTCTAAAATATTAGTTCAAACAATATTGGAATGGATCGTAAGTTTCAGGGATTCGCCAAACTGTACTCCCTATTTGCTAAGCCTCAAAAAATCTTGAGCCCATTAGTGCGATGAGACTTAGTATAACGAACTTTCCAAAGGGTTAGAACACAATGCTGTGAAGTCTACATTTGAGTCTTAGTTTTACCACGTCTACTATATAATAAAATGGTAAGGTCTGTGCATGTGTCCAGTCCCTCAGAGCAATCTGATTGGTCAGTGTAGCTTCAGTGATTGAAAGAGGAAGTGTGAGTGTGAGGCACACAAGGAGGAGTAAAGAGGTAGTAGCTACATTTAGAGTCATGTTTAAAGACGAGAAGTACAGTATAAAAAAGTAATGGAGGGCAACAAGGTTTCTCGAAATGACAGAATTTAAGAAGCAGGCTTTTTAGGAATGTTCCAGTCATGAGAGATTAAGACACACAAGGATACAAAGGAAAGGAGCTGAAGGTATAGATATGCAAGAGATATCAAGTATTTTTTAAAGTTTACTCTATTACTGGTCTAACATGGCTAGTAAATAATAAGTACAATATAAAGTGGAAAATGAGAATATAAAATGGGAAGGTTTGAATCAAGTAACTTTGTCATTAATCACTTAGTTGTCATATAGTTTTTAGGATGAGTTTGACCTGTTTTTACTGGTTCTCATTGCTCATCTTTAATTTACAATAACAGCACCAAGACATACACATGAAGACTAGAAGGGATTCGCTCCTGTTAGATATGATGCCATCAATTCAGCTGTTTAACTGAATTCAAACAGTGTGTTCATCTTATTACACTCTTTGTTTGACGATTCTCTCCTTCTTGCTTGCTCCTTAGCTTACAGACTAGTGAGCGGTTCTGATTCTGAGTGCTCTGGACGAGTTGAACTTTACTATGACCGTAGGTGGGGAACAGTCTGTGATCGCTACTGGGACCTGCAGGACGCCAGTGTTCTCTGTAACCAGATAGGCTGTGGATACGCAATTGAAGCCCCTGGACAGGCCAGGTTTGGAGAAGGTAAAGGAGAAATATGGAGAGATAATCTTCGCTGTGAGGGAGATGAGGCTGACCTGACAAAGTGCTCAGCTGTTGATTATGGACGTGAAGAGTGCACACATAAGAATGATGCCGGTGTTATTTGTTCTAGTGAGTATCTTTCACATTCTGTGATCACCTAAAATATTTTATTCAGATTGTTATTACTTAAATCTGTGTAAAATCAATCTGTTTAAAGATGGCTGCAAATTAAAACTGTTAAATGCACTGTAACTGAGAAAGATTTATACATATATCCATCTATTCATCCATACAGTAAACGCACTTAAGGAAATTTCATGGATGCAGTGATTTTACACAAATATAAAAAAATAAAAAATGCTTTATATAATAGAACTGTTTACACTCAAATGATAATCATATGACAATAGTGTGTACACAGTAGGGGGCACTGAAACATCTTAAACATCAGACACCACCACACAGAGTCACATAAATGGTTTATTAACAATGAACCTTTCACAATAGGTTTCTGAATGCACAATACCTTTTCTTCCTTTTCCTTCTGTCTTCCACACAGCCAGGCGTGCTTTGTCTTCTTTCCTGCCAACTCTTACTCACCCAGATGTGGCAGGGCGGTTCCTTTTATCTCCAACCCATGAGTATTTGTGGTGCCAGGGCATAGTCTGATGGAAGCATTTCCGGGGCGGTCGGAAGTCCTAAAGACCACGAAGTATAGTCCGAGATAACACCCCCTGGTGACACCCAGGGAACCCCACACAACTCTACATCACTACAACCCCCAGCATGCCCTGTAATTATTCATGGGTATACTTGTCCCAAGGGATGCTGCCATCTACCAGTTCAGGGGGGTATGTAATAATTCCACCCCACCGCCCTTCCTTTAAGCTGGCCTCCTGGCTAGATAATGTTACTCCATTGAATCCTGTCAGGATGCCAGCATAGCCATTTCATACAGGGAATCTTAAGTCCCAATCTCAGGTCTGTTTTATTCCTGTGCCTCACAGCCAGGTACGGGAAGGGAGTCCAATCTGGGTGGGACACCTGGCCCTGCCTGCCATGCCTTACAAGTGTTTTATAAGCAGTGCAAGGACAAAAGAACAAAACAGAACTTGCAGTCGAGTTTTCTTTGAACACACGGTGATTTTACTTTCCTCGTAGACTAGAATAATTACCTCTTGTGATAGATGTTCATTTTGTTGAAACAATTTTTAAAAATGTGACATACACATCACAATGGTACAGTTGTCAATGCATTGCTGCAATTGGAGAGCTTTCAACTTAAGAATTTAAGACAGGATCACACAGTAAAACAGACGGATTTGGATTAGTAAACGTGTGAATTCAGTCCACCTTCTCAGAAACTAGATTCCAAAGTATTATTAAATATTATCAGTGTGACATATTTATTTGTAAAAGACATGAACATTGTTAAAAAGAAAGAATATATATATACTAGACATTAAGCCCGTTAAAATAACGGGTGCTAGAACAGTAGTGCATAAACATTTGTATGAACAGTCTATATTAAATGGCAAGGGACCTTGTATGTGGCTGTAATATGTGTCACTGTATTTTGTGTGCCTTTAATTTTCTCTCTCAGTAATACTGGTTTGTATTTCCGTAAAATGCCTGTAATTTTGTATGACAGTAATACAATGGAACCTCGGGTCACGACCATAATTCGTTCCAAAACTCTGGTTGTAACCTGATTTGGTTGTGACCCGAAGTAATTTCCCCCATAGGATTGTATGTAAATACAATTAATCCGCTCCAGACCGTATGAACTGTATGTAAATATATATTTTTTTAAGTTTTTAAGCACAAATATAGTTAATTATACCATAGAAAGCACAGCGTAATAGTAAACTAAATGTAAAAACATTGAATAACACTAAGAACACCTTGAACAACAGAGAAAACTAACACTGCAAGAATTTGCGCTATAGCCTTATGACCTGCTCGCTAAAAAATGAACATTTGAAAAATCTGTAATTTAATAAACAACCAAGAAAAGTAACATTGCAACAATGCACGCGCGTGCCTGTGTGTGTGTGTGTGTATCTCTCTCGCGGGCCTGCGTGTGTGTGTCTCTCGCGTGTATGTCTCTTAAGCGCGCGCCTCTGTGTCTGTGTGTGTGTGTGACTCGCGCGCGCCTGTGTGTGTGCGTGACTCGTGCGCACCTGTGTGTGTGTGTGTGTGTGTGACTCGCGCGCGCCTGTGTGTGTATCTGTCTCTCTCTCTGCACAGGGAATGCACAGGAAGAGACTGAACACGTGCTGTGTGGCCCCGCGCATGCGCACTTCACCAGAAGACACACACACACGGACACTGGACCGGGTTTTATTAAAGAGGATATATATACATATACAGTATATATATATATAAAAGGAGACCTTGGTTTGCTTCCGGGGTCCTCCCAGTGTCTCCGTGGGTTTCCTCCGGGTGCTCTGGTTTCCTCCCACAGTCCAAAGACATGCAGGTTAGGTGCATTGCCGATCCTAAATTGTCCCTGGTGTGTGCTTGGTTTGTGTGTGTGTGTGTGTGTATGTGTGCCCTGCCGTGGGCTGGCGCCCTGCCTGGGATTTGTTCCTGCCTTGCGTCCTGTGCTGGCTGGGATTGGCTCCAGCAAACCCCCCGTGGATATAACGGGTTGGAAAATTACTATATATATATATATTTGTTTTTTTTTTTTGTTTTTATTACCAGAGCAAATTCAAAATGTTAGATAACTGATCACCTAGACCACTCTATGAATATTTCTGTTTGGTATCCAGCTTTTGTGCATGTCAACCAATACAGGTTAGTTAACATAAAAGGTCTAATATTACAAAGACACATTATTCCTTTTCTACTATATGCTAAAACAGCTTATTATGTTACTTGGCTACTGAAAAATGTACCTTGTATGTTAATCCTTTTGTATTTGCTAAAGAATTACATGAACATTTTGATAATTAATTAAACTAGCAAGTATAAAACGCTTTGTGACATTGGAAGTCTACAGTTTTAGGAATGCAGTTGTGAGATGTTGCTAGGTTGTGTATGATTTTGCTGATAAGAGCTAAGAACTAGTTTAAATCAAAAGCATAAGTAGAACTGCTACTATAATGTTTGTACGGTGTTTATAGTTGTATAAACTGTTTCTAAGTTATATAAGCATAAAGAGCTGTTGTCTCCCACTTCTGATGTCAGAGGTATATGTAAAGTGGCTGATCATAGCAACTGAAATTTAATTTTATGAGCCTGGGATAAAAGGATCATACCTAAGGTTAGACAAATGAGATGAAAAAAAGGAGAGAAGGACAAAATAGAACTAAGATGGCTTTCAGTTACTGCTGAAGTTTTCAAGCAATTACAAGACATGTGCCACCTAGACACATCTGCGTCTGCTTACAGAACTACAGGATGATCCAGGTTGTATGGTGTGAGTTGCCAAACTGTGTTTGCTGTTCTTTATGTTACTAAACACTAAAAGATTAAAACTAATTAAAGCTACTTTTCCTGTCTG
>JANRMT010062796.1:54106111-54116185 GCA_026402145.1 Polypterus bichir lapradei
TCGATGTGAAGGATGGGTGGAAGTTTATTACAAGAAGGACTGGGCAAGAGTCATGATGGAATCCTGGAGTTCCAGAGATGCCACAGTGGTGTGTAGACAACTTGGCTGTGGCACTAGGACTCAAATGCAAAATTCTTCACAATACAAGAAGAGCAGTAAAACTGTGTGTCTAAAAGGCTTTCTGTGTTCTGGGAATGAAAAACATTTGGGGTCCTGCAGTCAACCAAAGGAAAACAAATGTGTAGGTAGTGCTAATGCTGCAGTCCAATGTGTTGGTGAGTGAGCATTCATTTCCTAACTTCAAGAATAACTTATCCAAATTGATGCTTCTGAAATGACAGGTTAATTTTTTTCTGCTTCTTTCCACAATGAAGAGTACACATATATCAGCATAAAGTGTATTGTATTCTTCGGACCCGTTTATACCTTGCACATTCGCTTAGCAAAGAGGGTCTGTGAGAGTCTGCATGATGCAAATGTGTTCAACAGCCATGTATGTATGTGTCTGCTATTGCATGCGTTATTAGTTTTTATATGTCAGTGTGTGGCCTTGTGTGTGCCTGTGCACGTCGACTGCATGTGCTAGACAAACAAACATGAATGTGTTAGAAGAGAAGGCCAGCATGAATGTGAGAAATGATTCTGTGCATGATTATACAAGGAGAACAGGATGCCCATCACCTGTCTATGACCGTTCAGTTTTGGACTATAAAGCTCTTCATTCTCTCTTTCTCTCCATCGTCTTATCTCAATTGTCCAGGCAACTGGATGAATTACGACTGAGAGTATCAATTGATCGTATTATTATTGTTTTGTCTTTTTGCTTTGAAAATAGTTAAAGTGTGCATGGCTGGGAAGCTCTGTAGATTGAAGACATTTTGCAGATTAAATCAATGTGGGAAGTGATGGTACAGTAAAGAGGGGCTTCTTTATCATAACTTTAACTCTTATTATACATATTAACTTCTCTTATTATGTGAACATGGATAAACAATCTGAAAAAGAACACGTCTTCTCTCTATCTTATTTGGACATCATTTAGCTGATCCCACCATCTAGAAACACGCTACTTGGGTTGATACAAAAAAATTGGTCCAGTCTAAGTAAACTGGTCTGTGTGCAGACTTGAAAATGTAGCACAAAATGAACAACCATCTATTTTTACTGTTTTTTTTTTTTGCCGGTTGGTGGTTCATTACTATGATGTGTTTCTACTACAAGATGCTTAACAAAGCCACTTTCAATTGTGATTTTATGTTGCAAACTTTGCCAACAGAGCACATGTGCTGTCTTACTAGCATAAAATACATTCAACGAAATACAGAAACCACACCTTTAAAACTGAAATTGTATTTTTGAAATGCATTTCTGAAGAAATGTCTTTTTACTAAATGAATAAATGAAAGGTATTACTAAAAATGTGTCAGAGAGTGTTATGGTTAATCTGTTTTGACATACAGGCAAATTCACAATTTAAAATATTGAGTAGAATCCAGAAAGATTCTTGCTCTTTGAAACTGCCAGCCAATGAGTAAAACTTGGTCCTTCAACACTTGCAGTTAAATCGGATGAACTTAAATTAAATGTTTAAAATAAATCACTAAATAGTTCAGATAATTATATCTGTGCCTGCCAATCAATATCATACTCGAAAGAACAGACCAGTTATTCATCATTATAACTGGTATTACATCCAAAAGGAATTTGGTAATTGATCAGAAAGTAATTAGATAACAAAAAAAACATCTTTGAAACAGCATCATCATCAACTCTGCTACCATGGCGCCGTATACTTTATATAGTATTCTGTTTTCTCGTTAAAATACATTTCCAGTTCTGATACTATATGGGCCTATTTTTTTAATCTGCTTCACTTTCACCTGTGGGCAGCACAGTGGCACAGTGGTAGTGCTGCCTTGCAGTTAGGAGACCTGGGTTCACTTCTCGGGTCCTCCCTGCGTGGAGTTTGCATGTTCTCCCCGTGTCTGCGTGAGTTTCCTCCGGGTGTTCCGGTTTCCTCCCACAGTCCAAAGACATGCAGGTTAGGTGCATTGGCAATCCTAAATTGTGTCTAGTGTGTGGGTGTTTGTGTGTGTGCCCCCTGCGGTGGGCTGTCGCCCTGCCCAGGATTTGTTCCTGCCTTACGCCCTGTGCTGGCTGGGATTGGCTCCAGCAGACCCCCGTGACCCTGTGTCAGGATATAGCGGGTTTGGTAATGACTGACTGACTGACTTTCAGCTGTAAAGCAATGACTCACCTGGAAAACATTTGCAACTGCAGAAGGCTTTAGAAATGGACAAGGAGGCACATTTGTTCTTTTCGTGTAATGCTGGGCACACACTGTGCAACTTTTAGACATTGAAGTCAAACGACTAGTGACACTGCATAATAGAGTCGCCAGTTGAATATTTACTCAAACTGTATGAGCCTGTTCAACCTGATTGACATGCCATGATGTGGGTGTTCAAACTAGATGTGTAAATGGCCCCAATGGACAGTTTTACCCATTCAAAAATATGTGATGGCCATAGGCTTTGCAAAATGTCAATACAGAAAAGAGCTGCATTCCTGACTCCTGTCATACTGTGTTTTGAAACTATAAAGAAAAGAAAAAGGGGTAACTGTAAAGGCAGATGGTTGAGGCATGGACAAGAAGGTCTGTCTATTTTAAACATAGAAGTAGACGTATGTAGTCAATGTAGTTTACCGTTGTGTTTATTTTAGATTCTTCCAGTAAAGATTTTCTAGGATGCTTTTGTCATTGGCCATTTAGTTGTATTTGTGTTGCTATATAATATTTCAATTTTTTAAACCAAAAATGTGAAAATAAGGGGGCAGAAAAGCTGCAATACCCAATGTAGAATATACTGTGATTGATGCAAAGTGAAATTTGATAGCCACAAGAGGAAATCAAGTTGTCACACTACAAGACAGCTGACTGAAATTTATGACAACACAGAAATTCTTCTGATTGAAAGACAGGCCAATCATAAGATGCAGTTGGCATTGCAACCCCTCTCATACTGCATGTGAAAGATGGTCGATGAAGCTGAAATTCGGCCTGACTCAAGCTTAAAATCTGACCAAAATCGCATGGCATATGCCTGGCATTAGTAAGTGCTGCAGCCTTGTAAAACAGTTTTGTGTGTGTTTCAGACTAACTAAGGGCTACAAGCAGTAACTTCAAGCACAATTGGCACCATGAAGTTGCCTGCTGGAACCAGACTCCATCATCTAGACAAGTTTGACTCTCAATCCTAACAAGGTGTATATTACTATTAATGGATATGTGTTTTTAGTATATGTATTTTATACAACAAAAGCACACATAACTAAATCCTTCCTAAATAAAAAAATTGTCAGAAATGTGTAAACTATCAAAATAACATGTTTATTGTCATGTGTACATAATACAGTAAAATTCTTCATTTTATGTCTACTCAGACAACTATACAATACAAATAATAAATAAACAAATAAAAACTATACATAGTATGCAACATATTCTGATGATAAAGAATATTGTATGATTGACTATCAGCAGTTTTACAACCTTTGGGTAGAAACTGCCCCTAAATCTACTGGTACAAGGAGAGAAGTTCTGGTATCTTTTGACAAACAGTAGGAGTAAGAAGAGCAGAGTGTGATGGATGTACTGGATGATGTTTCTACATGATGTAGTATTTATAGCTATATATTTAGCCAACTGTGCCTTAACAGAGCTTTTTTAGTAGCCTTGCTAGCTGTATACTCAGGTAGACTAAGATACTGGAGAGTAATTCTTTAATTATTATGTCAACATTTATTTTTTAATTTTATTTTATTAAGTATCTTGGCATCTTGTTCATGAGTGAGGGGAGTTATGTGGATGTTATAGCAGTTACTTGAGGAGAAGAGGGAGCATTACCTAAAGGCTAAGTCCTTGATTTTACCATTTGATCTACATTTCTAATGTCACCTATGGTCACAAGATGAGGGCAGTGACCTAAAAAATGAGATTGCAAATACAAGTGGCAGTAATAAGTTTTGTTTGCATTGTGTCTGGGCTCAGTCTTGGAGAAGTGCAGGCATTTGGGAGGAGCCACTGCTTTTCCAGATCAAAAGGTGTCAGTTGATGTGCCTCAGACATCTGATTAGGATTCATCCTGAATGTTTTTGGCATTCCCAGCTGGGAGGAGACTTTGGAGCAGACTCAGGACGTGCTGGAGGGATTTTGCCTCTCGGTTGGCTTGGGAACATCTTGGTATCTGCTTGGAGGAGTTGAAATAGTTGGAGGGGAAATAGGTTGTCTGGGCATCTTTGTTTAGACTGCTGCCCCTGCAACCCAGACCCAGATAAGTGTCAGAAAATGGATGGATTGATGGATGATTAACTTCCATTGCACTAAATGGTACATTGAATCAAGTGTATTGAGGTCTCTGTATATGTGAAACTTTGTTGGGTGTCACCTTACATATGTTTGAAGAATACAACCTCTGCTCGGCTTTGGGCTTGTTGACCAACAGTGTAAATCTTCAGCATGGCGTTGTGTAGGATAAAAGTTCTTTTGGCTCCAGCTTGTTGTATATTCACTCACAGGCATATTTGTTTGTAATTTTTTTTTTCTCTTACTTGCTCTTTTGTCTTGGTAAAATAAGTTATATTAGTAAAATAAAGTATATAGATAGATAGATAGATAGATAGATAGATAGATAGATAGATAGATAGATATGGGCAGGAGAGGGGAAATGGTGTCTTTTCTGATTAACTGATATAATCAGCAATTGTGGACAAATGCTATTTGATAAGTTTTCTATATTAAAATAGCCTGGAAGTTATACCCATTTTTTCCAGAGTCAAACATAGAGGGATGGATGGATGGCTACAGAGGCTCATCCCCTGCCAAGTTTCCCTCATTATTCTAAGTGTTCTAGTTAGGACCTAATTGATCGCTAACAAGCACAAGTGCATGCCTCCTTTTGCAATTTAAAAAATAGAAAGAAATTATCGATAAGTTGCATTCTTTGTTAATGTAATGTAGGCTACTGTTTACTATTCCTTTTTAAATTAAAATATGGTCTATGATAATAATTGCTATTATTTCCGCTGGTTGGTGTGCTGGTTGTGTTGTTTTGCATGATGACATAGAAGGTACTGTAGCTGTAACATTTTTGCCCAACCTATGCATATTCACTTTGAGTATAACACTAACTGATTAAGAGAAAGCGAATAAGCTGTTCTTTAGTAAGAGCTAACATGCAATCACATTATATTTCACCCCTATTTTTAAATGAGTGGTTATTTTTATATTTATTTACCGTAAATGCAGTTTCTTGATTGTACTGTATATTCACTCAGTATTTGAGGTTTTTCATTTAAACTTAAATTTATTCCCATAATTCAAAAGCATACATGCTGTTTTTTTTCAGGGGACGCTAGAAATACTATAAGGGTATTATATTATATTGTACTAATTATTTATATTTTTTTGCATTCCCCTTATTAATTTTGTGCGATCTGACACTGTATTTGTCTATTTAATGCTGCAGATTGTGCATCTGTTTTTATTTTTTTTTTTTACATTTGAATGTTTGGTTTTTGGGCGGCACGGTGGCGCAGTGGGTAGCGCTGCTGCCTCACAGTAAGGAAACCTGTGTTCGCTTCCCGGGTCCTCCCTGCGTGGAGTTTGCATGTTCTCCCCGTGTCTGCGTGGGTTTCCTCCGGGTACTCCGATTTCCTCCCACAGTCCAAAGACATGCAGGTTAGGTGCAGTGGCGATCCTAAATTGTCCCTGGTGTGTGCTTGGTGTGTGTGTGTGTGCCCTGAGGTGGGATGGCGCCCTGCCCGGGGTTTGTTCCTGCCTTACGCCCTGTGTTGGCTGGGATTGGTTCCAGCAGACCCCCGTGACCCTGAGTTAGGATATAGCGGGTTGGATAATGGATAGCTGGATAATTTTTGTAAATTGTACGTTACCAGTATTGGTACCATTTTGTTTGGTTATGGTCAGTGCCATTTTGTGTTCCTGTTGTTAAGGTTGCTGCATCATTGCTACCAGAAGCTGCGACCTCTGACTAATTACTTATGGGGATTAAAAGTCATACAGAAAGGTCACATTCTTATCTGAGTTGACAGACTCCAAACCCCTTTTTGTCTTTGTGCCCTTTTTAAAAAACAATTTCTGGTTTCAGCCTGTACTAGTTTTTTGACTTTTGATCAGAAGTCACTTTTTGATTTTTGTCTTGTGCTTTGGCTTTCTTTCCTATGCTGTTTACTTCCTGGTTACAGCTTACAGCACCTTTGCCTATGGACTTGATTTGTCTCTTGCTTATTTAACAAAATATTTTTCCTGCTGTTACTATCATAACAGTGGATTTGTGTGTGTGAATGACTGTGCCCTCTGATAGTGTTTTTGCTAGCATAGACTCATAGAGTAAATTTCATCCAGCCTAACATTGTTTATGATCCCAGTCCTAGTACAGTATATCCATTCTAAAGTTTTCCATTTCTTAAAGCTTTAACCATCAAATTTTGAATGTCTCCTACTTCCTGTGTGGTATCCTGGACATGGGATTATACTGCATCTGTTGATACTATTTATTCATGCTAATCTTTACCAATTTGTTATAACATTTTCAGATTTTGATTCTTTTTTTCTGTGTTGATTTACTTCTATGTTAACCCAAGATAGTGAAGCCTCAACATACGGTGGTTTTCTTCCTTGACTCACTAAGTGGTGCAAGCCTCAGGAAAACATTAAGGTTCTTACAGGGGAATGTTAAATACATGGTGGATGGGTTGTTTGTTTATGCGCCTATGTTCTGAAGAGCCTATGGTTCAAGTTTAACCATTTTCAAGAAATTCATTTTAGTTCATCTTTTATTACAAGAATATGCTTATACTTTTAAAAACCACAAGTTTCATTCTCCACTTATTGAATGACTTGCAGCACATTTGAGATTTCCATAGTGAGGGTCAGAGCTGAACCACCAAAGGATGTTCTGTACCATCCTATTAACTTTATAGGTTTATAGAAATTTAGAATTTTATTAGAAAACTGGTTTAAGAATGACCTTCATGTGGATGGTTGTTTTGGGAGCTGGAGGTGGTTCCCCTGTGGCATCACATTGAACCATCTGAAGAATAAAGAAAGGATACACCATGAATATTTTGTTGTTTAGCATTATTATCTCACTTCTCAGTACAAATATTTTAGAATCTTACTGTTCTTCAAAAAAGATAAATGATAAGCTCTTTTAAAAACTCTACGCTATAAGCTGTGTCATTTTGATCTATTTAGTCTTTTTATTCATCTGTTCTTAGTTTATCCTCTAGTTCATTACTTTTTAGTCGATGTTTGTTATTTGCTATCAGGCTTACTTAATAATCCTAATTTACTTTTGCTGGGTAAGGATTTACTGTTATTGGAGACATTTAATATATCCTTTACAAGTTTGCAAACAATGTTTTATGGATTCATATTTCTACACAAATTCTCCTGACATCTGGGGTTAAATTCACCTGGAGCTATCATACGAGAATAAAAGAGGCTTCAGGAAAAACCTTCACATTTTGTCATTGGATGCAGTAACAGTAGCCTGGAAAAGGCGCCACATTTAGAGGCAGAACAGGACTGCAAGGAACTAACTTCTTATTAGTCCCAAATAAGAAAAAAAAAAAAAAAACAAAACATCGCAACATTGTGAGTAGAGTTCCTACAAATAATCACAAAACATTTGAGTACATGTGCCAAAACACAATATGCAAAATCACAAAAAAAAGAAAGCAAGGTGTTGTAAAAGTACTAATTGATGGCATTATAACTGGCTATTTCTATGATATGATGTGTACATTATGCTTTATATTAGCTGTTCTATAATTCAAAAAATACTGTAAAACTATTCACAAAACAAATTTATGGTGTAATTATCTAACATGATTGCTGCTCCTTTTCTACTCTTGGTTGAGTTATCTAAAAATAAATTGAGGCTTATACTTTCAGCATGGCACTGAAAGTGACAGAAAATGCCTGGCTGTAAATACGTCACAACATTCTTCCACTTTTACAAATAAATAGCTAGTGTGACATTGTTTAAACTGATATTCAGAAAGTCATAATTGTAGATGAGGTGTTACTTTTTGTCATTAAAGCCGAACATTTCTCCAATTGCATATGGCTGTTGGACTTAGGTGGCTGCTTTTAACTGATTCCTGGTCACAATTCTTTGCGTCTTATTTCTGTTTTCCAGATCATTTGGGCCTCAGGCTGACTAATGGAACAAGTGTCTGTGATGGAAGAATGGAGATTTTCTATAATGGATCCTGGGGGACAGTGTGTGATGATTCCTGGGATTTCTCAGATGCAAATGTAGTTTGCCGGCAGCTCCAGTGTGAGACAGCTGTAAAAGCCATAACTCCAGTCTCATATGGACCAGGAAGTGGACGCATTTGGCTGGATGATGTGCACTGTCAGGGGAATGAATCATCTCTCTCGATCTGTACACATCGAGAATGGGGACAAAATGACTGCAGGCATAAGGAGGATGTGGGAGTAAATTGTACAGGTAAACTAATTATATTAGTAGTCAGTGTGTAAGCTTGTCAAAAGTTGAAAAACATTACCTGTCCAGAGTATATATGAACTTGAAATTACTACTTTATTCTGTGTTATACAAAACCTTAAATCTTTAATAGTGATGTTTAGTAATTTATCAGGTGCTCTGTATTTTTACTAATGTATACAATACTTTAACAAACATAATAACATTTCTTTGTACTTTTTTAAAATTCTGTTTTGAAAGAATTCAAGATGCTACGGTTAACAGATGGCTGCTCTGGACAACTTCAGGTTTTCTATAATAACTCATGGGGCAGCGTCTGTGCAAATAACATGGATAAAGCAACTGCTACCAAGTTCTGTAAGGAATTAGGCTGTGGAAGTCTTAAGTCTGACGTTAAAGAAGGATCATCAAAGCTGGACCCTGATCCAAAATGGCTGGACAATGTGAGATGTAGGGGACATGAGGCTTCCATCTGGCTGTGTCCCTCTTCTCCCTGGGGTAAAAATACATGCACTCAGAAAGAAGTAGCAGAATTCTCTTGCTCAGGTAAAAAGACAAACAAAAATATATTTTTAATACTATGTCTTTGGAATTCATATATTACTGATCTTATAGTGGTAAATATATCTAGTTGTGATTAACCACATGAAGGTGTACGTAGTCACTATAAACCAAAACAAGCATAAAAAAATAATTGCCTCTAATGGTAAAGAACAAAATCATCGGTGTTAAATTCCATTTTATAGTATCAAAATATTCCTTAAAAATGTACATAAGGAAATAGTGAACCTACAGTATGTATGCTTAAATTGCTGGGTATTATGCTGTGTAAAGTCACAAAATAAAGAGTTAAGCTTCTCATTCTTACCACTAAAACAGATTTGTGCAAGTTGATGCTGCCTTTGATTTCTGTGTTTTTTTGTTTTTTAAATCAATTTAAGGTAGTTCAAACTTTTTTCAAAAAATATTTCATAAAAATACAAAAAAACAAAAATGAAATAATCAACTCTACACTTATATTACAAAACATGAATATAAACCTGGAAAATATGTAAATATAAAAAACACTATTCTACATAATGGTTTCTTATTAAAGAAAAATGCTAAAAAAAATAACATTTTATATTAAGAAGAATATATTCAATAAACTGTAAAAATGAAAATGCTATGGAATAAATAAAAAACTACACAGGAAACACTAAATACGTCTATAGAAAACCATTCAAACAGCAATCCACCATTCATTCTTTTTCAAAAATGCTTTTCTGTTCAAGGTCAAGTGTAAATAAAATAAGAATATAGTTTGAAAATATTGCTCTGTTGTTTTAATAGTAGTAATAGTTGTAGCAGTAGTAGTAATTGTATTGTCAAACATACAGAGTATGATGAGATTCATAGCTGCATGTCTGGCCAACATGAGAAGCTTCTATTTGGTGGATAACTTCTCCTCTCACTAAAAAGTAACATCCTCTCCCCCTCAGATTATCTAGTGGTGCACTGAAGAAGATACACTTTCTGTCTGTTAAAATGTATGAAC
>JANRMT010062796.1:54134805-54148691 GCA_026402145.1 Polypterus bichir lapradei
ATGATTAATTAACCTCTTGAAATGTATTTTTCTGCTTCATACATGAAAATAAGTAGCTTTGGCGTACTTTCACCATATCAATAATGTATCAGAGACAAAGCAGCTCAATTACTCAGAAACAGAGTTGAGGACATCTGCATTAGGTTCCTCATTGGGCGGTAAATCTAATGTTTATATTGTAAAAAAGTGATACATCTGGAAATCAGCTATGGATATGTAACTGTTTAATATTGATAAGGGTACTGACTCTAGATATTAAAATGTAATGTTTTTAAATATTACAAAAGCATACAATGCATAGTGGAGATTTAATGACAGGAATGTGCAGTTAATTTGAAGATGGTAATAGAGAAAATCAATAGGAAAAAAACTGTTCTACTAGTACATCAAGGGTATCTGTGTTAAAAGATGCAAAAACTGAGTGATGTTTCCTAAATTGATTAAAATACATTCTCCCCTACATTCTGCACACCAGTACCTGAAAACTGTGTGATGCTTTTGGGGTGGTGAAAAATTGTTATATCCTCAGATGCGTTGTCACTAAAGGATATAGTTAGTTTTATATTTAGGATAATAATAAATAACAACAAGCAAAAGCTCCTCCCTGAATAAGCAGGAAGAGATATGAGAAATGCACATGACTATATTGTGTTATTGCTAATAAAATAGGTAGCCATTTTCACAGCATCACCGTATTGAGTTTGCCAATGAATACCAATCCAAGATTTTTCCTTTCCAACATAAAATCCAAAGCAGGTCTAAAAATAAATTAAATGGGGTACTGACTATTACTGCTTTATCCTAACCTGAAAGCCTTTATTTTAACTTTGGATGCGTCACTGCCTATGTGGTATTTACACATTCTCCTCATGTCTGCCTTGGCTGGGTTTTACTTCTATGGTCTGAATGTCTTGTCAGTTAGACTGATTACTGACTGTAAATCAGGCTTTGGTTCAGTGTTACTCTTTTATAAGCAGGTTTGAAAATGTAATGTATAACGGCTTCTTATTGTCACACAAAAGATCTTCACTTGGCAATGTTCAATTCCAGTTAAACTATAACATGTAAAAACATTGTTCCAAAATTGGAAAGCAGTGGAAAAAGTCACTTTCAGTCATTTCAGGATGTTGATGTTCGTTTTGTAGCTTTTTAAAACTAAGGTTAATTTTAATTCATTATTGTAAACTTTTTTATGACACATTTAGAGTTTTCAGTGAACAGGATGTATTGCTGAGTGTTTACAAATGTAAAAATTCAATGAAATGGTCAAAAACCTATCAAAGCATTGAGAACAAACATAATTAAACAGAAGTGTTGCGTCCCATTGCACATCAGAGGCTTTGGATCTCATACCTATACAAAGTGTCCTGGAAGTGTTTCCTTTTAGGGCACTAGACCAGGATAAAAACTCTAGAGGACTGGCCAGAGGCCCGCATAACTCCATTGAGCCAATAGTTGGCTTTAAATACAGTATGTGTAACTTTGCAGCTCTAAACACAGGAAACTGTAATGGTTGCCGAGACCTTATGAAGTGGATCATGATTTTTGCAGTACAGGAAAACAGATTCTTTATTAGTGGATGCTCTGATCCTGGGGTGCTGTAGTTTTAAGGTGTCATTTCTGACCCAGAATGAACACCATGGTGGGCAAGATGGAAAATCCATGCAATGAGTCTAGTTAGATTGGAAAGCCTCAGTACCAGGAAGAAAGAGGGGCCTGATGTGATAAGAAAGATAGAGAGGGAGAGACAAGGAGGGGTGAGTGGAAAAGTGCAGTTGTATGATATTGTCAGATAGACGTGTAGCAGATGTCGGCTGAAGAGTTGCATTTTTGTTAGTCTAGTTTACAGACTATGTGCTCTCACTTTCTTTGTTCTTGTTTTGTGTATTTATTTTTCCAAATTACAGATTTGAACATTCAAAGCATCATAGCTTATATGTGATATTTATTAAAGAGTCAAAAATTTAATTTACAAGTGTTAGTTTGTCTTTCCCTGGTTCATACCTTATGATTAGATTGGATGTTTTTTTTTTTTTAATTTTGTTTTACAGTATGAAAATATTTACATTTGGCATATCTGTGGCTACTGTAAAACATGCTCTTATATTATGGTATTACATGTGTTTATGTATTTTATTGTCGTTTTTGCTGTTTCTGAGTATAAGTAATGTGTGTTAATGTGTTTATTCTTACTTATTTTCCATATTGTTTATAATTATGTACGGTCATTTTAAATGTACTTATGTTCCCTGTTCTTTGTTGGTGGAGCCCCAACAGGCGGGATCACCCTGAAGCCACCCAACTGAGCCCTCCCTCTGGCTATTTAGGTGAAAGCTAAAGGAGAACTCAGACATGGTGCATTGAAGTCTGTTGCAGTTATACTGAGCATTGTGTTTCTTGTTTGAATTTCCGGTCTTTTGATTTTTTCTGTTCTGTTTTCTGGAATTTGTATTTTGGGACTTGACAGCTATTGGATTGCCTGTTTGCCTTACTTTTTGCTATTGGACCATTACTGTTTCACTTTTCAGTCAGTCAATCAGCCATTACCCAACCCGCTATATTCTAAAACAGGGTCATGGGGGTCTGCTGGAGCCAATCCCAGCCAGCATAGGGCGCAAAGCAGGAACAAATACCGGACAGGGTGCCAACCCACCGCAGGACACACACACACACACAATCACACACCAACCACACACTTGGGACAATTTAGGATCGCCAATGCACCTAACCTACATGTCTTTCGACTGTGGGGGAAACCAGAGCACCCGGAGGAAACCTACACAGAAACGGGGAGAAAATGCAAATTCCACGGAGGGAGGACCCGGGAAGCGAACCCGGATCTCCTTACTGCGAGGCAGCAGTGCTATCACTGCGGCACTGTGCTGCCCTTTCACTTTTCATTTATTAATAAATATTCTGATTTATAAAGATTATTTTGTGGATTAATCTCTGTAAGCCAAATGTTTTTCTGGTTTCCTTTCCCTTGCAAGGCATTTTTATATCTTGAGACATTTAAGTACATTTTGAGGCTTAAATTCCTTTTGGGCCTGCAAGGCCTAAGGCCGGCCAGTAGATCTTGGATTAAGTCCATTAGGGGAAGACCTTTGCTAGGCAAGTATAAGAGTCCTGACCTGGTCAATAAAGTCTTAGGTGGGCGCAAATGAAAATGAGAGCAGTGTAAACAAGGACAAAACTTTGGCTGCTTAACCGTTTATTACCAGAACATTGCAGTATAGGTCTATGTACTGTATATATGATAAATAATGAACACTATCAAAACTCATAAAAAATGTAAAAAAAATTACGAAAAAAACAATTTTATTATCAACATTAATTGGCAAAATGTAAGGAAACTGTTAATTACTTTATTCACCAGCAACATAACTAAAAGTTTCCATTTGAATGAGTATCCTAGAAGCATGGCACCACACAGAGTGCAGGATTAGAAGAACATTTGCAACAAATATAACACGTTTCTTTGCACTGACCCTGCATGTTGCACACAACACATTGTTAATTGGTGACTGTTTGCAAACAGTGTACAGCAGAATGTCCATCTGCTGCTGTCCTGACAGTTGTGACAAATCAGATGACATGATGAACAAACACCTTCAGGGCAGCTATCCGCATCAATAAAATAGCCTACAGGATCCACATCATCCAATTGATTGCTGCTATTGCAGTCACTGTCATCATCATCAAAATATTCATCTTGCAATAAATCCAGTTGTTTGAAAACATCAGCAGCTTTATACCTTTTTTGCAAAGATATAACTATGGAATGTCTATTTATAGCAAGCTGTTGCCATCAAGAAAACTGAGGTAACTGAAGACGCAGCAGCAAAGCTCAGTGTGTCTGTAGTGTCTGTATACTGAGATATGGGTTCTCATGTATGTTACGTTTTGACAGGCTCAATGAGATACGACCTAACTCACACCTCGCATTCAAAATGATAAAAGTCTTTTTATGAATACACGTTTGCTTGTTAATGGATAGTATTATCTGAGAATATCCTGACTGTTTACATACTTTGTTATTTGGCTCTTTGTTTCTGTTAGTCTTTAGTACTTTGTATGTTCAGGTCTTTTAGCTGAATTTATGTCATGCATTTTTCACAGATAACAGTGTTCCTGATGAAGTGCCTTACAACTATGACGATGTTGATGAATTTGTGGATCACTCCCAAGCAGGTATACAGAAATGTAGTTAAAAATAATTGCGTGCAAACAAGACCTATAAACAAGAAAAGCTATAATTTGTAAAATCATTAACTTCGAGATTGTTTATGTGCCCTATTTACTTAGTAAACAAACCATTCAAACCATGAAATATATACCTGTGTTTAAAAACAGCATTAGTAAATTTAAAGCATTTAACCCTAATATTCTTCAATAGCATTTTAGCTGTCAGTCTACGAGGCGCCTGATCATTGCCAGATTTGCGTTATATACTACATATCTTCATGTACAAAGTGCTGCAAACATTCATTTGGTCGTATGTGCAACCTTGGGGTTAAAGGTATGATTTCACTTTCAGGCTCTCGTCTTATCCTAGAAGAACGTGACAGGATGGACTATGATGATGTTGTTGAGGATGAGACTCTTACTGAAGAAGGATTACTGTGAAAACACAGGTGCATCAATGAAGGACCATCATAAAGAACAGTTTTCAAAAATAGCAATCCACACACACACACACATATTCATATATGTATATACATACTCTGTTAATATATATATATATACATACAGTATATGAATACGGTTTGTACAGATTAATCAGTGTTGGCAATGACTTTCTTGTAATTTATGGATTTATGACTTAATTAATGAATAAACTTAAGCCTCTCACTTTATATTAAAAACATTTTTGTGACATAAACACTTTTTTACTGATACAATGTAATATTGTCTCAAATGACTACAAAATAATTTGTACTGGTGTTAAGAAGAAAAGATTGCTTAAATAAATATTTGTAAAACTACTAAATCAAGTGTTACTTAGCTATTGGTCTCTTTCTTTGTTTCTTATTTCTATTAGATTTTTATCTATCCATTTCCTTAACACACCTATTCAAATAGAGCGGTCACATTGAGCCAAAGCCTTGGCATTATTGAGTGTAAGGCAGACACTAAGACAGGGCCAAGAAACATGACAAGTGGATCCTTTAGACAATTAAAGTCCTTAAGATTGCTTTACATTTCATTGTTCAAATACACAACAATAATCTTGTATTTATTCTACAAACTAAATATATTTTTCATCTTTAAAATCTATATAGCGTACCCCTCTAAGCAACCAAGTGCCAATACAGAATCCAAAGAAAGGTCAGAAAACACAGCAAAAAGGGTCAAGAATCCACAAAAATGACAAAAATCACAGAATCACTGTAGAACACAAGGCACATTCACCACTCCCTAGTGCATTCAGGATGAACCACCAGGAAATGAGGGAAACCCTTGGCTAAGGGTAGTTCCTGAAGGTGATGAGCAGGTGGTCCCCAACAAAAGGCAAATAAGAACATCATTGATACATAGAAAAAAAAAATCAAATACAAAGAAAATTGAAAATAAACATAAATAAAATGAATACAAACAAAAGAATCAAACATTAATAAAGATAGCATAAAATGAACATTTGAACAGCAGCCAGAGCATAACACAGATAAGCTGGTTAGAAAATGGATGGATTTATGGACATGTTATGGTGCCAGAAGATTATTGTGAGCAAAAAGACAATATAACATTTTTGATTTTTCACAAATAAACATTGAATTTGCTTTTCACAATGAAATACATAAGTCTGAAAATTTTGAAAATGTGTGTGTGCATGCTGGGGGGTATTATTATAATGAAGAAGAACTCCTCGGTTGTTGTTTTTTTGCCTCCAGTGCTCTCTAACCTTCTTTATTGACTTCAGTTGTTTCTTCCCTTATATTCAAGCAGTTATATAATGTTACAAAAAGTTAAGAAAATGTAACTTTCAGAAAATAATTTTCTATGAATTTATTTTACAACATATGGTAAAATGTTAATATTTTTTCATTTTTCAATTAATAAAGATTATTACAAATGAAAAATATATTACAAATAATTCTTCTAACTCAGGTGGACAAACTAACACACCTATAAACACTTTCTCTTCAAACTAAGTCCTTGCATGACTTCTCTCTCTTAAGAACAAGAAGCTGACCCATTCCGTTTGGAGCAAAAAACTGACCCACTGGATTTGAGACAAGTAGGCCGATTAACACTCTTCAGCATCAAGTGCTCTCTTTGAGTCTGAAAGCTTCATTCTATAGAGCTCTTGGGTTTGTAGACCTTGAAATCCCTCCGGGAAACCTGGAAAGGAGATACTGCTAGTTCTGAGATCCATTTACAGTACCAAGTTTAAGTTCCATGACACTGACTGAGCCCAGTCTGGGAAGGTTGAGAAGAAGCATTACATGAAGAGAAAAAACTTCAGCTCCCTACTGTATATCTCGTGCCAGAAAGAGTCACACTTATTCCTTTCAAGTGACAGAAGACATGGCAAAGATCCCAGAAATGACCTGATCAAAATAACACCACACCACATAAATGGAAAAAGGACAATGTGGCAAAGACAAATATACCCTACTTCAACCAGTGTTGTACCTCAGAACCTGGAGCAATGGCAAACAATTCCATTCAGCATCAGAAATCACATTAAAAGGATTGCTATTTTAAAATTGTTTTATCTTTGCCAAGAATAATTACAGCACTAAGTAGTTAGTAAGGAGAGGGCTAAGGGCCTGCTTTCTTGCATTGAATTATTACTGTTGTCACACATGTGTGGATGGGAAGCAGCTGAAGGACTCACAAAGGGATAATTTCATGCCAGACCAAGGGGTGGCAGGGTGCTCTGATCCATCCTCTTTTGCATTTGCCGACCAACTACGGGACATTTCTCCTGGACTCGATAATGTCATTTCTCTTTCCAGCTCTGATGATGTCACTTCCAGTTCCTGCCTGGATGACATCACTTCCCCTGCCCAACTTTAAAACCGCTATTTTTGCCTGTCTGTACTGCTCTGTGTTGGACTGAAGTCTGTTAAGACCTTTACCATTTGAACCACAACTTCTGATTTGGCAGCCTATTTCTAGTATACGGGCGGCTGCTACCAAACCTTTCTCTGTGTCTTTTGGAATCCTTTCACACGGTATAACAAGCTTTTAATCAAATGTGTCTGGTAATTTTCTACCTTTAATAACCTGTAATCCAATCTGCATAGAAAAGGCCTTGAGTTACACTCCAAAGATTTAAGCCTCTCTCACCAGAATTGTTTATTAGTCTAAGGATGAACTAAATATGAAGTCTTGCTAACTTCTGAAAGAGAAATTCTAAATGAAAGCTTTGGTAAGATCATCAGAATTGCAATAAATTCTCAACAAACACAAAACAGTCATATTCCTTTGTGTGATATTTAGTCTGTCTCGTTTGATTTGCTTTTTGTCTTCATCCCCCTTGATGTCTGTCCTGTTTTCTAGTATTACAATCTGGAATGAAAATGGATTTTCATTTGGATTGTATATAATGGACTTAATAATATAGTCCAAATTATTGAAGTGGAATGAAAATAAAATACCTTGTACCTTGAAACGCTACAAAGACGCCAAGGATAATACTTGAAGGAGCTACAAAGATCCACAGCAGAGATGGGATTATTTGTCCATAGGACCACTTTAAGCAATACACACCTTATAGTGGAGCTTTACGGATGCATGACCAGAAAAAAAAACATTATTTAAAGAAAAAAATAAGAAAACACATTAGGAGTTTGTACAGTATGTAGTGTACTCCCAAAACACGTGGAACAAATTCTCTGGTCAGACTAAAATTTAACTTTTTGACCATCATGGAAAATGCCACGTGTGATGCAAACCCAACACTTCCCAATACTCCAAGAACACCATTCTCAAAATGACAGTGGCAGCATAATACTGTGGGAATGTTTTTCATCAGCATCAACAGGGTTGAAGGAAAGATGGATGGCACTCAGTACAGAGCAATTCTTAACTCTGCTTGAGATTTGAGACTGGGATGAAGGTTTGCCTTCCAGCAGGAGAATGAACCTAAACATACTGCTGAAGATACATTGCAGTGGTTTAAAGGGAAACATTTAACTATCTTGGAATGGCCTAGTCAAGGCCCAGACCTCAATCCAATTGAAAATCTGTGGCATGATTTGAAGATTGCTGTACACCAATGCAACTCATCTCACTTGAAGGTGTTGGAAGAGAATTTGCCTTAAGGAATGGGTGAAAATCCCAGTGGCTAGATGTCCTAAGCTAATAGAGACATTCTCCAAGGGACTGACAGCTGTCATTGCAGTAAAAGGTGGCTCTATAAAGTATTAACTTTGGGGTGAATACTTATGCACACTCATGATTTCTGTTTCTTTTGTCTTAATTGTCTTAATTATTGTTTGTGCTACAATAAAAAATATTTTGCACCTTCAAATTGGTAGTTAGGTTGTGTAAAACAAATGGTGCAATACTTTCACAACATATAAAGTATGTTGCTTTATAAGCATTTGCTATATTTTAAAATATCTTTTTATTTATAAATCTTCCTGTTCTGGCTGCTCCTGTTAGAGGATGCCACAGCAGATCATGTTCTTCCATATCTTTCTGTCCTCTGTATCTTGTTCTGTTACACCCATCAACTGCATGTCCTCTCTCACCACATCCATAAACCTTCGCTTAGGCCTTCCTCTTGTCCTCTTCCCTGGCAGCTCTATCCTTAGCATTCTTCTCCCAATATACCCAGCATCTCTCCTCTGCACATGTTCAAACCAACGCAATCTCGCCTCTCTGACTTTGTCTCCCAACCGTCCAACGTGAGCTGACCCTCTTATTTAGTAATTTCTAATCCTGTCCATCCTCATCACACCCAGTGAAAATCTTAGCATTTTTAACTCTGCCACCTCCAGCTGTGTCACCTGCTTTCTGGTCAGTGCCAACGTCTCAAACCCATATAACATAGCTGGTCTCACTATCGTCCTGTATACCTTCCCTTTCACTTTTGCTGATACCCGTCTGTCACAAATTACTCCTGATGCTCTTCTCCACCCATTCCACCCTACATGCACTTTCTTTGTCACCTCTCTTCCACAATCCTCATTATTCTGTACTGTTGATCCCAAGTATTAAAACTCATTCACTTTCGCCAAATCTGCTCCCTGCATCCTCACCATTTCACTGACCTCCATCTCATTTACACACATGTATTCTGTTTTGTTCCTATTGACCTTCATTCCTCTCCTCTCTAGAGCATATCTCCACCTCTCCAGGGTCTCCTCAACCAGCTCCCTACTATCGCTACAGATCACAATGTCATCAGCAGACATCATAGTCCACGGGGACTCCTGTCTAATCTCATCTGTCAACCTGTCCATCACCATTGCAAATAAGAAAGGGCTCAGAGCCGATCCCTGATGTAATCCCACCTCCAACTTGAATGCATTTGTTGCTCCTACTGCAGACCTCACCACTGTGACACTTCCCTCGTACATATCCTGTACAACTCTTACGTACTTCTCTGACACTCTGGATTTCCTCATGCAATACCACAGATCCTTTTGAGGCACCTTGTCATATGCTTTCTCCAGGTCCACAAAGACACAATGCAACTCCTTCTGGCCTTCTCTAAACTTCTCCATCAACATCCTCACAGCAAACATTGCATCTGTGGTGCTCTTTCTTGGCATGAAACCGTACTGCTGCTCACTAATCATCACCTCACTTCTTAACCTAGCTTCCACTACTGTTTCCCATAACTTCATGCTGTGGCTCATCAATTTCATTCCCCTGTAGTTACTGCAGTCCTGCACATCCCCATTATTCTTAAATATCAGTACCAGTATACTTCTTCTCCACTCCTCAGGCATCCTCTAACTTTCCAAGATTCCATTAAACAATCTGGTTAAAAATACCACTGCCATCTCTCCTAGACACCCCCATGCTTCCACAGGTATGTCATCTGGACCAACAGCCTTTCCATTTTTCATCCTCTTCATAGCTGTCCTTCCTTCCTCCTTGGTAATCCATTGCACTTCCTGATTCACTATCTCCACATCATCCAACCTCTTCTCTCTCTCATTCTTTTCATTCATCCACCTCTCAAAGTACTCTTTCCATCTGCTCAACACACTGTCCTCGCTTGTGAGTATGTTTCCATCTTTATCCTTTATCACCCAAACCTGCTGTACATTTTTCCCAGTTCGGTCCCTCTGTCTAGCCTATCAGTAGAGGTCCTTTTCTCCTTCCTTAGTGTTCAACCTCTCATACAACTCATCATATGCCTTTTCTTTAGCCTTGCCACCTCTCTCTGCACCTTGCGCCTTATCTCCTTGTACCCTTGTTTACTTTCTGCATCTCTCTGACTACCCCACTTCTTCTTTGCCATCTTCTTTCTCTGTATACTCTCCTGTATTTCCTCATTCCACCACCAGGTTTCGTTTTCCTCTTTCCAGATGTCACGCCAAGCACCCTTCTTGCTGTCACCCTTACTACATCTGGTGTAGTTTCCCAGCTGTCTGGTAACTCTGCATTGCCACCCAGTGCCTGTCTCACCTTCTCCCTAAACTCAACCTTACAGTCTTCCTTTTTCAACTTCCACCATTTGATCCTTGGGTCTGCCCTCACTCTTTTCCTCTTCTTGATCTCCAATGTCATCCTATAGAACTCCATCCTTTGCTGCTTAACTACACTTTCCCCTGCCACCACTTTGCAGTCTTCAATCTCCTTCAGATCTACTCTTTTGCATAGGATGTAATCTACCTACGTGCATCTTCCTCCACTCTTGTATGTAACCCTATGTTCCTTCCTCTTCTTAAAATAAGTATTCACCACAGCCATGTCCATCCTTTTGGCAAAATCCACTATATTCTGACCTTCTTCATTCCTCTCCTTGACACCATACCTACCCATCACCTCCTCGTCTCCACTGTTCCCTTCAGCAACATGCCCATTGAAATCCGCTCCAATTACCACTTTCTGTCCCTTGGGTACACTGTTCATCACTTCATCCAACTCACTCCAAAAATCTTCTTTCTCACCCATTGCACACCCAACTTGCAGTGCACATGCACTAACAACATTATTCATCACACCTCCAATTTCCAGCTTCATAATCATTACTCTGCCTGATACGCTTTTCACCTCCAAAACACTCTTGACATACTGTTCCTTCAGAATAACTCCTACCCCATTTCTCCTCCCATCCACACCATAATAGAACAATTTGAATCCACCTTCAATCCATCTGGCCTTACTCCCCTTTCATTTAGTCTCTTGCATGCACAATATATCAACCTTTCTTCTCTCCATCATATCTGCTAACTCTCTCCCCTTACCAGTCATACAGCCAACATTCAAAGTTCCTACCCTCAGTTCCACTCTCTTTACCTTCCTCCTCTCCTCCTGCCTCCGGACACGCGCCCCCCCTCTTCTTCTCCTTCTTCTTCTTTGGCCAACAGTAGCCCAATTTCCGCCAGGACCCTGTTGGCGGTTGTTGTTATCCCGGATATGTCCGCATATTGAATTGGCAAAATTTTGCACCGGATGCCCTTCCTGACGTAACCCTCTCCATTTATCCGGGATTGGGACCGGCATGAAGAAACACACTGGTTTGTGCATCCCCTGTGGCTGGGTAATCTTTTCATTTATAAATTAATTTTATGATTATATTTTTAAGATGAGAATGGATAAGTTACCTTTATATAAGGGCTGGGAAACTCTACAGAGAAAGGAAAGGAAAATGAAGTGTGAACCTTGGTGAACTTTCTAACTAGATGTTAGTGCTATCAAAGGAAAATCTAATAATTAGTTAATCAGTTCATTGATTGATTAACAACAATTGATCCAGACCCCTTTCTGTCTTAAATTCTTGTATGAGCAAAGTGAAAAGAATCCCCTACTGCCAGCTGCAGTCATAAAATTAATCAGAGATAAGGTTTTGGCAGCTTTGGTTATCATACACTATAACTACAATATCCTTCTAATGTCAAAATTAAAAAATCATCTTAATTTTTTTAGTATGCATGCATTTTAAACATTATAAAAAATATCTGAAGAATCAAGAGTTATAAGAAAAGTTCCCACACACACACACATATATATATATATATATATATATATATATATATATATATATCATATATCCTGTTAAAATATTCATGTGAAAGAAATTAACTATTTAGGTTTTCTTAATAAACCTTTATAAAGCGGAGATCTGTGTGATTCGTGGGTTGGAGAACTGAGCCTCATGTGCAGGTGTGAGATGACAGATTAACTGATTCAGTCATATAAAGACACAGAAGAGACTCAACTTCATTGTGAGGAGAGAACACTCAGGCTGATGAACCATGAGGAGCTGCCAACGAGGGTCACTGACGTGCCTGGCCGCCCTGCTTCTGCTCACACCAGTCTGTAAGTTGCACTTCTAACTCCCATACACACACTTAGCCAGTAATTTAGAACTTTTATCATATTGAGAAGACTGTTATTAGCATCTTAGAAGTAGTTTCATAAAAATTCTGTTTAAGAAATTCAGTTTTACGTGAATAATGAACATGTTTATGATTTTTGTTGAGTTCTTTAGAGAAATTAGTAAAAGAATTATATAGTTTTTAATTCTTTTTGCTTTCTACATTTTATATGATAGATACTGTAGGAGTGCAGAAAAATTTAGAAATTTACCATTCCAACCTGAAAATAACTTTTAGAACCTGGAAGGGTAACTTTCTCGACATCAAAAGCATAGATGTAATGATGCATGTCAAAAATAGTGTAGTTCAGAAAAAAATCTGAAATAATGGCAAAAGCAAAACAGTAATGCTTTATTTCTGCCTTTAATTGATTTCCTCACATAATTTTATTTTTGAGAAACTGTATTAATTGAATTAGTCAAAAAAAATTTACTTGAGTTGCTTTTGTTCTTAAAAAGATATTTAGAAAATATTTATTTGTTACATATACAGAAATCATTTTTTCACTTTGTTTTGTTTTATTTTACTTAAGTAATGCACTGCTTTAGCTTCATTGTTGTCACCTGTGCCTGTTTGTTATTGCTTGTTTTGCACAAAAATCTATGAAACCAATGATTAAAATAGAAGTGAATTATCAAAAGAAACAGAAAAAAACACTGAACAGAAGACATGAGATGACAAAAATAAACATCATACTACACTTTTTAAAAATACAATCCAAAAAATGCAATGCATGTGTAATTGTACAAAATTAAAACAAAAATAAGATGAAAACATTAAATATGGAGTTCAATTAAAAACAGAAGTTGACCACTAACTATGAAAGTATCAGAAAAAAGTCATAAAATAATACCTTATCAGAAAGATTCCTTAATTGTATTAAATTAATAGCAAAATATATATTTTTACAAAGGTTATTTGAGTTTAAATGTTTGTAAAATGAAGACAGGTGAGGCCTATGTAAACAGAGGGTTCAATTAAAAGTGAATAATTGGGCTTTATTGAACATATGACTGAAATAAAATTAGCCAGCCATCGAAGTTCAGAGTTGAGAAACACCATCTTGGAATACTTTATGGAAGAACCTGTTATGTATTGAGCTATTAACTTAAAAAGAAATGAAAACAGTTCCATGTAATGCTTAATTTAAAATCTAGAATAATGTAAAAGATGTACAGTATACTGAAAAGCTGTCTAAATATCCACTACCCTGATTTGTCTCCACTTCCGTCAGTTGAGTCCAGTGAGCCATCGGTGTGTAAGGCAGCGCAGGATTTATGCTGGCAGATTCCATGTGAAATGAAGAGAAATGAGCACAACATACAGTATAGACAGAGTCACAGCACTTTTTAAACCACCCTTTTGTTTTTTTAA
>JANRMT010062796.1:54177879-54199425 GCA_026402145.1 Polypterus bichir lapradei
TTAACAAATTAAAGAACAAACAGACTAAATAACAATGCACAGGAAAAAAAAGCCAAAAGGATAAAGAAAATAAATCAAGAAAAATGCTTTAATTAGTTAACTAAACCATACAATAAAAAAAAAAAAAAAAAACATATTTACTAGGAAGGAGGATAAAAAGTAAAGAAAAAGGGGTGAAATAGATTAAAAAACAAACAAATAGGCAATTACCAAAGTCAGAAACACACAATTCAAAATACAAAATTAAAATATGAGAAAAGCATTATTCAAAAACCAGGAATTCTAATGTCATTTAACAAAATATCACAAAACCTTTCTCAATGATGAAACAAGGGCCACAGCAATATAGTCTAGTGACCTGCAGGTGATTTAAATAGCCTTTTCAAAAAGATATAGTATGTAATATAATGAGCTCAGCAACTGAGAACAGCCATTTAATAAGAAGTTCTGTGATTGAACACAAAGAACACAATATGTGGACAAGGGACCAAAAGAAAGTAAAAAACTAAATATAATGTAAAGAAAACAAAAGTAAGGGAGCACAGAAAAACAAACACAAAAAAAATGACAGGGTTAAGGCACAGTGATTATCCTTAAATTAATGTGATCCACTGTTTTTTTTGTAATAAGTAAAGTCTCAGTTTCACCATCCCAGTACCAGATATGTCCCCTGGCATCCAAGAGCATTACATAGCAGATGCTGGAATTAATAACTCAAGAAAAATGTGTTGCTTTGTCGATAACTGTTAATTAATTGTTAATTGTGTATCGTATTCTGTGCTCAAATATCATCTTATTCCGAGGTCAGATGTTATGCCTTGGTCAAGACAGCAGTGTCAAGTATCACAACGGTATCACTACCATCCCTGACGTGCTAAAGAACTTCAATGCGTGGTCTGAGGCACAAAATAAGAAGCTAATGACGAAAATTATTCCTTTTCTCAGTGATCACGTACTGTGTCTGTCCAGTGACAGAGTGACGATCTTAACTAGAGTCAACCAAAACAAGACAGCTGTACTAGATAATAAACCTGGTTTTGTGTTCAGAAAATCTGTTGACCAGCTGGCTGATGTTCTTAACCAATATCTTCTATAAACTCTCTGAATCAGAGAGTCATCTCCATGTGTTTCAAGGAAACCACAATTATCACAGAGGCTAAACAGTCAGTGATACAGTATGTCCCTTTGGCAATCACACCAGTTACCATGAAGTACTGTACGTTGAGAGCCTTGTGATGAGACATATTAAGGCTTACAACCTGTTGTTCTAAACCAGAGAAGTTAATCATAATCATTGTCACAAAAGAATTGCAAGGCGTTGTTCACTGAAATTCTATAATGTAACCAGAACTAAAATGCAAAGATAAAGACCAAAATTAAAAATTAAATAGTAACCTTCAATACCAGAATACTGAAAATGAGACTTTTAAAGAGCCCTTGTTAACTATTTGACTTTGTATTTCAGAAAATTCGCTCATATCAAGAGAGTGTTCCCAATTAACCCATAATGGCTTTGAAACTGGTGCTGTGACACAGTTAAAATTAAAATAAAAAAAATGTAAAACTTTCATGAGGATGGAAATAAAATTTAACCTCATATATGAAAATAAAGCTCCAATGGTAAACTTGTAAAATGTATAATTATTTAAAAATGTAAAAAATTATTGAAACCACAAAGAATATTTGAACATACCAAAGCGTTTTCATAATTAGGATACGTGCTTTTATCGCTGCTCACATTCTTAACTCGCTATTGTACTTCCAAGTATCAGCTCAAACCATGTCAGCAAATTTGTTGATAACATAACAGTGGTAGATCTCGATAATAATGAAGAGGCAGTATATAGGGAGGAGACGCAACAGTTTGAAGTCTGGTGCAATAAAAACAATATTTTTTAACAAAGAGCAAAGAGACATTTGTTGATTTTAAAAGACCCATCCTGACCACATACCACTGCAAATCAATGGCTCCATTATAAAGATGGTCAAAAGCGCTGAGTTCCTCGTTGTACATATTGAAAATAACCTGTCCTGGGCCATGAATACCACCTTATTGGCCAAGAGGGTGTAGCAGAGTCTCCACTTCTTATAATGGCTACTGAGGGCACGACTCCCTCCCCATTCTCACCACTTTTTACAAGACACTATAGAATGCTGTAGAAACCAACTGCATCCCATTTGCCAAATGTAACAGCTGCTTTTCATAGCCCAATCCAAGTCTGTACACCTGACAGGTCCTGTGCGTATATCCTTAAAACATAACAGTTTATTACATTTTGTTCATTTTAATTTCAAAAGGTATCCTACATCTGTATGTTCTGAGTTTGATTACAGGTTTACAGGATGTGTCCTTGAGTACAGTTAAATAACTTAATTAATAAAAACCATTGGCGTCAAAATTTGCTCATGCAGGGGCAGATCATAGAGTTTTAGAATGCAGCCAACTTGCTGCAGACATTTACACTTTGCACAAACTACCAGTTTCAGGTGTTTCATATTCTTCCACACTGTTATCAACTGTTTTTAAATGGCTTTGAAAGTTGATTTCAAATTCACTTTATTAAGTACTTTTAATAAAGGTTAAAATCATTTCTATTTTAGTTTGGATGAATACAATAATCCAATATGATTTTTAGGCAAGCGCTGCTGCCTCACATTTAGGAGTCCCGGGTTTGCTTCCCATGGTCCTCCCTGCATGGAGTTTGCATGTTCTCCCCGTGGTCTGCGTTGGTTTCCTCCGGGTGCTCCGGTTTCCTCCCACAGCCCAAAGACATGCAGGTTAGGTGCATTGGCGATCCTAAATTGTCCCTAGTGTGTGCTTGGTGTATGTGTGTGCGCCCTGCGGTGGGCTGCCACCCTGCCCGGGGTTTGTTTCCTGCCTTGCGCCCTGTGTTGGCTGGGATTGGCTCCAGCAGACCCCCGTGACCCTGTAGTTAGGATATAGCGGGTTGGATAATGAATGGATGGATTTTTAGGCAAATGGACCCCAGATTCAAACTCCCTACCTCTAAAAGCTCCAATATCATCTTTTTTCAAAAGTGTAGTTAATGCTATTAATCAGACCACCAATCGGACTTTGGCCCAAAAGGACTGTAGATTAAAGTCCAGCACCTTCGAAACTCCTAGGTACGTGTTCATTCTGTGCTTGCTCACAATGCACTGCTCAGTAGTTCTTTGATTAATTTTTCATTAGTCAGATGCATTGGTGGGCTTGTTGCAGGATAACTAATTTTTGTTGACAAAGAGTAATTGTTCACCTCCCTCTGGATGGATGGATGATCTCTGAACAGTTTACTATTATTGTGTCCAAATACATAAACAACAAACAAACAGAGATTACACTATTTAGTAAAGATAATTACTTTTTATGTTGACCTTATCATGGCATTCATTATGGAACAATTTCATCTGTTTTTAATTATGTCTGATGTACTTCTGCACTTTATAGTAAGAAAATGAAGAAAAACTATGCATTGTGTATATGGAAAAATACTCATGCATACATGTCATAAACATTTTTATTCTTAGCATATGAACATTAAGCTATATATACAAAAGCACTGATATAATAATCTAAAGCAAACAATGCAGAGAAAAAGAAAATTCCAGACTATAGATGGTTCTTTTGCCTCAGATGAATATTTGTCCATAAAGCTGTACAGGACATTGATTATTCTGGTAAAGTACGATGAAAATATTTCTTTCAATTTGGGATACAGGCTATAATTATCCAGAGAGACTTCTATTAACTTAGAATCAGAAGGAAGACTCTTCACAAAAATGGAAGCTAAGACGCAACAGCCAAGAATTTACATTACTGGAATATTTTTAAACAGTGTTCTGTCCTAAAAATCCTGAAAGCTCAAAGGTCCTTTCATCCACTGGTTAACTGTGGGCCATTCAATTCATTTTTATTTTCTTCTTTAGGATTTGCACAGGATAACAAGACTCCAATACCAAAAGGTCAGCTTCACATTTGTAAATTCACTTTTGTTCTCGTCTTTATGGTCTTGTTTTTATCATGTCTGTTGCTAGATCAGACAGTAGCTGGTGTGTCTCAACTCTTTTTATTTAACATTTTTGAACAGAAGTCACCAATATCAAGGCCAAAGAGCAGCCCATTCTCATGATTGTCTGTATTGTCCTCGGAGCGCTTCTCTTCCTGATAACAGTCCTGCTGGTTGGTCAGCTTCAAAGAAACCGGACGCTAAAGAAAGGTAACTTTAAAAATAAAAGAAAAGAATTCACTTCCATCTCTTAAAATTTTACCTTTCTATTTGATTTTTTAAATATTGTAATAGGTATTTTTCTAAGAGACCTAATTTATGATGAGATGGAACACGGATGAAAATTAAACAAAGTTAACAGATTAGCTTTTGCCTAATTTGTTCTTTGTGCTTGATTACTGTTAGTTAACAAAAAACAACAAAAAATGTTTAGGATTTTTTAAAAGAAAAAAATAAAGCAATAAATAAATCAACAAACAGTAACATTCTCAAACTGATTTTAAAGCCCATTAATGGTCCACTTCAGAAGTAAAAATATATGTCTACTTAAAGCCATGGCATTGGTAAATGGTTTCTTGAATTTCAAACAGCTGTAACACTCAAGCTATTAATATCTGAGAGAGCCAACAAAATACACAGGTAAGCCATCTTACTTAACAAGAACTTCAGTTTAACACTTAGATAGATGTTAGAAGAAAGAAAAAGCTGAAGCCTACTGTGTGTTGACCACAAATATGAAAGTCAGTCAGTCAGTCATTTTCTAATCTGCTTACTCCTGAACACACTTCAAAATATGCATATGCAAAAACTAGACAAAAAATTAAATGGGAGTTGTTTTGCTTTTATTTTGCAAAAAATCTGCCAAGGGGGTAAGCAAAATGTATTTGTCAATATTTCTTAAAGTAAGCTAAATATTTGTAAACACAATTTTTTTGATAAGTCAATAATTCTTACAATACGGACTACATGTCATGGTGTGTGGACTTCATGTCATGATATAAATACTTTTCACTTGTTTAGATTTCATTTTTTGCAGTGGCAGGGTCATGGGAGTTGCTGGAGCATATCCCAACTAACTTAGGACGCAAGGTAGGAACAAAACATGGACAGATTGCCAGTCCATTGCAGGGCAAACACACATACACACACATATCCAAACATAAACCCTAACCATACACTAGGGCCAAATTAGGAAACACCAATATACAGGAACACAAAAAACAGTTAAATAAACAGAACAATGAATGTCAAAACACACAGAGAAGAGGAGTAAACCTAAGAAAAAAAACCCATCAAAAATAATTTTTCCATGAGGTGAACACCTGAGAGTTTTACTCTTGAGCAGGCTATCTTATGAAGTGTGGCTCAATTACGACATGAAATATCACTTGACATAAAATATAAACAAAGTGGCCACATACATTAAGTTATGTGACCACATGCCATGACAGCCATCTTTGATCTGTGTAACAATAAAAAGAAAAAATGATAAGAATAAATAACAAAAGTAGAAAACCTGTGCTCACCCATTTATGCACACAAGTATAAAACTTTGTTTGGAAACATATGTAAGTAATTTGTTACGCAAAAGTCAGGATTTATAAAACACAAACTTGGTGTTAAAACTGCCATGAAGTTACAGAAGGTTTTAACCATTCGTAAGTCCTATGCAGACTTTTTTAGTGTTGGCATTTTAGCAATTCCTGGCAGCAAGACAATGAACTGAACAGAAAATCTCAGTTCATTACGCAATTCATTGACACCCTAGTCACATTTTGATGTTCATCAATTCATCTGTTTTCTAAATCAAGTTGTTCTAAATCGTTAACAGAGCAAGGATTGTGTAAATTTTGTAATGAAGGCCCCAGTTCAGCACACAAGTCCAAGACGATGGTTGTAGGACATCTAAATCAGCTCTTAAGTCAGTCACCCTCACAAAATAGAAAACAAATACCATTAATGATATTTAAATGACAGAAAATGCTACGTTTTTAAGTTTGTTTGTCTACATATTTTGGCAAAATAATCACTTTCATATTTTAAGAAGTTGAAAAATATATGCGTAGCATGATATACATTTGGATGTGACTTAGTGAAATAATTTGAAGGTTGAAGCATTTTCAGTTATTTATTTGCTTCATTAAAGAGACAGACACCACATTTTTAAAAAAATATTTTCCAAACTGAATATGTGTGATGGAGATTTGCTCAGATAGCCACACCACTGCTTATATATTCAGGCATAAGCTGTAGCCACACACACTACAGTTTAATCACTCATGCTGACTACTGACAATCTGTTTGCTGACAAGAGCGTCTTTCTTGTGTGCAAACTGGGAAAATACTGTACAGAATCTACTCAAGTCGAAATAACCTGATTTAAACTTAAATCTGAAACAGTGAATTAACCTGTAAGTGAAAGTATTTATCTGTTTTTAGGACTGGTGACATGCAAGTGAAAGTTGTTTTTTGGCAGGATGGATTATAATATTCATTCATCCAGCCATTGTCTCAGCCCCCTTTCCAGGACTGGTAGCAGCTACAGCATATCCTTGCAAGCAACAAACACAAGCAGGAACAATCTCTGGACAGGGTGCCAGCCCATTGCAGGGTGAACACACATACACACTGGCCGAGTTAGCATCACCAATTTACCTAACCTACTTCACTTTGGAATGTGGGAGAAAAACAGAGCAAACCCACAGGCCTCATGTAAAAAACTCCATGCAGTGATCACCCAGGATGTGGCCATCAGACTCCTCACTATGAGGCAGCAGTGTGTCACCATGCACCTAATTCTTGGAATAATGTATTAAATTAACTGTGGCCTTAAAATTGAGGGAAAAATACCATTTATTTGAAATTAAATTCCACCAAATGTTAGTAATATCACACATTCAATGAGTTTGGTGACTAGAGCATGAATTTTCAAAAAGGCAGCTTTTTTAAGCCATACATGGTTACTGGTGGGAGGTGCAAGGAGTGGCTAATGTGTGTGCATGCACACGTATTTTTAAATTGATAAGAGATTTATAAAGGAACTTGACATAGGACATGGCAAACATACTTTTACATAATTCCTTTTTTTTTGCCTTTGTAGCATAAAGACAATTTTTGTGTGGAATTGAAGCAAGATTTTATACGTGAAGCCCCAGACAGGCCACTTATTTTAAATATAATGCTCCCAATAAGCACAGACAACTGCAGGACACAAATAAATGTGAGCAACCAAGTAGTACAGAGGTGTCTACATAGTAACTACAAGTAATACTGCACCACTAAACTTGTTGCAATGGTTGATTATCACATTCCTTACAGTCCTTATATCTCCTTCCAGGAATGGCCATGGATGAACTTCTTCCCATCAATAATGCAGTCTATGAGGAAATTGAGTACAAACTGGCCAGACAGGGAACTTATGGAGCACCAAGGAAAGGTAAGATGGTACACAGTAGACGAGTAGAAGGGCTTCTGTAGGTGGAAAGAGTGCAAGCACCTAGTCGTGATTTGTACTTCCTGCATCAAAACAGTGAAAATATTACATGTGAGACTGGAGAATTTCCAATTTACAAATCATCACATTATCTTTTCATAATACCAGTTAACTTAATTCCATCATGAGTTATTCTTCAGTGGCTGTTGACTCAGTTACTTATATAAATTTTAAATGTTGAATTGACAGATTTTTCCTTTAATGTACCAATGGAATATTGTACATAAAGGTAATGGTGGAAAAACACACAATGAAGCTCATTTATAACAATTTCATGAAACTGGAGAGCCTTTATTCTTGGAAGCTATTTAACAGTTTACAGTATTAGACAATACCATTTCTGGTTACAACATTCAATTGCAATAAAATGTACTTGAAATGTCTATGGATTGTTGGAAATGACAATAATACTCTTTTAATCATACATGTTCTGAATCTATTTTATTCATTATACAAACGTAAGATAGCTGGAGGCACTGGGCCAATAGCACTGGGCCCAATGCAGAAATACCCCCTGGATGAAACATTGATCCATTACAAGTGACAATCCAGCACACTTTTATTCCCTCATTTTCCTTGCACTGGACTTGCATTTCATCCTGTATTGATTCCTGTGTTGCACCTGATTCTGTTGTAATTGGCTCCAGTTTCAAAATAAGTCTGTGAAGAACTTAGAATGTTTAGTAAATATATATTATTAAATATAGATATATATATATATATATATTATATTAGTAAATATATGAAGGGGTGTCATTCTCAGGGAGCTTTCTGTCTGATGAGCTACCATATGACTACGAGGACATTGAGGATGATGACCAAGACCAAGATGTTCTAGGTAAATACTAAAAACTGTAGTTAGCATATTTATTGGTTATTTGCTTTGAAATCACTATAATTTAATTAACATTGTATGATTTCTAAGGTAGGAAACTGGCTTCATTGGAGGCAGATGGCCCTGGCTACTATGATGATACTGCAATAGAAAAAACAGAAGACCTGTCAGGTACTGCACAGCATGTTATTATAGGAACATAGGACAATAAAGGGAGTTCATTTAAGGCATTAGAGAAAACACAATATTTAGCAATAAACTCATAAATTAATGATACGATTTCATTTTTTAAAACTTAATCTAGGCAAAGGTTTTTCTTTCACTTTAGCTGGACAATTGATTTGTCCTTCACTTTGGGTCACAAAGACAAAAAACAAGCCCTATTTTCTTTCAGTAGAAGATAATAAATACATGTAAGTGCACCAATAAATAACATCCATTCCACACAGTCATCCCCTAAGTGCTCAGTAAAGATAAATTTGATCAAACTGTATTACCAATTAATAATAAGTATTATTTTATATTTTCTCTCTACAGAAAACATCCCTCATGATGAGCTGCCTTACAACTATGACGATGTTGAGGAACCCTTAAAATACTCCACAATTGGTATGCATATGTGCCAAACCACCAGCATGTTTTGAGTTACACTAAATGCAGTACTTCTGTATTTATTTCTTCATTTATTTACCACAAGGCAATTTACACAGAGTTTACAGATAAGATACATCCATACATTTGACTGGTTGAAAGTGCAATGCAGACTGTTGAGAATTATTTCAGTTCGATGCATAAAGTTTCAAACTGATGTTTCTGGCTGAATTCGATAATAAACTGGTACCTTACCCACAGCAAATTAAATTAATAGGTTTAAACATGGCTGTTATTATATAGAATAGAGCTCGATTAATTCAAAATGTAAATAATCCTGAGATGTGAAAAGATATTTTTTTAAGAAGCACCCTGTTTAAAGCTGATCCTCAGGTTAGGACATTGGACATCTCTGGGTCCACAGTCCTTGATGCTGATCCTCCAATTAGCTGTGAACCTCGCAATCTCACTGAGTTGGCACAGGTGGTGAACCAGCTGATGGTAGGGAAGGCTGCAGGGTTCTGTGGTATTCAGGGAGAACTTCTCCAGGCTAGTGTTAAGGTTGTCCTCCTTGCATTGCAAACAATTTTTGCTTCCAATAGGGAAACGGGCAATATTCAAACTGACTGAAAAATGGGATTTGTCTTCCCTATCTGGAAAGGGAAGGATGATCACCTGGATTGCAGCAAACACAGGGGGATAACATTGCTCTCGGTGCCGGGTATGGTCTTTCTTCCTAGGGTTAACCTCAATAGGATCCGTGATCATCTGCTCACCTAGCAGCAACTGGAAATGTCTGGTTTTACGTCTAAGAAGTCTACCATCGACCGCACCCTAGCACTGAGGGTTCACATGGAGTACAAATGCGAATATCAGCAGAGTTTCTTTGCAGCCTTTGTCAATTTTCATAAAGCGTTTGACTCAGTTGAGTCAAGCTGTCCTTTGGGACATCCTGAGACTCTGCAGGATCCCCCAAAGTATCTGGATATCATGGCCGGCCTGAACATTAGTACTGTGAGTGCTGTGGAGAATGGAGACAGAAACACTGCGGTCTTTTTTTTTTGATACTTGGGTTCATCAGGGGTGTGTTCTTGCTCTTACTCCGTTCAGTGCTTGCATGGACTAGGTGTTGGGCAGGGCCATGGGGTCCAGTGGCTGTGGTCATCTGTTGGTGAAGAAAGATTCACTGATCTTGACTTTGCCAACCATTCTGTGATCTTCATGGAGTCAATGTAAGCTCTGATCGGGGCTCTCAAGAGACTGAGCAGGTAGTCAGAGTGTCATGACTTGCGAGTGTCCTGGATGAAAACCAAGATCCAGGCCTTTAATGACCTCTTGGGCACAGCCATCAGCAGTGTGTCTGTCTGCAGAGAGAATATCAACCTTGTTGAGAAGTTTACTTACCTCAGCAGTGACATTCATGTCTCTGGTGACTCTTCCTATGAAGTCAGTTAATGGTTTGGGAGAGCATGGGGGGTAATGAGGTCACTGGAAAGGGGTGTGTGGCACTCTCGATATCTTTGCAAAAGGACAAAAGTCCAAGTATTTAGAGTCCTGGTGCTTCCTGGTTTGCTATATGGTTGTGAGACTTGGACGCTATCCAGTGACCTGAGACAAAGACTGGACTCCTTTAGTACTGTATCTTTATGGAGAATCCTTGGGTACTGCGGAGTCCCGAATGAAACACGTTATCTACATTGTGAGGAAGCATTAGTTACAGCAGTACTGCCATGAAGCTTGATTCCCGGAGGATGATCCAGCTCACAGGATCCTCATTGTTGAGGGCCCGAGTGGCTGAACCAGACCAAGAGGATGCCCACCTAACACCTGGCTGCGGCAGAGAGATAGTCATTTCCGGGGAGTGAGACTTGACCATGTGTCTGCCTGGGGGGTTGTCAGCTGGGATCCCGAGCTGTTTCGGCATGTGGTGGGTGTGGCAACACCTTGTTCAGTACATGCTCCCCAACCTGACCTGACTCAAAAGTCAGTGTGCAGGGTTTTTTTAACAGCCAATGAAAGCTTAAGGAGTAAATCTATGAAAGTAGTCACAGGTCAGTACTAAAGTTTTGGAATTAATCCTGGCAGTAATGGAAAGTCAGTGGATGGAGCACCACAGAAGTGTGATGAGAGAGACAAAAAGCAGCAGCATTCTAGATGAGTTTAAGGGTTCAATAGCTGTTAACTAGTGCCTCACCAGTAAAAAAAAAAAAAGGTGAAGGGCATTCGTCATAAAGAAGAGAATGAATGTTATAGATGTTGTAAAAGAAGAAGACACATGAATGTATCATTGAAAGCAGTCATCTATGGTTATGGCAGATTTACTGACCACAGGTGAAGAAAAGAACAGGATATTACCTGTAAAACCATTAGGAGGGAGATCTGTGCAGTGAAGCAGAAAGCAGGTACAAATGTTCATCTTGGAAGACAGAACAATATCCAGGGTGGCTTAGCTGCAGAATTATTATGAACACACAGTATTGTCTTTGAGTGAATGTTACTACTGCGGTGGGCTGGTGCCCTGCCCGGGGTTTGTTTCCTGCCTTGCGCCCTGTGTTGGCTGGGATTGGCTGCAGCAGACCCCCGTGACCCTGTAGTTGGGATATAGCGGGTTGGATAATGGATGGATGGATGGATGAATATTACTATTTGTTAAAATGTGAATACAAGTCTTTCAGATTTTAAATAAATTCAATATTTGTTATTGTTATAATGTTTATTATTTTTAAACCTCAAGGTCAAATATGGAAAGAAAAATAAATAGGTTCTTTGTGGTGTATGGCTACATATTTGAGAGTCTCCATTACTAAATAATAAACAGAATGGTTGACTTTTCTCCTGGTACTCTAGTTTTCCTCCCATACCCTAAAGATGTGCTATTTTGGCAACTGTAAACCTGGCTCTGCGTGAAAGCATGTGAGTATGCCTTATAATTGACTGGCATACTATACAGTACTGCCTACATAAACCTTCCAGGAGAGGCTTCTGACCATATGACCCTCATGAGAACAGACCAGACACAGAAGATGGATGGACTTTTTATACCACTTAGATAAAAACAATTCATCTGAATTCCAGCAATCATTTTAATGCTAATATCCTGGCAAATTCATATTACTCTTTGATCCTCCTTGTATACTTGTCTTTCACAGATTCTCGTGGTGCCGTGGAGTACCCATTACCTCCTGAATATGATGATATTGAGGATGAAGCTCTTGGAGGAGAATCACCCTAAATCCTATGCTGTGGTCAAAGACGCCTTTAACAGTGTGATGAACATGTCTAAATCTTTACTGTAATAATGAATATATCATGTCACTTGTGTTATTTTTTTAAGTTTGTATATTAGAAAATGTTTTTGCTTTAACCAAAATTTCAATTTAAAACAATTTGAACAAAAAATCTGACATTATGCAATGCACTAATTTAATTAACTATTTAATTAACTCTTTACTAGCAAAGTACATTTTTTCTACAATCTTTATTACTTCTTTCAGGCCCATTTTTTTGTTAGTGTTACTCGAGGCTGTTATTGTTTTCATTAAATAAACACATTGTAAATACAACTCTTTTCTAAAAGTGTATGCTGTCAGCTTAGGTCTCAACTACTGAATATTTACAATTTACTTTCAGCCCCAAAACATAACATGATTGCCTCTGACTCTTTCCAAACTCACAATGTCTCTTGACCTCTTGAAGTTCCAGCTCCTCAAAAGTACTCATTTTAAGAACTGCTTAAGGCAAAACTGTGACACCCTTCCATTTATATCAACACGCCTATTTGTTGTGGTGGTCCACTCCATAACCCTCACTCCTGGAATGTATTGGAAAATGCAGGTGAACTTATTTGTCTGTTGTATTTGTGAGAGCAAAAATTTGCCCTATAAACTTAAGAAATATTACTATAATTTTGTTTTTAATTAGTAAAAGAGAACTCATAGAACAAATTTTTTCTATTATTTATGACTAAACTGTAATTCCTTGAAGCTGTTTCTTTTACAGAAGTCATTAAGATTCTCAGAGATGAGTGCTGGTAAATTACATTATCACATAAATCTCAATTTATCTGTTTTTCAAAACCAATTTGTTATAAACAGACTGGGTATGTGGCAGGTAATAACCAACAGGGCATTGGAGCCAGATGGCATATCAGAATGGCCCCTGAAGTCCTACATTAAGCAGCTCTCTCTAGTTTTTAATTTTCTCTTTAACTAGTCCCTGAGATGTGCTGTTGTACCTGAGCTGTGAAAACAGTCAATGATCAATGATTACCCCAGTTCCCAAAGTTTCACGACTAAGTAGTCTGATTGACTATAGGCCTGTGGTGCTCATTTCCATTCATGTGAAAGTCCTTTAAAAATATCCACACGCTTCCTTACTAAAAACAGACAAGTGAAGAAGGTGCTCTGCTAGTTATCTTGCATCATTATCTATTCTTTTCTTGAGAAGCGTGGATTCTATGTCAGAGTACTATTTCTAGATTTTTCTTCAGTTTCCAGAACCATCCATTTCAATTTTCACTCATATTTTTACTTTTTAAATTCTGGACATTCTTTAAATCGTTCATAAGTTAAAGAACATTACACATTTTCAAAAGTATTTCATTCAATTACAGGATCCCCTCAAGGCAGTGTCCTGTCTCCAGTACAATTTACACTCTATACTAATGACTTGAGACTTGTTTCAGGTTCAGCTTGATCTAAAACCTGGCTTTATGGCTTCTCAATTTCCACTGTGTTTTTAGTTTAGGGTTCCACATCTCTCATCAATATTGATGAGTTACTATAAACTGGCAGAAAGCATGGAAATACTCATGATTTTTTGCAGTATCATTTTATTTCAGCCAGTAGATGCCAGCAGAACATTGCCCCAAGAATTTTTTATGCTTAACACTATAAGATGGTTTATTACTCATAAGCCCGAGTGTGACTCGAGAATAACCGTATTTGCATAGTTAATAGTCAGAGTTAATGGCAAGGATGTTAATAAGTAATATCAAAGATATTAAAAATTGTAAGAGTGTAGAGTTGTTCATTTGCATTTTGTATCAGTTTTTGGTAAAAACTTATAGTCAAGAAGCAGTTAACAAAGTAGTGCTTTTTATGTTTTTCAAACAACTTAAATGTTTCAGAACTTTTTGTAACGTTCATCCTATATATTCAAGATAATGATTAGTCAGAACATAAAGCAGCAGCATTGGGAATAAATTAGGAACATACCCAGGACAGGACACTGTTCATCACAGAGTCCACCGTTGCACACACTTATTTACACAGGGCCAATTTGGAATCGCCAAATCACCTAATGTACACAAATTTGAGGATGTTATATAAAAAAAAATATAACTACCCAGAGAAAATCCCCTATAGATTGGGTAGAAATTGAGACTTTGGATGATGGGTCCAAGAGGCAGCAGTCTAACTCCTACAACAATGTGCTCTCCTAAATAGATAGCGCAAAAAAGATGCCCGGTTGACTAGGTGGTAGTAGGGTAAAGAAAATGAGACAGTATTGAGAAGGACACAAGGCACTGCTAAAGAATGCCCTGTACTGCATTAGCATAAATCACAGTAGTGTTAATGTGGGATGGCAGAAGGTTGCCCAACTTTTGGAAAGGTGGTAAATGGGTAGGTAGCCATTAGAGGGCTGTGACCTCCAAATGTTGAGAAAGTGTCCCAGAATAATTCCATGGACACTGTACTACTTGAAAGGCTATGGGGATTTCAGGCAGGAGATTGAAAGAGTTTCTCTAAACAGCTGGGTGGCAGTACTTGGCTCATGTTTGGAAAATTAATTAATTTTTTTTCATGGCAGGCAGTAGTTTGCCACTAAGTGTTTTTGGTATTTTAAATAACACATAAGACCCAATTTTGAAGTAAGAACTGGGGCCTCCAGGAGTACATCTGGAAAGGAGGCATATGACTTTGAGTAGGTTCCAGGGATTACCCAAAAGTAACTTCAGGATGTGGTTTGAAGGTCAGTCCCTGCCAATGGCTCTCTAATCTTTGAAATTAGAATTGATTCCGTGATGAGTTTAGATTGACAGATACATAATATGAACTTAGATTAAAGTGAAAGAAATAAACAGGCAAAGTTTGAAATGAGAGTGGTAGATTATTTTTAGGTAATCATAGCACTATGTTGAGCAAGTGGACAAGTGGATCAGCCACCCAACTGGTTTTATGATTTTTTTATTACAAATAATGCACAAATTTCAAAAAGGCTGAATTTGAATGTAAATGATTTATTACCTAAAAAGAAAATAATTTCCAACTTATAGACCCAGAAACTGCAAAATAATACAAAAGAAAGTAAGGTCAATTCATTTAAAGCTAACTCTCAAAAGGTGTACATCTATTGCAGGTTGCAACATACCTAAAAGAGCTAACACTGAACATTCAAATACTACATAGCATTTATACAACAAATGAAAGCATTTTCATTAACAAAATAACTTGCAAAAATGACAAAAGAAAAACACAACAGAAAGCAAAACACAAGTATTGCTACAATCATGGAGGAACAATGACACATTAGCAGTCAGGACCTTAAATGTCCATTTAGTGAGACTCAGAGAGGCAGCAAGTTTTGTTTGTGTTAGTTATTTTGTTACTTGATGTATGCTCACTAGTTATCTCTTCTTTTTATTGGCTTTGAAGAACAAATCTTTTAACTTTGATAAATAATTTTGTGGCACTCATGACCATTGTGATGAAATCCATGACAACCATGGAAAGCACGCCGGAAGGGGCGTGGATTCACTGAGCTGCCGACAAGTAAGACACCTATGGCGCACGCAGGAAGGAGCCACGCCCACCAACTCCCGGCACCTCCGAGCCACGTTGACTGTTCATAGAGGCATGTTTCTCGCGGAGGTGAATCGCCATATGTAGCGTGTAAAACGGTTTGCGAGGGGTATCCCATGGGATCCTTAAAACAATCCTTTACAACTGGGGTTAAAACACAATGAAGTAAGCAGTCTTTAAAAACCGAGTTTTCGGTTACGACGCACGACCGCGTGCACCATAGCAAACTGTTTTACATGCTACATGCAGCAATTCGTATCCGCGACAAACATGCATCTTCTTAGATGCTCCTGCAGGAACACGGAAGGTCTACGTGAGTCACAGGTGCATCTGGACTGTGCAAAGATGACAACGACTCAAGTGACGAGTTGGAGGTGGGCACATGAGCGATGGCGGTCCGCCAGTTTTCAGTAACGGACGATTGTGTGTTGGTTCGTTCCGTGCATTGTTATAATGTTGCTTTTCTTGCTGATTTATTACATTACCGATTTTTCAAATGTTAATTTTCTCCCTGTGCTTAAAAATCATTAAAACACCGGCCTGATTATGCGGCGTATGGTACGCTGCGGGTTGGCTAGTTAAATTAATTAATGTAAAAAATAAAAAATCAAAAATGCAAAATAAAAACAGAAATAATGAAAGAGTTAAACATACTTATTTCAATTTAATTAAATCTAGAAATTAAACAGAAAAGAGGTAAAAAGCAAATAGCAAATAAAGAAGGAAGTCAAGAAGGGGGACTTGCAGAAGCAAGAATTAAATGCTAAAAACAGAATAAGAGAAAACGCCAAACTGAAATTTCATTCAAACTCAAAACTGCAAGTATGATTCAAAAAGCCAAAAATCTCTAATCTCTACTTTAATTTTTCTAAAATTAAAAAATAAGTTACTAGAGAAATACAGAGAATAAAAGAAGTCAAAATGTACAGCTAAAGATGCAAAGTAATGCCACAGCATGCAGGAGTCTTTTATAGGACTTATAGGTAACTGCTCATTCACACAGGGCCCAAGAGTTTTATTGGACAAAGACAAAGGTAAGGAAGTGGGAATAAATGGAAAACATGAAACAAAATTTAGATACCCCAAAAGGGAACATAAAAATATACTCAAAAGAAGTAAATCTCTATCAGACAATACTAGACTAGACACCTTCCCATTTATCTTAGCAGATCAGTTTAAATATCTACGGGTAAATATCACAAGTAAATATAAAGCTCTTTTTCTACCAAATTTTACTGTGTGCATGGAAAAATTTAAACAAGATGTGAATAGATGGTCCATCCTCCATCTCACATTAGCAGGTAGAATCAACACTGTTAAGATAAAGAACCTTGCCAAACTTCTTTTCCTATTTCAACCCAACCCCAAATACATTAACAAATATTTTTTTAAGAAATTAGATTCAATCATATCCTCATTTATTTGGAATTTTAAACATCCATGCATCCAAAGGGCAACTCTACAATGACCTAAAGCAGAAGGGGGCACTACCTAAATTTCAGTTTTATTACTGGGTGTCAAACATACAAGCCATAAAGATATGGGGCCTCATGTATAACATCATGCATAGAATTCACAATAAGACATGGCGTACAGACAAAAACAGAAATGAGCGGACACACAAAAAAATCCAGATGCATAAATCTGTACATGCGCCAACTTCCACGTTCTCCCGCTAAATAAATGCAACACACGTGTATGCGCCTGCTGTCCCACCCCAACTCCTCCCAGAATTACGCTTCTTTGAATATGTAAATCAATATAAATAGCCACTTAAGTTTAGCATTCTGTGAAAAGACAATGGCAAAAGCATGGGAAAAAAGAATTTCAGCGAATACCAAGTGGTGTCAAGAAAAAACGTATAATTTGTTGGTTTAAGCAGTGGTATAAACAACAGAAGGAAGTTATTCGAGTGACATAGAGAGGCTGAGAAACTTGAAAGTTCAAGTTCAGAAAGTTGTTCAAGTTCACAAAGTTGCACAGTGCTTGAAAAAAAAAGTGGTTAGATATCAATGTCACTGTGAAAAAGAGAAAAAAATAGGGACAGTGGAAAAAAAAGGTTGAAATGTCAACTTTAATCTCAAACTTTTCACTTTAATCCCATAGTTTTTGTCATTAAAGTAGAAAGTCATAAACTTCATCTTAAAATCATTTAATTTACTAGTTTCTCAAATCCCATCATAACTAAAGTAGCAAGTTAAATGCTTTGTATTGTATGAGTTCTTCCATGTACTCTATGTGTGTGAATCGCTATGTGCTTCTTAAACGGGCTTTCTCTTACGCTTACAAAGTGCATTCAATTCGTAATATTACAGCTCTCTGAGCAATTTCAATACTAAGATGTATACTTGATATCATTTTCATGATGACAGGAATTAAAGCATGTATTAAACATGTAGGCACGGTGGCATAGTGGTAGCGACAAGCTAACACCCCGTCCAGAGATTGTTCCTGCCTCCCACAAGATGCTTTCTGCACCATGCATGACCCTTGATGAAATAATTTATTGCAGCAGAACTGTCTCTTTCAAATGTAGTAACCCCCAATTCCTGTCCTTCCTTTTCTTTTTCCATGTAACCAATCACCACACAATAAGCTCTGTAATGAATGTCTAGCCATCTGTAAACATACAACGCCGATTCTTCAAAATTTTTAAGGAACATTAAAATATCTTCATAGTATATGTTTAATTATTTCCTCCATCTATCCATCCAGGGTCGCGACAGTCCCAGCAAGCATACAGCATGAGGGAAGAACGATCCCTGGATGGGGTGCCAGCTCATCGTTACCACTGCGATAAAAATTTATCTGTATAAAGTTAAATACATACTTCACTGCATTTCATCTTAAAAATGATATTAAGAACTCCAAGAAGATAGCATTTGGAAATCTAAAGCGACTTAGAAGCCAGTTGTCATTATATGTAAACACACGCTTTCTTCTATTGAATTGAATTGAATTCCTTTATTGTTATTGTATAGTACAATCAGATGCAATATGCAAATCCTCCATAAACTTATTTTCCTATAAAATGATAAAATAACAGTAATAATAATCTATACTAATAAAAGGCAAAGCCCTCACTGACTGACTGACTGACTGACTCATCACTAATTCTCCAAGTTCCCGTGTAGGTAGAAGGCTGAAATTTGGCAGGCTCATTCCTTACAGCTTCCTTACAAAAGCTGGGCAGTTTTCATTTCGAAAATCTACGCGTAATGGTCATAACTGGAAGCTATTTTTCTCCATATACTGTAATGGAGTTGAGCGTGAAAGCCGTGGGGGCGGAGTTTCGTGTGACATCATCACACCTCCCACGTAATCACGTGAACTGACTATCAACGCAGTACGTAGAAAACCAGGAACTGCTCCAAAAAGCGCTGAAGAAAACATGCATTATATAATTGAGAAGGCAGCGAAACAATAAGAACCGCGCGATTGACATATACAGTAATCCCTCGCTATATCGCGCTTCGACTTTCGCGGCTTCACTCTATCGCGGATTTTATATGAAAGCATAACTAAATATATAACGCGGATTTTTCGCTGCTTCGCGGGTTCTGCGGACAATGTGTCTTTTTACTTCCTGTATATGCTTCCTCAGTTGGTTTGCCCAGTTGATTTCATACAAGGGACGCTATTGGCGGATGGCTGAGAAGCTAACCAATCAGAGCACGCAGTTAAGTTCTCCTGACTGAGAAGCTAACCAATCAGAGCACGCAGGAGCTATGCAGTGTTAACCAGGAAGTCTCATCTCGCTCATTCAGCATCAACGTGCTTCGCTGTGTAAAGAGTTGTGCTCTTTAGTGTTTATCTTTGTGCATAGTCAAGCCCTTCATTATGGCTCCAAAACAATCTGCTACTGCTTCAGGTGCCGTGCCCAAGCGCAAGAAGAAGATGTTAACGATTGCCGAAAAGGTAAACGTTTTGGATTTGTTGAAGGCTACGATTCTTTTTATTTAAAAAGTAGGAAAGGAATATAAGATCTACGGCTGCAGCGTCCTTTTAACCAGGGTGCAAAACGAGTTGTAAGTGGATGTAATAAGGCAGTAGTCTGGATGGAATCTGCTTTAGGGATTTGGATTGAAGACTGCCAGAAGAAGAACAACGGCAGTGCTACACAATCGCCTGAAGTGGCTCCTTTACAAGGGCTGTAACGCTCTCCTTTGTTGTGCAGTAAAATTAAACTCATTGTTATCGGACAAGTCATCGTGTCATTGTTGGTGAGTAACCATAAATAATTAATACATTTACTGTATACTATTTTTCTTGCAATGTACGTATTTATTGCTGGTGACCTGTCTATCGTAATGGCTGTAACATATGTGATATCGGAGACACTCAATATCTTTAAAATAATATTTAGGTTTTACTGTATATAAACAGTGTGTGTTTATATACATAATTTCAATGAATCTTACCTAATATCTAAGAGAATACAAAGGGATTATGCTGTATAACGCTGCGGGGAATATTTATAAACAGTGCGGGAGAGTTTATAAGGGCTTAAAATATATAAAAATAACCATACAAACATATGGTTTCTACTTCGTGGATTTTCACCTATCGCGGGGGGGTCTGGAACGCAACCCCCGCGATGGAGGAGGGATTACTGTACAACCATATTCATGAGTGCTGCTACTTCGGAAACAAAGCATGGTGTAAACCTAAAGTTTAAATTAAGTTCATAGACAGGCTGCCGCTAGCGTTTGTCATGCCCACGGGTAATGCGGGATACAAGTTTAATGAGAGGACGCAGGATATAAACGAGAGTTTTCATCACTTTGTAACTAAGTTAAAATTGCAGGTCAAGGGCTGTGCTTATGCAAATTCCGAGAGACTGTGTTTGTGGGGGAGTGACAGTTAAGGCGGGTGGGGGAGTGACGTCATCATATCCCCTCCCATTTACCTCATTTCGCTGTGAGCTGAGCACTGCAGCTAACGCCGTCTTGAGGAACCAACTTTGTGAGGCTGCCACCAAATATTCACAGAAAAATCCACAAGTTAATATACACGCTGTCTCTAGAGTTTCTCCACACTGAATCCTCCAGGCACTACTTACAAAAGGTTACATTGACAATTGTGTTACGTTATTTTTAAAATGTTTCCTTTTCTTAGCACAAGCACAGCTGAGAAGCTTCGATGCATGTGCTCCATAACGTGTTAAAAAATAATGCATTTAATCACACTTTGCATTCCAAACAAAGGGAAACTTCTGTCAATGCATGATTTCCTGGTACACCGATTACATTGATCAGCGCTTCCCGATTCATTTTACCCTCGCACCGCCATTTCAATTCTCTGCTGCGCGATGACAAGTAATAAGTCTCAGGGACAGACCCTGAGGAAGAGAAAACATTATTATTTAACTCACAGATATCAAGGATTATGTTTTGAGTTGATCATGCTGCAGAGAGCTATATGATTTGTTCCTGATTTATGCAGAAAAGGAGTTGGGCTGTGTGCACAGCATTAAGGGACTAACTTTTATCATTTATGAGGAAAGGCTGACCTCTGATACTATCAGAAGACCCCGTGAAGAATGTAAGATCTTTATGGACTGGACTATAAGAATGTTTAAATTGATTCTAAGTGTATAAATAGAAGGGTGTATTCCTTAGGAATGCAAATGGCTGTTTATTTCATGTTTTAGGACATTCCAGTATGCCATGAATTAAGATTTAACCTTAATCTATGTATGACCTCAGAATGAACTGCTAGGGTTTTTTTTCTTTTCTAGGATATAAAAGAGAGAACGGGTTTAGTTTAGATATTCTGCCAAAATCCAAATCAGTTGACTGAGTTGGAAAGAGGCAG
>JANRMT010062796.1:54200302-54220664 GCA_026402145.1 Polypterus bichir lapradei
GGGCCGGAAACCCCAACCCTTTATGCTGTGTTTGTCCTTTATTTTACTATATATATATATATATATATATATATGCCAGCAACACTCATGACAATGACAAAACAATTACATTGTCAATCATGTTCCGTTATTATTAAAATGTTTCCTTTTCTTTTTCATTACTTCTTTAACACACTACTTCTCCGCTGCAAAGCGCGGGTATTTTGCTATATATGTATATGTATATATGTATATGTATATATGTGTATATGTATATATATGCATATATATGTATATGTATATATATATGTGTGGTGTGTGTATGTGTGTGTGTCTGTGTCTATATATATGACAGCAACGCTCATATCAGTGACAAAACAATTACATTAACAATCATCTTACGTTATTTTTAAAATGTTTCCTTTTCTTTTTCATAACTTCTTTAACACACTACTTCTCCGCTGCGAAGTGCGGGTATTCTGCTAGTAATACAATAAAAAGTTATGAAAAATATGCAATTAGAAAGCATAAGTACAATATACATGTACTTATAGTGCAAACGGTTCATAAAGTGGCTCAGGTTGTGCAATATTACAACTCTAGTGCATGTTTACAGTCAGGTAATTGTACTTATAAGTACAAATAGTACTTGAAATGAACACTTAATGGAATGTTTGAGTGCATTTAGAGTTCTTGGGTTGAAACTGTTTCTGAACCGCGAGGTCCCTACAGGAAAGGCTGTGAAGTGCTTGCCATGTGGGAACAGTTCCAATAGACTGTGCGCATGGCTGAGGCAGCGTGTGCTGGATTTTGTATCCCGATAATACTCTTTCCGATCAGCTGTTGTAGAGCTGTGATTCCACACTCAGTTACAGTGGGTTAAAAATACTCTGAGTGGTGCACTGAGAGTAACAACGCTAAAGCAGCTATAGTATTTGGAATAGTTTGGCCATTCCGTGGACTATTATATTCTTACAGGTTGATTACAATCAGATGCCTTAAACTAATAAATGATATGTGGTTAATTTCAGTGTATTTGATATAGCCACATCAGGGATTTCAATCTAAAAAATAAAGGGAAACCACCCAGGAGCAGTAGCACTGCTTTGACACTGAGTGCTGCCAGTTTGCAAAACCAAGCCAAAAACTTGCGTACACAATGGATTGAGCTGGCTTGAGAATGTGCGTGGCTTTACGCCAAGTTTAGTTTTTATACATTGCGATGTGAGCGTGGAAATGGACATACACAATATTTTTGTGTGTACGCACTGTTTATACATGAGCCCCCTGGACACTGACATATGTCAATGAATATGCACAAGCCTGGGCTGCAATGGAATCTTGCAGTACTTCTTTATATTCCTTGATCTGTGCCCCAGTAAATACAAATTATCATCAATACACTTATAATCTAATTGCCCTTTCTTCACTCAGAATATGGAACTGATGTAGGAAGCACTTTAAGACAGAGAAGCTCTTATCTGTTGCACCTCTACATGATAACCACTCTTTTCCACTCTAACAAACATACACAGTATTTAATGCTTGGAAAATGTCTTTGCATCCTATGAGCAATTAAGCTTTCAGGCTAGAAACTTTCCTAAACTGAACCTGCCCAATTTTCCTCACCTTCCACCTGCTTCTAATCAAGAAGAAATATTCATCCGTCTTGAACAATCAGATAGCCTCTCCACATTTTATAAAAACATTTTAAAGTCCCTTCCTTTCAAAGATCCTAGGGCACAATGGGGAAAGTATCCTTCACGTAACGTTTCAGAAAAGGAGTGGGAAGCAGCCATGCACAGAATACACTCTAGCTCCATATGTGCAGAGCACTCAACTATTCAAGTTAAAAAATTTTTATTGAGCACATTTATCTTAAAACTATCCAAAATGTTTCTAGATCAAGATTCAATCTGTGAACGCTGCAATTAAGCTCCAGCCTCACCGGGTTACATGTTCTGGGTGTAGACCAAATTTTTTTTGGACAAAAATCTTTGAATACCTATCAGACAGCCTTGGTGTCACAATCACTCTTGACCCATTAACAGATGTGTTCGGTGTACTCCTAAGCGGGTTTAAAGTGGAGAAGGACAAACAAATCATAATTGCCTTTACCTCACTATTAGCACGTAGACATATCTTTCTCAACTGAAAGGATCCTAAACTACCACCTTTAACTCATTGGGTAGCATATGTCATAAGGATCTATTCAAAACATTTTAAAATATCTCAGGATCTAATCAATAACATTTTAGAATAATGTTCTATATCAGGTAAAGGATACACATCCTTCTTGCTGCTTCAAAGATTTGCTTTGTTTGCTGGCTCTTCTCTCTTTCTTTCAGTTTTGGAGGTTGAATTTTGTTTTTGTGAAGTTCGATTTGATTGTATGGATTATTATTTGCTTTTAATTAAAAATAATATAAAAAGGATATTGCAAAATTGATTTGTGCAAGTATACAGTATATATTAGAACTCTAAATACTTAGTAAATACCCAACTAAGCCCTTTTTTTTCTCATGTTGAATTGTTACTGCACAACAAGTGAAGGATTAACTGTGTCTAAAATGAAGAAAATACAGAAAATCTCTAAAAGATCAAATAAGAGGCAGCCACATGTTACGCATTGTGTCATCTGTCCTGCTTTCACTCTTTTATGTCAATAGTTAAACAGTTATCGTATTTCTATAATCCTTGTGTTTACCAATGAACTGTTTACTGTTGTGTGGGTATGCATCAGTTACCCTGATGTAAGTCTGATGCCTGGGAGATCCTATGTATAGAGAAAGGTAAGTCAAACAAAGTAGGGGGCTTAGTGAACTGTCTAATTAATTATTAGCCAAAAAAATTGATAAATTAATTGATTCATTCATGAGCCCACCTAATTTCAGTTGCATCCACACAATCAACCAGAGAGAAGTATTTTCACTGCTTAAATATCCTCCTATTTCCTTTGATCTTGAATAATTTTGTTTTGCTTGCTTTTTAAACATATCAGTTAATGAACTATAAAGAATATCTGAAGAACCAAGAATAAGAAACATGTATATCCTGTAATTAAAGAAGAAGAAAAGCAAAAAAAAAAAGAATTTATATGAAAATATCTTTTAATGTTGTCTTACTAAACCTTTAAAAAGCCTGAGGTCTGTGTGATTGGTGGGTTGGAGAACTGTGCCTCATGTGCAGGTGTGAGATGACAGATTAACTGATTCAGTCATATAAGGACACAGAAGACACTCAACTTCATTGTGAAGAGAGAACACGCAGGCTGATGAACCATGAGGAGCTGCCGACGAGGGTCCCTGATGTACATGGCTGCTCTGCTTCTGCTCACACCGGTCTGTAAGTCGCATTTCTAATTCCTCTATGGACACTTAACATGATACAATAATGAGAAGAACTGAAATAAGAATGTAAGAAACAGCTGCTTAAACATTATGTGTAAGAAATGCAGTGTCAAATAAATAGAGAAAATGCATACCTTTTGTTACTTTACAGAAATTAGTAAGACACTCAGTTTTGTATATTTATATTTAAAAGTATTTCCCTTACTTTATATAATGAATAGATGATAAGCAATGTAGCAATTTAGAATTTCATCTTCAAAATATCTTTAGAAAATAAAAACCTTTTAGTCTTTTACCTGAATTGCAAAATATGAAATGAATACAACTTTATTACAACCACAACAACATTTATTTGTGTAGCACGTTTTCATACAAATGATGTAACTCAAAGTGCTTTACAAGATGAAGAAAGAAATATATAAAAATTAGGCAATACTAATTAACAAAGAATAAAATAAGGTCTGATGGCCAGGGATGACAGAATAAAACAAAAAAAAAAAAGCTCGAGAGGGCCGGAGAAAAAAACAAAATCTGCTGGGGTTCCGATGCCATGACAGGGACATACCACCCAGCCTCCACTAGGTATTCTACCTAATATCCATCCATCCATCCATTTTCCAACCCACCGAATCCGAACACAGGGTCACGGGGGTCTGCTGGAGCCAATCCCAGCCAACACAGGGCACAAGGCAGGAACCAATCCTGGGCAGGGTGCCAACTCTCCGCAGTCTACCTAATATCAATGATCTAAATTAGTACTCATGGTTTTCAGGATTAACGTGGAAGAATTAGACGATGGTCATGTGGACCTCTGGCCTTCAATCCATCAATGTAGGGACTGCATGGTGCTTTGATCAGGTGGTGGTGGTGCAGATCGCCATCACTGAAAGACCCAAAAAAGAAGAGCAGAGAAAGTAGGGGTTAGCACAGATTTTGGAGCCATGAAAAAAATAATTAAATGCATATACAGAATATCAGAGTTACACCTAAATGAAGCTATGAGAAAGCCATATTAAAATAATGCGTTTTTAGCAATTTTTTAAAGTATTAACTATTCCAGATTTTAGGTGCATAACAGCAGAAGGCTGCCTCACCACTTCTTTTAAGTTTAGTTCTTGGAATTCTAAGCAGACACTCATTTGGAGATCTAAGGTTATGATTTGGAGTGTAAGGTGAAAGACATCCATCCATTATCCAGCCTGCTATATCCCAACTACAGGGCCACAGGGTCTGCTGGAGCCAGTCCCAGCCAACACAGGGTGCAAGGCAGGAAACAAACCCCAGGCAGGGCGCCAGCCCATTGCAGGGCAGGTGAAAGACATTCCAAAATATAAGACAGAGCGAGATTATTTAAGGCTTTGTAAACCATAAGCAGTATTTTAAAATCAATTCTAAATTACACAGGTAACCAATGTAGTGACATCAAAACTGGGGTGATGCGCTCGGATTTTCTTTTCCTAGTTGAGATTCTAGCAGCTGCATTCTGCACTCGTTGCAATCGATTGTTTTTTTTTTTTTTGGGTGGGGGGGTGTAGAGGAGTGTGTTTCAGTAATCTAGTTGACTAAAAACAAAAGCATGACCTTTTCAGCATCTTGCAGAGTTATAAGGAGTTTAGGTTTTGCTATATTTCTTAAGTGAAAAAATGCTGTCCTAGTAATCTGATTAATGTGTTATTTAAAATTCAGGTCAGAGTCAATAATTACCCCCAAATTCTTTACCTCTGTCTTAACTTTAAAGCCTCATGGATCAAGTTTATTTCTAAATTCTTATTACTGTAAAAACAAACCCACATGGAAAATTCTGTAATGATTATGGCAGGAAACAAAAAGAAAATGGCAACAACAACATGATAGTGCTACATTATTTGTGCCATTTTTGTATTTATTAAATCAGCTCAGAAATATTCATCAAGTTTGCCTTTATTCTAAATCATGAATTTAGCAAATGTTTCTGTGTCACATACAATGATGTTTTCTTTTCTATTTACTTCATGTCACTTTTAAAGTAATTTCTTTATGAGAGAAAGAGATAAAAAATGTTGATAGTTCTGTAGAAAAAATTAATGAAACTGCTGATTAAAATGGAAGTAAATTATCTAAATGAAATAGAACAATGATATTGAATAGAACACTACGAGATGATAACAATACATATTTTTCTATAACCACATACATTTTTATACATTTCTTAGAAAGTTAAACGGATTGGCGTATTTTTGGTTGTTCAAGATTGTAATTGAAGTAAGCAAAACATATTAAAGAAAGAACTGAATTAAAATTAGAACCTCACCATGGAATAAGAAACTGGCAGAATCTAAATTAAAAAGTTAGAGCCTATTAGAATGATCTCTAAATTGTACAAAATTCATATCAAAATTACTATTAGGGTATAAATTTTTAGAAAGCAAATGAGATGTAGTCTAGTCAGTGACAGGTTTTATTTAAAGATGGACAATATGCTTTATTAAAAAATTTATTAAAAAAAAATAAACAACCGTCCAAATTCAAAACTGAGAAACACTTTACATTTCATAACTGATAAAATAAATAATGACAGTAACAACTAAAATGCCATAAAGACAGGAGAGAAGTTATGGAAAGTTTACAAAGACATACAGTAAGGCGCTGAAAACCGGAGACAGACTAAGAATTTATAATTTAAACCAACAACATTGCTCTAAAATAAAATTTGGTAAAGATGCAGAAATGCAATAAAAGTTTAAATAAGGAAAAAAATATAACATCAGTGTTTGACTTTAATGAAGTTTAGCAACATTTATACTCTGCCAAAACCCTGAGCAGCAGCCAAAGGAGCTTTAGCACTTCATGCTCAGTTCACCTTCAGCCTGCCAAACTGTTTGCCAAAGTGATTTCTATGTGCAGCCTGCATGCTCTTCCTGTTTTTTTTTATGAATATCTCTTATTTTCTCCCATTTTCTTCCATTGACTAAACACATGCTGTCCATTTGATTACATACTGGAAGTGTGTGTGTGTGTTTATGTGTGTATTTGACAAGTGTCTTCACTAGGCTGGTTTCTGCTCTATTCCCTGGACATAATATCTGTAAGAGAGAAAGTATAAGAAGAGATAATTTGTCATCTAAGAAAACTTTTGGGAATAATATTAATATGAAAAACAGAATATATTTTTTTGGGATGGTGATGTTGGTTAGCTGAGCTGCTTCACATTTCAAGGATGCTGAGTTTCAGTCTTTACTCAGTCATTGACTGCCTGTGCAGTTGGCACATTCTCCCTGCATCACTGGGGGATTTTCACAAGTTTCTGTGTATTTTTTTCTTACATATTCCAAAGATATTCTGGAGAGTTTAAATTGATTAAATGTGGTGTGAGTGTGTAAGTGCATCGTCATGTAGACTGGTACACCTTGTGGAGTTCATTTTTGTGTTCATCAACACCCTCATCTTAATTCAGTAAGTTAAGTGGTGGTTGAATGGGTGGAAGAGCATAATGATGATGATTTCCATTTGAGGTTAAAGATGAGATTCTATTTAATGTTAATTGCTGTGTTGACTGGACTGTGCTCCCTGTTACCCAAAATATTTTTAGTACTTTCACTGGGAATCCCGCTAACTTGTATCTGTTAAACTTTTATGTTATGTAAGACTTGTGGTCCCACTGTTGCTTGTATTTTCCCTTCTCTGATTCTACTCCAAATTTGGCATGTACTCAATATTTGTATTTGGCCATTTTAATAAATGTTTTTCTTTATTTAATGTTCTGTGCTCGGGACCATTTAAAAATGTGGAGGATTTAACAAATAAATAGCTGTAGGAAAATCATCAGTTTCAAAAAAGGATGGATATATGAACACATATGCAAAATTAGCATAGAGTTAATATTTTAAATAAGTGTCATGTCAGAAATGAGTGACAGAAGTTTTTAGCATTTAAAACTGTTCATTGATTTCTATATTTCTTCATCACATATAGTTCAAGGGCAGCAATAAAAAGGTGCAAAACAGGTTAATAACCTCAAGTAGCTAAGGGTCCTGATTCAGTGCTCACCGACCAGTCCCTGTCACCTTAAACAAATCATTTGACCTGCCTCTACTAAGACTGTAAGAAATGCATGAAAACAGTCATATTTTGAAGTCACTTCAACTGGCTTTTGTAACAGAAAGGGACTGTATATAACATTCATGAGTTTTTGCCACATTTGTGACAAATCAGAATTTGACAGTTTGGTTTAGATTTTGGAAATGTGCATAGTAAAACCAATTACTATTATACTAGAAACAAAAAATGCGCATGTATTTACCTGTAGTTCATTTTGACTACACGTCAGAAATAAAAGCAGATCTTTGGTGGTCTTAAACGCATCGCAGTGATTCACTTTTTCTAAATTATGCAGAGTTCGCCAGTAGTTAGTACCAGTCTATCTCATTTCTAAATGCAATTTGCACAACTGAGATTTTGTCTTCTTTACATTTCAGATGCCAAAGACCTGAGGCTGGTGAATGGAATACGGCCGTGTGAGGGGAGAGTTGAGGTGCTTCGTAGCGGACAGTGGGGCACCGTATGTGATTATAGCTGGGACGAGAAGGACGCTGCCGTGGTGTGCAGACAGATGGGCTGTGGGGTGGCTCTGACACCAACATACAGTGCTTACTTCGGACAAGGAACTGGGCCAATCTTGATGAGTGATGTTGACTGTAGAGGACAGGAGTCTGCACTGAAGTATTGTACAGCAAATAACTGGAATCTTGATGACTGCACTCATGCTTTTGACGCGGGTGTGAGGTGCTCAGGTAGGAACTGAAACTTCTCTCTGATTTACTCCTAAGTTCTTTCTCACAATCCTGCTCGTGTATAAATAATAATTTCTGAATTCTCATCCATTCAATTAACAAATAATCTCCAACTTCAGAATACTCCGTTACTAATTTGATTTATCTTTTGAGCCATAGAAAGAAATGGGCACAAAAAGCAATACGATGAAAGATTCGCTGAAATCGTTTTTAACAGAATTTTTAAATAAATATTATTGTCTCTAATTAGATATTTATGACCACAGGAATCCATTAGGTGGAATATGGCCAACTTAGGAAAAGGGTAATTAATAAATATACTGCTCAAAAAAATTAAAGGAACATTTTTTAATCAGAGTATAGCATTAAGTCAATGAAACTTCTGGGCTATTGATCTGGTCAGTTGAGTAGCACAGGGGGTTGTTAATCAGTTTCGGCTGCTTTGGTGTTAATGAAATTAACAACAAGAGCACTAGAGGGGCAACAATAAGACCACCCCCAAAACAGTAATGAATGGTTTAACAGGTGGAGGCCACTGACATTTTTCCCTCCTCATGTTTTCTGACTGTTTTTTCACTAGCTTTGCATTTGGCAATGGTCAGTGTCACTACTGGTAACAAGAGGCGATACCTGGACCCTACAGAGGTTGCACAGGTAGTCCAACTTCTCCAGGATGGCACATCAATATGTGCCACTGCCAGGTTTGCTGTGTCTCCCAGCACAGTCTCAAGGGCATGGAGGAGATTCCAGGAGACAGGCAGTTACTCTAGGAGATCTCGACAGGATCATAGAAGGTCCTTAACCCATCAGCAGGACTGGTATCTGCTCCTTTGGGCAAGGTGGAACAGGATGAGCACTTCCAGAGCCCTACGAAATGACCTCCAGCAGGCAGGCCACTGGTGTGAATGTCTCTGACCAAACAATCAGAAACAGACTTCATGAGGGTGGCCTGAGGGCCCTGACATCCTCCAGTGGGCCCTGTGCTCACTGCCCGGCACTTTGGATCTCAATTGGCATTTGCCATACAATACCAGAATTGGTAGTTTCACCACTGGCGCCCTGTGCTTTTCACAGATGAGAGCAGGTTCACCCTGAGCAGAAGTGACTGAAAGGGTCTGGAGAAGGTGTGAAGAACATTATGCTGCCTGTAACATCGTTCAGCCTGACCAGTTTGGTGGTGGGTCAGTGATGGTCAGGGGAGGCATATCCATGGAGGGAAGCACAGACCTCTACAGGCTAGAGGTATCGGGATGAAATCCTTGGACCCATTGTCAGACCATATACTGGTGCAGTGGGTCCTGGTTTATATATTTGGTATATTTTAATTTTTAATATGTTAAAATAAAGAGGATGGAGAAAATAAAAGAGTGAAAACTTATAACATATAATACATAGTTTTCATGTCCAGTGTATGTCTGAATTAATATGTTCTCTGTCACTTCCTTTGTTACTGATTACTTATTTTTCACAACATTCTGATGGACGCATATGTGATTAGGAGAATTTTACTATTTGGAAATATATATATTTTTAAAAGAAGTTCCTAAAAAGATTAAGCCTTAAACCATTAATTAATTAATTAATTAAAAAGAAAAGAAATTGTAATTCTGGCTGTAAGGAACCAGAGCCATTACTGATTACAACATCTCTATGGGCTGTCAGTGTACTGAGGGTCCATTTGAGCAGAGTCTAGAGTTATGACAATAAGCAGAAGCCAGAGTTCACATAAAATACTCATATATGTGAGGAGAACAAGCAAAATGTTTGAAGAGGCTTTACTGACCAAGAGTGAAATTTAGTGAAATTAAAAGACTGGGACATGATAGCATTACCTAAAGCACTCTTTATCCATTTTCACAACTTTTTACTCCATTTCAGGGTCACAGAGGACTGGAGCCTTTCCAGACAGCACTGGGCATAAAGCAGGAACCAAATCTGGGTGGGCGATAGTCTATTTTAAGACACACCCATACACTCACACCAAAAAAATTTAGAGCTACCAGTAAACATAACCTGCATTTCTGAATGTAAAGAAAAAGCATACAGTTCAAATTCCTCAAGAAAACCCTCTCAGACATGGGGAAAACATACAGGTTTCTCTCATGTGTTAATTGGGGAGTCACTGTGCCAACATATCACCATCCTTCATATCAAACTCATAAATACAAATCCTAATCTTATTCAGTATAGTAAGTTCTAAGTACAGTAAAAGTCTTGTTACAGCTGCTGACATTGATTTTCTTTGTAAGATATTTGTGATTTCCCTAACAGTGGTTGACCTGCAGTCAGTTCAGCATTTACATTCTTTTTGCAATGCAAATTCATTTCTCACCAGTAGCTTTAGTGGAGTTCAGCAAGCTAATACATAATTTGGAAGAAATCTTTCAATTCTCATTAAATAAAAAAGTGTAATACTCTGTGCTCAGCTCCTCTGCATGTTTGCATGACATATTGTTTTTTTTATTTTCTATGAAAAAGTACAACATTTCAGTTACCCTGATATTAATTCTATGACAAGTTAAAATATCACTGGAAGAAAAATACAACATTGGGTTGAACATAGAAAACCCTCTTGACCATCAATTGTCATGCACTAATAAACGGTAAAATAGTGTTTCCATTATAAGAATCTAACTAACATTAAATAAAAAAGTGAACTTAGCCGATGGAGAAAATTGTCTTCTAGCGTTCAGATGGCTCATCTTTCATCACGTCAGCCGATTGATCAGACCTCCACATTTTGCTGTAGACATGCACATAGTCCCTGAAAGAGAGACTACCAGTAGCCCAAAATTACACATAAAAACCCCCTCAGAAAAACAGGAAAATCCTGAGGTTCTTGCTAGTACAATTTTGTGATATAAATAATTTTTTTTCTGTTTGTGAGACTTTAATATTTCAAAGACTGAGGTTAAAAGCTTCATGTTCAGTTTGTGAAAGATTTGTTTTTTTTTTTCTTTAATTCTTAATTTTGTCTCACTGTTATACAGTTTTAGTGGGTAGTTAATGGGTCACTAGAAGCACGGCATGGTTGTAAGGGATTACCTTCTAGATGGTACCAAAGTTAGTCTCATAAAGACTTGCTTATAAATTCAAGTGCAGCACCATCAGTCCTTTGTCCAGGAGTACTAATTTGAAATGTGAACAAATGTTGGTTTGGTGCTTTAGGTTCTGATTTTTTGGTACAGACTCATTGGTTTCCACATCTCCATTTGATTGTCAGTCTTATTGTTTTGGCTCTGGTTTAATTATTGTGACTCCTTTATATACTTGGTTGAGTACAGTAGCGATTTAGCCCCCTAGTTTTTGAAACCTGATTGTTTTAGCTTCTGTACTGATAACCTTATGTGTCTTCTGTTTTTTACTAATAACATTTACCAGTTGCTGTTTCTCATTTTCTCAGCAAACTATTTGAAGAGGCTTGATGGAAGTTACAAGGCAGGCAGAGAGTGTTGGCACTGCAGTCTAATCAAGCTGTTTCGAATATTCATGCCTGGTATAACAGTGGCAAAGAACAAACCAGTCAACTATTAGAGAAAAACAGCACTTAGCTTATCTTTTAATGTATACTTAACTTCAGTAAACTAACAGCTGTTACGTTCCAGGAAGGCACCACTTCTTCAGAACAACAGTCTTTAGCTGAACAAGAAAACAATATGATTGACAAGTCTCTCATTTGATGCCACAATTTGAACTCTTCAGCTGCATTCAGATGGCTCTGTTTAGAGAAAGATGCAGATGCGGGATGGCATGATGAATTTTAATAAAAAAAAGAACTCAGATTTTAGACCATCTTTTGTGAAACAGCTAGCAAGCTGCTGGGAGCATTATCTTCCAGTTTATTATCTTACACAAATATTACTTATAGTGATTAATCTGTTAAACATTATAATTAACTTAATGTCCTTTATTACATAATTACATAAAATAAGTCTAACATTTTACTATCTGAAAGTGAATTCAATAGTTTGATATATAAAAACAATATTATTATTTTATCAAAGTTCTTACTTTGTGTTTTTAGACTGCCATTTAAATCTTCATGTACATTTACTAACAATACATACGTGCTCCACATGTTTTTTCTTTTTCAGCATGCCAACTTGTCAGTCAAGTCATGCATTTAGTGGCTTCTAATCAGAGTTTTTATGGTAACCTTGACTTTATCTAAGTGTTGTCTTTGTAATTCTTAGATCATCTGCCCTATGCAGTAGCATGCGGCTTGAATGAAAAATGCACACCTAGTGACAATAAGTTTGTTAAAACTAGACAATAATTATTGTATAGCGCAAAAGCAATTTTAAGTTTTATCATCTAGAACATGGGTGGGCAGATTCAGTCCTGGAGGGCCACAGCGGTTGCAGGTTTTTGTTCCAACCCAGTTGCTTAATTAAAAACCAATCGTTGTTAATTATTTAACTTCATGGCTTGTTAGTGCTTTAACTCTGCCATGTCAAGTCATTCTCATATCCTAGATTTTTTTTCCTTTCTAAAGATAACATCCAAATGATTCGAAGTCTAAAACAGACAAGTTATTCTCAGTGCTTCACTTTTTTCTCTTCACTTTCCTTCCAAGTATTTAATTAAACCCAATCGTGCATAATAAATACACACAGGTGTAAATGGAAACAAGCTAAATGGAGAAATGTTGGTTTCTTTTGTCATTTGCATCTTATTGCTAATAAGGACCAATTAAAAACCAAGACTACAGCTGTTCAAGACTAAAATAAGCAATAAGGGTTCAAAATCTTAACGAGCGAGACAACTAAAGTGACGCAGAAGTGTTACTTGAGCAATAAGTGCTTCTTATTAAGCAAATGGGTTGGAACAAAAACCTGCAGCCACTGCGGCCCTCCAGGACTGAATCTGCCCACCCCTGATCTAGAAGATATGCTAAATTTTTGAATAGTGATATTGTATCAATGAAGAAGTCAGACACTAGCTGTAAATGTATGCCACTCTACTGGAAATCACATTTCTGAAATATTTTATCTGGCACACTGCTCACTGATAAAGCACATACTGTATTGAGATGTATAGTAAAAGTCAATTTTATTTTACAGCAACTTGCAGTGGAAATCTGAGCTCAAAAGACCCAAAGAAACCTCCTCTGACCCTCCTGTTAAATGAGAACCTTAATTGAAATTAATTTTCTCTGGGGTGCCATAGACTTGTATAAAGCCAGAAAGGGATTCCACTGTTCTACTTTATGTGGCTCAGTTTAAGGATATCTTTTATGATTCCAGTGTAAGTGCCCATAGCAGCCATCAAATATTCTTTGTTCTACTCATGTCTAACAGTTTGTCTTGGGAGAAGTCTCTAACCATACACAAGGCCTGGACAGTGCCACTGTAACCCATCATCTACTTATTCACATATATTTCATCACTGACCTGGTACTTCTGGAAGCCAAAGTGACTATGGTGGGAAATGTAACTTGTTTCTCCTTTGCCCTGATCTTTCCCCTTCCCACTTTTCAGCCCAGTTATCACCATCAAACTACACATTTCCATCCCATTTAACTTTATTGTTATGTATATTCAATGCAATAAAAATGCGAGTCCTCCGGCAATAAACAAGAATACACATCACAGACAAGAATACACAATAAACAAAAACACCAAATGCTCAAAAAAAAAAGAAAAAATGTAAAAAATAAACAGAAGTAAGAGTGCACGTGCAAATAAATAAATGATTCAATGTAAGCTCTGCAGGTGTATGGTCTCAAGAAGACCTTCCATTATTCAGGCACGAGCCAACCTGCAGTGCAGAGGGGAGGAGCAATGGATGGATTTTATTTACAAGCCTGATGGCATAAGGGAGAAAATGTCTTTTAGCCCTGATCTTCTAGCTGCTATGCTCTTATAGCGTCTCCCTGATGATAAGAGTAGGAACACTTCATGTTGTGGGTGGGTTGTGTCCTTAATAATTTTATGGGCCCTTCTGATAACTCTCGTGTTATAGATGTTCTCTAGTGCAGGGAGTTCTGTTCCAGTGATATTTTGCACCAAATTTACCACCAACTGTAGAACCTTGTTGTCTCATGCTGTACTGTTCTCAAACCAGACTGTGATGGAGTAGATGAGGATACTCTCAATCGTTTATCTGTAGAAGTTGCGGAGGATAGTGCTTGGCATGCCAAACTTCCCCAGCCTTCTGAGAAAATGCAAACACTGCTGGGCTTCCCCGTCAGGTCTGTGATGTTGTAATTCCAAGTGAGGTCCTCAGGGATGTTAGTGTCAAGAAATTTAAATGTGGCTACTCTCTCCACCTCAGTCTCTCCAATGTACTGTCGTGGATGCTGACCTCTTTCCCTCTGTGTGTCAATAATCATCTCTTTCATTTTGCTGGTGTTTAGAATGAGATTACTGTTCTGACACCACTTCACAAGGCCAGCCACCTCCTTCCTGTACACTGACTCCTCACCCCCAGAAATCAGCCCAATGATGGTGGTATCGACTGCAGTATAAATGATGCTGGTTTTATGCAGGGAAGCAACACAGTCATTGGTGAAGATCATGTACAGCATGAGACTCAAAACACATCCTTGTGGAGTTCCTGTATTTACAGTTATTTTTTTTTTGGAAATATTGTTCCCCAGTCTAAATGACTGGGGTCTGCCTGTTAAAAAGTACAGGACCCACTTGCAGAGAGTTGGTGGCACTCCTAGAGTGGAGAGCTTATTAGTGAGCTTAGTTGGTATCACAGTGTTAAAAGCTGAGCTATAATCAATACACAGCATTCGGGCATAGTAATTCTTGTTCTCAAGGTGTGTAAGAACTGCATGTAATGTTGTGCTAACTGTGTCCTCTGTCAACCTGTATGGTGTATATACAAACTGTAGTGGGTTCATTTTGTTGGGTATGAATGTCTGAATGTGGCTCATAATGATTCTCTGGAAGCATTTCATTGCAATACGAGTCAATGCAATGGGACGGTAGTAATTCAGACAGTTAACTTTGCCCTTTTTTGGCAGTGAAGTAATGGTGGTTGTCTTGGAGCAGGTGGGGATTGTGGCTTGTTTAAGGGAGAAGTTAAATATGTCAGCCCTTTGAGTGCATGTCCAATGACGTTAATAATAATAATAACTCATTACATTTATATAGCGCTTTTCTCAGTACTAAAAGCACTATCCACACAGGGAGGAACCAGGAAGTGAATCCACAATCTTCCACAGTCTTCTTACTGCAAAGCAGCAGCACTACCACTGTGCCACCTGTGAGTTATCTAGGCCGTCTGCCTTTTGGGGGTTTATTCTCCTCAGAGACTACCCAAAATATTCTGCAGACTACACCAAGTTCTCCTATTTGCTCATGGTGCAAATGAGTTGTTTCTGAAGGACTTTGTAATCCAGACATTATAATTTTGCAGCTGGTCACTGATAGTTATTACAGTGAAAATGTCCATACTGGGATAAATCATGGTGTGATTCCATGTCAAAATACTTGGTGTAATCAGCAGGATTTCCAGCACTACACAAAATGTGGGAGCTGAGTGAGAGAAAGAGCTCAGTTGATGTCCACAGACAGTGCTCTGGTTACTCCTGTTAGTTCATGGCTCAAAAAGGATCTGTTTCTGAGAGCCTTTTTAATCCAGGTATCAACAACAACATTTATTTATATAGCACATTTTCATACAAATGATGTAGCTCAAAATGCTTTACATGATGAAGAAAGAGAAAAAAGACAAAATAAACAAGAAAATAGAATTAGGGAACACTAATTAACATTGAATAAAAGTAAGGTCCGATGGCCAGGAAAAACAGAAAAAAAAAACTCCAGATGGCTGGAGAAAAAAAATAAAATCTGCAGGGGTTCTACCTATCATAAATGACCTCAATCAGTACTTATTGTATTCCAGGTTCAGGTGGTGGCACAGATCACTACCACAGAAAACAGAAAAAGAACAGAAGAGAAAGTAGGGTTAGTACAGATTATGGAGCCACCAGGAATGATAATGATAATTAAATGCATGTATAGAATATCAGGATTAAACTAAAATGAAGCTACAAGAAAGCCATGTTAAAATAATGAGTTTTTAGCAGTTTTTTAAAGTGCTCCACTGTATTAGCCTGGTGAATTCCTATTGGTAAACTATTCCAGATTTTAGGTGCATATAAGGCCGCCTCACCACTTCTTTTAAGTTTAGTTCTTGGAATTATAAGCAGACACTCATTTGAAGATCTAAGGTTACGATTTGGAGGGTAAGGTGAAAGACATTCCGAAATATAAGATGGAGCGAGATTATTTAAGGCTTTGTAAACCATAAGCAGTATTTTAAAGTAAATTCTAAATGACACAGGTAACCAGTGTAGTGACATAAAAACTGGGGTGATGTGAGGGGATTTTGTTTTCCTAGTTAGGATTCTAGCAGCTGCATTCTGCACTAGTTGCAATCGATTGATTTAATTTTTGGGGGTCCTGAGAGGAGTGCGTTACACTAATCTAGCCGACTGAAAACAAGTTTTAACTAATTCCTCAGCATCTTGCAATGTTATAAGATGTCTAACTTTTGCTATATTCCTTAAGTGAAAAAATGCTGTCCTGGTATTCTGATTAATATGAAATTTAAAATTCAGGTCAAAGTCAATAGTTACCCCTAAATTCTTTACTGCCATCTTGACTTTTAATCCTAAGGCATCAAGTTTATTTCTAATAACCTCATTATATCCGTTTTTGCCAATCACTAAAATTTCTGTTTTCTCCTTATTTAGGTTGTGGTTGGCCACAAGCAATTACCACAGTGCAAATGTCCAGCCTGGGATGAATCATGATGTGATTACATGACTAAACACAAGATGATTAATTTAATTTAAAGTCTTGTAAATGTATTTAAAATATCTCAATTGTAATTATTATAATTGCAAACTCTGTATACTCTAAAATATATATAACAATATTTAACATATTTAATAATATTTATAAACTTATAAGTAATGAAAGCAAACACAGTATGTCAAATATTTAATCTACAGTATCTAGCTGGAAAGGAAAAATGTCTCTCTCATGCTGTTTAATAAGTTTGACTGAGTTTGCTAGCAATTAATACCTTGTTGTAGGTGTTGTGAGGATGCATCCCATTTTGCTCTTCCATGTGTGCTAATTTCTGATATTTTCACATTAAAACTCATGCTATGTCTCTTTCAGGTACCGGTGCACGTTTAGTAGGTGGTAGCAACTCCTGCTCCGGAAGACTGGAGGTGTTACGAGATTACAGCTGGAAGAGCATCTGTGAGGCCAATTTTGATCAGAAGGCAGCTGAGGTTGTCTGCCAGGAACTGGAATGTGGAGCTCCAAAAGAATATCGAGCAGGAATGTTTGGTCAAGGAAGAGGTTCAGTTTGGGAGACAACGATTCAATGCATAGGAAATGAAACAAACATTTTTGATTGTCCATCCTCAAACACCTCAGCGGGGCCTTGTGCTACTGAAAGGAATGATGTTGGCCTTGTTTGTGCCCGTAAGTTGTTTTTTTGTTTGTTTGTAAGACTGAATATAAAAGTACAGTCTTCTAAACTGAATTTATAAAAACTAATGTATACAAGTGACTTCAATATTTAATAACCAAATTGCACAAAAATCTTCTTTGGTTGCATTTTATCTTTTTAAAATAAAACACTCAAAGTGATCTTGACAATTGAATGTTACTCAGTTTTCACATTTAAATTGTTGTGTGTGACAGTATGAAGCACTGCTGTCTTTAATTCAATACAGAGTCTGTCCGAATTTGGAGTAAAAATTGCATTGTACAGAAATACCATCCTTTTTTCAAAGAGGCTGTCAGGAGCGCATATTATTTTATCCTACAAACTGCTTGATTCCTTCATGTAGCATTCCACATTGAGCAAATAACTTTCGCAAGATGTGATTGCTACATGAACCCGATTGGCTGGCTGTCAATATGATGAATGAATTTGCTCAGACTCTTTCATCTATTTGAATACATCCATTTTTTCAAGCAATAAAGTTTTTAATGTTTTAACAATCTCCTGTCTGAAGCTGTAATTTCCAGTCCCATGGCATCTCGTTCTGGTCACATATTGTAATCAGATACAGCTTGAACCATAGCATGTCATCCTTTCCCAAGTTGTGAACCAATTTAGCCCTGGTGCCCTTCCCTTCACAGGTGATAAAATCATCAATACTGTTTGAGGCATCTACTGAATTCCTACTCAGTTCAAACAGATGGTACTGATATTGGTACAATTCAGGAAAACAGATTGCCTTTGATGTTAACTGTCCATGCAAGTGACCTGTATTTAAGTTCATCTGTTGTTTTGTCTTGAGCAAAATAAAATGAAAATATAGACCAAAATTTACAGATTTTGCACACCATAACACTCTCATATTAGTTCTCATATTAGTTATAGCATGTATTGAAACCTAAAATATGTAAGTTTAACTTATTTTTACTGGTTATAATTACTGTTCAGACCTACTTTACATGAATACGTTTTTGTAACAGCACCAAGTGACATCTACAGATATTAGAAGTGATTTACTCCTTTTAGATATGCTGACACTAGTGTTTAACTAAATGAGCACATTGTTTTTGTGTTGCTACATTGTTCCTTAAACAGTTCTGTCCTTTTTATTTGCTCCACAGCTTACAGACTGGTGAATGGCTCCAGCTCTTGCTCTGGTCGAGTCGAACTTTATTATGGCCGACGGTGGGGTACTATCTGTGATCGCTACTGGGACCTGCAGGATGCCAGTGTTTTCTGCAATCAAAAAGGGTGTGGATATGCAATTGAAGCCCCTGGACAGGCCAAGTTTGGAGAAGGTCAAGGAAAAATCTGGAGAGATAACCTTCAGTGTGAGGGCAATGAATCTGACCTGACAAAGTGTCCAGCTCATGATTATGGACAAGAGGAGTGCACACATAATAGTGATGCTGGAGTTATTTGTTCTCGTGAGTATTTTTAACCTGATTTGGTCATTTTATTCAAACAGATCCTCCTTAATTAATTGCATATGAAACTAATAACTGTTTTAAGGTTGACAATACATTATAACTGATACATGCACTGTAAATGGGAAATATTTGCACTTATATTCATCAATTTATCCATTCTATAAAATCACCTATTGAGTCTTCATGTTGGCATGGATTGTACACAAATCTATACTAATAAAAGGCAAAGCCCTCACTGACTCACTGACTCACCCATCACTAATTCTCCAACTTCCCATGCAGGTAGAAGGCTGAAATTTGACAGGCTCATTCCTTACAGGTTACTTACAAAAGTTAAGCAGGTTTAATTTAGAAATTCTACGCGTAATGGTCATAACTGAATCCTACTTACATACATATATACGTCCATAGCCTGCAGCTCGGTCGCCGTGTGAGGCGGTGTTACGTCTCCCATCCCCACGCCTCCCACATTATTGGCTGCCTGCCCATATAAGGCCATCCGTCGCTCCGGTCTCTTCATTCCCTTCCTTGCTTCGCCACGGTATTCATGTCTCCCTGCTGATAAGTGCTGCCTTTTTATTTAATCCACGGCTTCACCGCTGTTTTTTTGTTCGTTTATTACAATTATAGTTATTGTGTATTTTAGACTTAGACCTAGCTGTGAGAAAACAGTAAAAAGGAGGCATGTCAGACGTCGTGGTACAATTTCTGATGCAGCTAGACAGAAACAACTTTGTGACGCTGCCACCAAATACTCGCAGAAACATCCACAAGTTTATAGACACGCTGTCGCTAAATACTCACAGGCAAATCCACAAGTTCATAGAGCCGCTGTCGCTAAATACTCACAGGCAAATCCACAAGTTCATAGACACGCTGCCGCTAAATACTCGCAGGCAAATCTACAAGTTCATAGAGACGCTGTTGCTAAATACTCGCAGGAAAATCCACAAATTCATAGAGACGCTGTCGCTAAATACTCGCAGGCAAATCCACAAGTTCATAGAGACGCTGTCGCTAAATATTTGCAGGCAGATCCACAAGTTAATAGAGACGCTGCCGCTAAATACTCGCAGGCAATTCCACAAGTTCATAGACACGCTGCCGCTAAATATTCGCAGGCAAATTCACAACTTAATACCGGGAATGCCTGTTAAACATCTTAGATTCATGAGTACCGATTTGGGTAGTGAACACTTCAATGAATAAAACCTGTTATCTTTACAACGGTTGACAAACACGGAATGTACCTTGAACACAACATGTCCTCCAAATACGAACCTGATTGAAAGAAATAATGGTAATCAAATCCTTGATGACAGCAACATTCATAACAGTGACAAAACAATTA
>JANRMT010062796.1:54250664-54282296 GCA_026402145.1 Polypterus bichir lapradei
AGAGGTTCAGAGATGCTCCTTGATGTAATACCACTCTCACCTTGAACCAGGCTGTCATTCCTACTGCACACCTCACCGCAGTCACACTTTCCTCATACATATCCTGCACCACCCTCACATACTTTTCTGCTACTTCTGAATTCCTCATTCAGTAGCATAACTCCTTTCTTGACACCCTGTCATATGCTTTCTCTAAGTCCAAAAACACACTGCAGTTCCTTGTGACCTTCTCTGTACTTCTCCATTAACAATCTTAAAGCAAACATCACATCTGTAGTACTTGTTCCTGGCATGAAACCATATTAATGCTCACAGATTGCTACCTCTCCTCTCAGCCTAGGCTGCATCATTCTTTCCCATATCTTCATGGTGTGGCTGATCAGCTTTATACCCCTGTAGTTATTGCAGCTCTGCACATCTCCCTTATTCTTGAAAACTGGTACTTATAGTTCTTCTCCACTTCTCAGGCATCTTCTCATATTTCAAGAATTTGTTCAATCCTGTTAGAAACTCTACTGCGATCTCACCTAAACATCTCCCCGCCTCCACTGATATATCGTCCTTGTCAGGTATGTGTGAAAGAAAATTAATGTTTGTATATTTTTATATACAGTAAATATTCTTATTCATATATATTGCCTTTTATAGAACAAAAGACAACAGCTACATGCTTAAATGGCTAAAAATTGATTATGTTATGTTGTTTATTTCAAGTTTCTAACTCTCACTGTAACTTTTCCACAGTCTATAAAATGCTTAACTGCTCATTAGCTGAGTTTGTTATGTATGCCTTTATGAGCTTAGGAATGTATTTGTGTACTCAGAATAACTTAATTAAAAATGACAAGTTCACTTGCTGTCCTTCTACAGTTTTGCTCTACTCCATGATTTTAAATGGGACGCTTTACTGACCTTAAGAGGGATTCATTAAGGTAGTAAACTTTGTGAAAGTATGTTTCAACCAAAACATGGAACAGTTTCACTTGTTTCAATTAGATACTAATAAAATTTCACATTTTCTGAGAGCAATATTCCTTGTTTACACGGCCAAAAAACTCTAAGACCATGGGATACGCTCAACAGAGCCCCGCCCGCCAACTCTAACCCTCCTACCGCGTCATGGGATATGCACGACAGAGCCACGTACGCCAACTGTAACCGTCCTCCCGAGTCCAGCGTCACTCTCGAGGCACACAACAACTCACCAAACACAGCCTTAGTCGCTTTCGTCTGTGCAAAAGTCCACATGCACCTCTGAGCCACGTTGACTTTACACCGCACGCAAGACAGAGAGCCACGATCGCCAACTCACAGAGCCCTGCCCGCCAACCCTAACTAAGGGCAAGCAAGACAGAGAGCGCACGCAAGACAGAGAGCCATGTCCGCCAACTCACAGAGCCCCGCCCACCAACTCTAAGACCATGGGATACGCACGCATTTAGTGTATAAATGCATATAAATAATTGCATGTAAACGATTCGCCAAAATCTGTTGTATGTAAACGATACTGTTTAAAACGTTATTGTTTTTACATCAGAAAACCCGGTTACCACGTCTACCTGTATTAGTTTAAATGGCACTTTTACCATTCGCAACAGAGCGGACGCGCTGACTTATCGTGTCGACTGGGCAACACAGTGAATGCGGCGTCTATCTATTTATGTCTAGCCTGCTACAGGAAGGTACTCTCTCGACCATTGCCATTGGTTTCGCTCCTTGCTATTTTCGTTATACTGCGACTGTGGTTTCATAAGCCTTTGTTATACTGAATTCCTTTCTCACCATTTTCCGTTCTTATTCTTACACCGCCGTATGCTACAGCGGGCTTCGGCTAGTATAATATAATTTGATGGAAAGGAGACAGTGATACTATCAAAGATTCAGCGATTTTTTTTTTCTGCAAATTGGCATAAGTCAACCATTTACCTGAGAACACTGCTGTTCAGCATTTGTTACTAAAATTTCAGCAATACAATTATATCTTCTAAATCCAGTCACATGAGGGTGCAGGCATTGCTCCTTGTATTTTGTTAATGAAGCTGATCAGTGTAACTGGTAGTACCGTAATCACATATGGTATGGAGTACCAGAAAGATGTCAAGCCTATTTTAGCACTCTAATTTCCTGTGCTTTCCCCTCTGGAGTAATTTCTAAAACATCCCTAAATCATAAAAGAGAATTCCATTTTTGGCCATTATTTTATATTGTGTAACCCTGGGTTTCTTCATTTTCTACGATAAAATTATGTAAGGTTTGGTGTGTGTGAATGTGTAGTTAAATGCACATACATTTTCAATTTTTAATATAAAATTTGAACAGGAACTATAATAAAGCCCTGGCTAATATGGTTATTCTATTTAATGATTTTCAAAAAATAAGAAAGTGAACACCAGCCATTGCAAGTCTTTTTTGAATGACCTGATTTGAGAGCACTTCTCAGGTGTGGTTGACTATTTTCAGAATCAAACAATGGAACAATATAAAAGGCATTCATATAACATTTATTTATGTTACAGAGCCACATGCATTGAGACTGGTAGGAGGAACTAATAACTGCTCTGGACGAGTAGAACTACAGTATGGAGACACATGGGGAACAGTCTGTGATGACGACTGGGACCTGAAGGATGTGGAGGTGGTCTGTCGACAGCTTCAGTGTGGCAAAGCAGTGACTGCAGTACTGGAGTTTGGAGGAGGGAGTGGCATCATCTGGCTAAACAAAGTGAGGTGCAGGGGCTCTGAGGCCCAGCTATGGGACTGCCGACATGAGCCTCTGGGAAACAATGACTGTGAACATAAGGAGGATGCAGGAGTGTACTGCTCAGGTGAGAATAAAATACAATGAGAAAATAATGATGAGATATATTCTCAAACACAACGAACGTGCTTATTCTCATCTCATTTTTAAAATGCATATTACATCACTCGTTTTGAGTAATTGTTTTCATTACTATTTTATAAGGTTACACTCTAAAAATTGTTTGATAATATGAACTATGATGGTTCAGAGTCATGATTACAACAGGAATGTGTGGAAAAAGTGTATTTTGGTGTTGTCCCATTTATCTAAATCTGAATCTATAGTCACAGACATGCTACTGAGTGTAGATTTGTCTGGTCTGAATTGAATACTTCAGTTCTAATTTTATTCTGTTTTAAACTTCTGTTAAATCCTATGTCATTTTTTCTATGATTGAAGTGGTGCTGCTGCTGTTTTAGGCTTCTTATTTATTGTACTGGGGTCTGGAGGGCCTAAGCAAAAATCAAATTGAGCTCAATGATCTTAACTAATCAAACATTAGGTTTATTATAAATGTGCTGGTTTCTAAACACAGTCCTCTGATTTATATATCTTACCTAAAATCTGTAAATTAGCTAAGCATTTTTCGCTTATGAAATGTTCTGTACTGTCAGTTGAAGTAGCTGGGCTGAACAGAAATGTACCAATCAGTGTGAAACATTATCTCATGTATACTTTTAATGTGAAATACACTCCACAAACTATAATGGACACACATATATGATAAAAAGTTTGTACACCTTTTGCCTTCACTGTGTTTTTGAACTTTAGTTGCAAGACTCTTCTACTTTCAAAATAAAAATGTAATTTGGCATGACTGATACTCTCAACTTAAACATTCAAAACAGCAGTGATTCTTTTTTTTTCTCTTGTTAAAAACTTATTGACAATTTTTCAGAAATGCAAAGAAAGCATAATAAAGTATACATTTTACATTAATAAATATTAACTACTGTATATATTATTCAGCAACATGAATAAATCTCACATGGATCATTTGATTCAAGACAACAATTTAAACAAAATATATGAAATGTTAAAGATAGTTCATCCTTATTCACAACAGAAATATTGTTCATGTATACCACTTTTTTAACTCATCACCACTTTCTATTTTCTAATGGAGTTTAAAGTGACATCAAACCAAATGATATACAGGCAACCAGCTAATGGTCAGCATTGAGATTTTTGGTGCTTGAATTGTATTCAAAGATGTCAAGTAATGTTAGAACACAAAACCTCATTTCACACTAAATGTCCATTGGCCTTTACAATGGGGTTTTCTTACCTTTGCATCAGTAAAGTCCCATACAGCACACTCTCTTCCATGCCATCTCTCTGTCTTCACCCTGGCCTGTTGTACTGTCCGGGGGCGGTCCTAGCCTGTTTGGGGCCCTGGGCGAACACCCCCTCTGGCGCATCAATTTATAGGCCCGCCCCCCCCCGAGCGTTCTAATAAACACTGAACAAAATCAGTGCAATAAAACAAACTATTGGAAATGTAATGTCTAACAGAGACAAAATCAAATTTTACATTTATACAGCACCAAAATATTTCGTTATAATGTAAAGAATTTGCACTTTAGTACCATCTCCAGTCATCAGTTCACCAGGTCACTAACAACTACATAAACCTTTTCTCCCAGAGCTGCAGTCAGTTTATTATTTCGGGTTAACTTTCCCCACCTACCACTCTCCACTATTCGAGTCATTTGCATTAGTAAGTTAGCATGCAAACATATATATCCATACAAAAAAACTCTTACTAACTCAAATCATTTTATCAACATGTTCAAAATTTCATTGACGATATTTTACTATTTTAAAGCCTGTAATGTGCACTCCAATTATGGCCAATTTACTAACCTGTGATGAAGAATAAAGAGAGCACACGCATTGAGCTGGCATCAGCTTCACACAGGACAATTTATTCTTCCTGTTTGCTGTACTCTGCTCTATGCTGCTCGTGCAAGGAGCGCCCATCTAACGATCTCTGCGATTTCGCACAACCAGGAAAAATTAATTGTGACATAATGGGCTTGGATTGACAATATTATGAATGAAATGTGCTTTATTTGGAAGTACCCCACCCCCCTCCCCTTTCGACAGGCTGTGTGTGAGACTTCAGCACAGCAGCAGCAGCAGCAAGCAGGCACACTGAGGGCCCTCACGCTCACTTCCCGCATATATGGGTGTGGAAGAATTTAGAAAACACATCGGTGCAAATTATAAGTCTATATCATAATGTCTGGTGCTTTTGTGTTTGTTTGCTTTGTTTTTATTTTGTTTTATTTTGCGAGCTGGTTATTAGATGCCACACCAGCCAGCTGGAGAATCCCCCGCCCCTCTTCTCCCTGTGCGTCAAGTAGCAAGCAGCAGGCGCACCTTGCAAATGGAGGACGCCCTTACTCCCCGCAAACAGGCAATAGAAAACCGATTGGTGCCCATGCAATCCCAAAAATGCGCTGGCATGATGCCGGGGCAGCATGGGCGCGCACAAAAAAAAAAAAAAAATTTTTTTTTTGCACATGCCCAAGATGACGCCCCCACCACGATGCTGCCCTGGGCAACGGCCCATGTCGCCCATATCAAAAACCGCCACTGGTACTGTCATTAGTGTCCAGCTCACATTCCTGCTCTATTCTTAAAGTATCATTTGACAAAAGTTTGAAAGTTATCAGATGTAAATAAAAATGCGTTTAATTATCAAACAAACCGTAAAATTATTATTTATGAAATTCTAAAACCAACTTAATTTATTTTTGAATCATGAGAGGCCAGAGCCAATCCTGATATCACTGGGTGTAGGGCAGGAAACACCCACTTAGTGACAGAAAGAAGAGTAAATGTGTCATTTATGCACGTAGGTATTCAGGTTTGTGTAGCTCATTTAAAGAGGGTGACCCAACACGTTTGAAAACACACTTAAACTACTTTAAACTGCAAACTAGATGAGAGGTCTGTGACATGTAAGAATACAAACTTTCTAAAGAAGAAAAACAAGCTTTACACTTTTACATCTATAACAAGATACTGTCTGATCACTTAAGTAAATTAAATTGAACACTGAAAGAAAGAGGGAAAGACAGAAAGAGAAAGACTTCATATCAACAGCTATTTACTAAACCTGGAATGCCTAGCAGGTTGTGTGAATTTCCTGTTCACATAAGGTTCTGTGAAATGTTTATTCTGAAGTAAAACGACTGGTGCTGTCAAAGTAAACTCCCTATTCCTTGAAAAGATGCCACTGCTACAACATGAGTGACACACATTCTTGAAAACCTTCAGAAGATACCTCTCTGTATACATGGCTGGAGAAAAACGAGTACATTTATTTTCTGTGGGTATATCTGCATGTTGCTATAATCCATGTGCAATGGAGGTGCAACATGCAATTGCTAGTCTACATAAAATGGCCTTTTCAAGTTGAAATTAAAATTAAACTTAATGGATTTTCTCAAAATAAATCTAATTAAGGTAAGTTACCAAAAATAAAATCTAAAGCAGAAATTGTCAGACATTCCTCACAAAAAGCAAAATGAAGCCTGGTGAAAACAGTACAGAAATAAAAACTTATTTAAAAAAATGAATCAAATAAACTTAGCTGGAGGAAACCTAGAGTACCTAGAGGAAATAATACATTTAAGTCGTTTGTTTCTATATTTATGTATTAATCTATTTAGTGATGTGTTGTTTTCCCAAACTGACTCCTGATTGTCAGTTAAGTTTGCCAGTCAATCTATTTTGATAACAACAGAAGTAAATTCTCATGTGAGTTAAACAGTGGAGGCACCATTATTTCAATTCAAAGGTGTGAAAAAACTTTACTAAGTTTAGTGCTGCCGTGCACATGCCAAATAAAAACTGAAAACGTGAGAAAATGTGATTGTTCATTGTTTGCTACTTGTAACAATTTTGGTTACTTTATTTGTTTAGGATTTGAACCTGAGAACAGACCTGCAGGTTAGTTTTAATCTTTTTTCTGTCTACTTCCATGACATTAAATAAGCACACTGTGATTCTTTTATTTGAATGTTTACTATTCATCTCTGTTTAACAGCATCCCATAACCCAAAAATTCCCAAAGAACAGACCACCCTACTGATTGTGTGCATTACACTCGGAGCTCTTCTATTCCTCATATCAGTCCTGCTTTTGGGGCAGCTGCAGAGAAACAGAGTGCTAAAGAAAGGTAAATATGACGTGGAGGACAATTTACTTAAGAGAGCTCTACCGTACATTCCTGTTAACAACTCCCCTCTATTATGTGAAAAAGAAACTTCTCTATATACACAACTGCACACCACTAGTGATGTATAGAATGTACCAACCACAATAATAAAGATCAGGAAAAACTGGTAAGACATGCTATTTAGTTATGACAGGTGTGATGTCCTGGTATCGCTGAACATATACAAGTAAATCTCGACCCCTGAGCTCAATTTAGTTGTTGATTTATCAAATTATATACAAGGATTACATTTGGCTTTGTGTCTGTTAACATATCACAATTTCTCCTTGCAGGGATTGTCTTAGATAAACTTCTCCATATCCAAAATGCTGTGTATGAGGAAATTGATTACAGATCGGCCAGACAGGGAACCTATGCTGGACCAGGGAAAGGTGAGTAGAAGAAAGTGAAAAGAAACAACTTATTTTGATGAATCTGAAGGCTGAGTGCCTTCTGTAACCAGGTTTCCATCCAAGGAGTTTTTGCGAAAAAATATTTAACGCTTCAAATTTTTTTACCGATATAACTGATGGAAATGCTAATTATCGATAAAATGTTGTACATGTCAACATAATATTTTTCCGTTTAACTTTAGCGCATAAATTCCATATCGATACTTCAGATGTCGCAAAAACTACATTGGAAACACTTTTTGTCGGAAAAAAGGGCTTTAACACAAATAAATGTGTCACATGATACATTTTCATCACGTGCAATCAAAACGAGAATGGCTTAGCGGTTTGCATGGTCTGATGAAGAGACTTGTGATGAGCCAATGCAGTAGCTGATAGGCTGGGTCTCTTGCTACTAAAAGGGGTACCTGAACTCCCTCCACATCAACTGTAGCCTGGGGGTGTCTTTCAGGATGTCTAAATAATGCAAAAACTGCAAAGGTAATTTACTGTGCCAGTCAAAATATTTAATAAACCGTGTGTTTCATTATCTAAACATTTTTTTCTTATTATTAAATGGCAGATGTTTTAGCATATATGAGAAATTCTCTCATTAATATTAACTTTAGTTTTTTTTTGATTAAACGTCGTTATTTTGTATTAATTTAAATTTCAGTTTTAATTAAAAACCTTAAGGGAAGCAGGTTACAGTACTAATTCAGTTGTTATCGTACTGAGAAGGGATGTTGAAAGGTAGGCTCACCTGTACAGATCTGATGCTGCAAACACAGCTGCATCATGGGCACTTCCAGGAGTGCCAACGCAAATGTCTCGTATCATGCACCTGTCATCAACAAGGGCCTGGAGAACAATAGATGGCCACCCTTTGCAATTAATGTAATTGCGGTAGCCTTCCGTCGGGAGAAGAATAGGCACATGCGTGCCATCCAGCACACCGTAAATCTGTGGCACAAGATGCACCAAGGAATTGCGGTATGCAATTTCATTGGCCTCCGCTACAGTCAGAATTCTGATATAATGCCACATTAATTTTTCTTTAATAGCGGTGCACACAGCATATACACATTGATGGACGGTAGTTTTACTAACCCCGAAAGTTTCTCCAACTATTCTATACTCGGCGCAGGTTGCCAGCTTGTAAATGGCGATGGCAATCCGTTTTTGGGTTGGAACCGGTGGTCGGTGGCAACCTGTGATGGGCGCAACATCAGGACTGATGAATCCACACAACATCTCAAACGTCAGCCGTGTCAAATGTTGCAGCCAGAGATTTTCTGTGAAGTGTCTCTCCACCACCTCCTCCCAGAAGGTCTTATTCTGTTGTCTCTCCCATACCCATGGGTTTCGTCGCACTGGGGTACTTTCTTCGAGCTCTAGGGCTATCAGACAAGCAACTGCTTCATTCTGCTGTCGTCTTCGGATATTATGTACAATTCCAATTATTTGTAAAACTGAAATAACAGTAAGCTGACAAATTTCAAAAAACTGTCTGAATAATCTCTCCATTTTTTTGTTTCTTTGTTTAGTGGAGGGGGTGTAACGTGGAAAACAAAAGGTAGATAATTTGCGACATACACAAAATTATGTACGGAAACGGCTCAAGGGCAGATTTTTTTTCGCGATACAACAAAAGTTATGCGACAGTTCGTTTTGGGGGGGATGACGTCATCACGCACACCATTTTATCGATAAAAAGGCAGTTGGATGGAAACAGGCTGGAGACAGCAAATTTCGCACATTTTTTTTATGTATATTATGTTTGTCGATAACAAAACGTTGCAAAAAACTGAATGGAAACTTACCTTGTGTTAACGTGGTGGACATGTTCATGTTCATCTATGGGTTAGCCATTTCACATCAGTAAAAGTTCTTTCAGTGCTGGTTAATATCACAAGAAATAAACATTTTCAGTTGCTCTTCTTAATTGGCTTCTGTCAATTGAAATGTAAAAGATGATTGTATAGGTCTCTTGTGCCCTAAGAAAATCTGGAGTGTTGAAAATTACAGTGAATATTATGGCAGTTTTGAAATTCATTAAAATATAACATCACTCTCCCATTCAGCAATTTAATAAACCAGGAATGCATTTCTCACCTAGAAACATTATTTTTTATCAATGTACTCAGCATGTAAAATATAACACACAAAATGGACGTTTCAAAACACACTTCCTTATAGACTTTGTGAGAAGCCAGATTTTATTATAGCAGCTTTGAGCACAACGTATGAAGCAGCACTAAAAGTGGGATACCAGTCCATCACAACCCACTGAGTCACATACACACTCACTTTTTTACTCAATTTAGATAAAGCACATTGAAATAAGGAATGACATACTGTATTTTCAGAAGTTTACCTATTTTACGCAGTGCATAAAATAACTACTACTTGAAACTTTCTAATGAACTAATATTCATTTATTAAACTATCATGCATGTTGTCTTCTGTTCTCAGGAAGCTTTCTGTCTGATAATCTGCCATATGACTATGAGGATGTGGAAGACAGTGAGCAAGACAGCATTCAAGGTAAAGATATTGTTCAATGCACAACCTGAACAGTATTAGTCAGTTACAATTTGTAACATGACTGCTGATATATGCCTGTCATGTTTAGGTGAACCACTGGACTCTGTAGATGCTGAGGCACCAGGCTATGATGACACTGCATTTGAAAAAACAGAAAACTTGTCAGGTATGTTTCAACCTAAACATGGGAGAATGCCACTTGTTTGAGGAGGCACATTTAGCTATAGCCTCATTAATTAGTTTCACAATGTTTAATTTTTAACCTTAAGCAAACGTGTTTTATTGCACCTCTTTCTTACATAATGTGCAAAAGTGAACTGCTGACATCCATCTAGTATTACAGTACAGAAAGAAGTTCAATAGAAAATAAAGTTTAATTGAGCGGTATCATGACCAAAGTTGAAAGAAAGAGTGGCCTTAACATTTTATGTAGCTGTTCAGCAAAAGAGCAGTGCAAATCTTAGATGAAAGGATCATATTAACCACTATATACGTTTCATCTGTTTTAGAAGTTAAACAAAATCTGCCAGAACGAAGAATAAGACTCAAAGGTTTAAAAACTAACAAGCCACAAAACAAAGGCTTCTAAAGTCTGATGAAGCATTTAAAACATTGAATCAAAATTAATGACAATTAACAGATTAAAACTCCAGGAAGGACTCATTAATCCCACAGATACAGTATCACACAGCAGACTTAGACCTTATTTCACTCAAAAATGTTTGGCTGAATCTTCCCACTGTGTTCACAAAGGCCAATACTCACGCTGTGTGGATTTCTGGATGACTTCCAGATCTGGACAAACTGAAAGAAGGAAAACCATGACATGAGTACAAAGATTACCATTATTTATTATTTTTTTCAGTAATCCAGAAGAGTAATTAAAAAAAAAATCACAGGAACAAGCTGTTGTAACTAAAATGAACTTTTCTATACAAGTCTCCTCAAACAGTTTTAGGAAATTGATTACTGTTTGTTTTTTAATGGTCAGACGTATGTAGCAGAAGTCTGTGCACTAATAACTGCGATTAAAAACCAAAATTGTATGGAAACACAAAACTCAATGGCATAAGATAAAAATTATACTGCAATAACCGATGAAGAATAAAAACCACAATGATTATTGTAGCCGCCAATGTATAAGGCGAAGTCAGGCACGGGTAAGACGCGTGTCAAAGAAATCTCACAGTCCAAAAGTTTGTTTTAAAATATTTAGTGAAAGTTAAAACCAAATAATCCACACAAGAATAAAAAGAAAAATAGTTACACACATAGAATAAAGGAAAAAATGTATCTTCTATAGACTTAGTTTTTCTTAAGAAGCTTTGGTTATTACTGTACTTAAAGGTTCTTAATTTCTTCTTCTGTATGCCTTAAACATATGGTTCAACACTTAAATCTTTTATTTTACGAGTTACTTCACACTCAAAAGGCCCGTAGGCCGTTGGCACATAGACATGCACCCAGGCACGTTCACGTGCGCAAGCACGAACGTGAGCACAAACAAGGACACGGTTAAAAACCGTATGCCTCTGTGCCTTACACAAGGCAAGGCTAGACACTAACTGGAGAACATTGTTTGCTCAAAACTGTTAGAAAATGACAGGAAAATACCAACTCAATTCTATTCACGGGGGTTATAGGAACCTCCCATATTTTATGCATTATCATCTAGTAAATATTCATACATTTTATAGAACTAGGAAAATGGCTCTAACAATAATAAGCAACATAACAAGACGCTGTTGCTGAGGCAGGATGTACAATGCTAGATTAAAGATCTTCTGTCATGCCTCCTTTTATTTCCCTTGCATTTCCTGACTGTCATCTGATTAATGATGCACAGCAACAGACACTGATAGAGCCAAGTGTCATTTTCAACCTAAAGCAGTGGTTGGGGTAAAAACCTAGCCTAGTTTTTATCGTACCCATTTAACAGAATGACCCACCAGCATGAGAATGACACAAGCAAACTTTCAGAGAAGCGATGAAGGCCTGGAACTTAAAGTCTCTTTAAAAGATAACAGCCAACAACATTTATTTTGGTACTGTGCTGCGTTAATATTGTGAAAACTTTCCAGGAGAAAAATAAGATATCAGGCGGTAATTCTAAAATATTGTACCACTTCAGTCATCATTTTGTTCTAACAGTATATAACACATAAGGATTTTTACAGCAGTACTCTGAACTACAAAATTTCATTATGTTATATGATGAGTTTAAAATACGTTGGGGGATCATAATCATTTGTTTCTACATTTTGTTCCTTCTTGGAGTCCAGCTCATGTCTTTGGTGAAATGGTGAATAATGCACCTGTCAAGTAAGTTATTCATAGAAGTTTTAGGTTGAAAAATTATTTCAAAATTTTTATAAATATTTCTTTAATTTTTTTATAGAAGTAAGTTTGTGAATTAACAGCTTAGAAGTTAACAATAGTGATTTCATAAAATAATCTATCAACAGAAAACATCCCCACTGATGAGCTACCCTACAACTATGATGATGTTGAGGAACCTTTGGAAGACTCCCTAATAAGTAAGCAAAAGCGATTTACACAAATTAAGATTCATACAGAGCACTAAGGTTCTTAAGATTGTTGGAAGTTATCTGTCTTTTATTATTAATAATATTAGGTAACATGCAAAATGTGCCATAACTAAATGACTGATCAGCAACTCATCAACACAAGAACATTTAAGGTAACCAAAGTTTCATAGGGACAGTAAAAGTGGAGATGAAAGACAGCTTTAAAAATCTCATGGTGTTGTGTGTAGTTGTGGATGTTTAAAAGACACTTAAACATTAGTAGATTGGGTGATGTTTTGACAGTAATAGAAAAAGAATTTCATAAAGAAAGAATTGTGAAGAAGACATTGTTAGGACAAGCAAACTCCATGCATGGAGGACCAGGGATGTGAACCCTGGTCTCCTTAATCCACGACAGCAGTGCTACCACTGTGCCACCTACTATGGTTATTATCCACCACACTCAACTACTTATATTGGGAAAAGTTTAAAGACATATTACATTGAAAAGAATGGGCCTACATATACAAGTGCATGTGTTTATCTGTGTGTTTTCATATGTCATTATGTTTTACAAATGTATTTCATATTGCTGAGTAACTCTGAATTTCACCTCCACAGATTCTGATGTTTCTCTGAAGTTTCCCATGACTCCTGATTATGACGATGTTGAAGCTGAGCATCTTGGAGAACAATAGCTCCGGATTGTGGTGATAGACACATTCTACAGTGTGCTGAACATGTCTAAATCATCATTATAATTATGTCCAATTAAGTGTCACCCTTGCTTTCTATATATTTTTGATATTAGAAATATTTTCTCCCTCATATGGCCATGAGATTTAGACCTAGGTTTTAATAAAACACATATTTATTTATCTAAATCAAAAGAGAATAACTATTTTTACCTTTTTTTTACAATAAATTCTATAAAAAAATGCATGTACATTCTCTGTGCATGTCTAATGTACAGAAATTGTAAAAGTAAAGTCTCTCATTATCAATACATAAACTTGAAATGAGTGTCTTGTCATTATAAAGGAATCTTTCAAACGTCAGCTCAAGTTTCTTAGTTTAATTAACATTTGTGATCCTTCTGTGTTCATTTTTGAAGTTCTCATTTCAAGGATTGCATAGATCAGACAGCACTTAGACCTTAGGATCATCTCCAATTAGTGCCATAGTACATAATCCCATCTTAATCTGCTGATACACTGCAACTGACCTACTTTGACTTAATTAATTCAATTCAAAATTAAAAAAGAGAACCTGCCCTTCCATATTTTTCAAATTTTAATGAATTCTTTCTTTTAAATATACTTTATGTTCATTGTCATGTGTACAGAGTATAGTGAAAGTTTTTCTTGTATGTGTTCACTCTCTGGCTCCATTATGAGTGAGTAGAACACCCTTACCTTGATACTGTACTTCTGTCTTCCTTACCTGAAAAATCTCAAAGCACATTTGTCATAAACTTGCAGCAACACCTTATATAGCAATGGTGGTAACGCATTCTATTTCTGCCTCATCAATAAAGGCACAAAAAACTAGTTGCTTGTCCAGACTCTTTTTTCCATAGGAGATTTCATTCCTTTACTGTGGGAGGTGACATTCTTCACATCTTCTAATAACTCTGTGATGGCCAGTGTAGTTTTCAATGGTGTGGTATGCTGGGCTAGTAACGTCACTTCAAGAGTGGCCCACCGAGCCAACAGGCTAATTAAGGGCAAGCTCAGATGGAGGACACACTCTGGATTCCTTGTTTATAGTAGTGAAGGAGACAATTAAAACATAATTGAGTGCCATTATGAACAAAGCTGCACATCCTCTTTAGCACACTAACACTGAGGACTTTCAGTCAACAAATTGCTCAGCAAAAGTGTGTGAAGAAACTCTGCTGGGGCTCCCTTATACCAACAGGAATACATCTGCATAATGCCTCATTGGGACTGTGACAGCCACATCAGAAATTTTCTTTCTGTTTATATTTTTTCTGCTTTATAGTATTTCTGGGGTGTGTTCAGACCAAAATGTGTTTGTGTAGTTATTTATGTATTTACTTACTTTTCTATTTATTTATTTACAAAACTTATAAATACAAATATTTTAGTACCGGATGCCCATCCAACAATCACGCAGCAGGATGAGATGGACAATTTTATTACTTAAAAAACAGAGAAAAATACACTATTTAGGACAGTTTTAAAAACTCAAGGAGCAGGGATAAGAAAAACTGATACCATCCTCTGCTAAGAAAAGCAAGAAAGATACATCAGTCCTTTCATTTTATTTCCAAAAAAACAATCTACAAGGAAAATACCTTTTTAAGCAATCAAGTGGATAAATATTCTGTTTCTGGGATGTCAACATAAAAAAGAAAAATCTTTCCTGAATTAATGGAGAAAGTCAAGTAATTTGCTTATTTGCTCTTTTCTTCTGAATTACAAATCTGGGATTTTAAGTCAGAATTGCTGACATGCCTGTCTTTATCCACTCCATGCCAGCATAACACATCTAACTGTAGAAAAACAGCAACTTTGTGGTTGTGTGGTTGCCCTGTGTATCTCATGTCATAGTAATTCCTATAAGTTCTGTAAAATTCCACACTTTTATTCTTTAATTGAAGATAGCTTCAAGTGTACACAAAAATAATCTGTAAACATAAATTATGTCCACAAAAGTGCCAAGAATCTTGTGGTTACAAAGACATCTTTTCAAAGATACGGGTAAAAGTGAATAACGGGCTATTTATGGCTTGTGTTGTTTTTATTATTTAAATAATTGCTGAAAAAAGTAGAATCAGGTATAAGGAGAACATCAAACTTTGAATTACAGCATACATCTTTTCATCCAAGCTGTATATTCAAGCTTTTGACTGAATATTTATGCAAACTTCTGCACTTTTGTATTGTGTGGTTACTGCACTGAAGTCATAATGTGGTAGAAAGAGCAGATCTAATGATAAGCACACCTGTGATAGTTAAAATCAGCTCCCTGTTTCCGACACCATCTTTATGGCTCGGAGAGGAAGGCCTTTCAACTTCCAGCAGTTAATCTGTGAACATCAGAGAGGCACTGCAAATGCCTGCTTGATGTTGATAATGGCTGGTTACAACTGATATCATAGCTTGCGTGACAAGTATAAGTGTGGCAAACTGGAGCATTGGCCGAGTCTGACATAAAAACCTGTGTGAGACTGGAGACTTTAAGTGTTCTTAAAGTCGTACAATAAAATGTATTGAATCTGAATAAAAGGAGGAATCCGTCAAGTATCAGATATCTCTGAGCAGCTAACAGAATGGTGTGTGAGTGATTCATGTTTCAATATTCTTTTTAAAGGCATACAAACAATAAGTAGACATTAACACCAATACTGTTATTTGTAAGCTACTTTTAGTAAAAATACTTAGATAGATAAATGTAATATTAAATTTACACTTAACTACTGATGCAAGCAGTGTTAATCATTTAAACAATGGGGAAACCCAAACGAAAAATAGAGAAAGAGTTCAGAAGTAGGGAAATCCAATGGCAGACACAAGGCAGGAGCACCTTGCCTGACTGTGCGTAAAAACGGGTGATGAATCATATTTGACCTGATTAATGACATGCAATTATTAAAAGTGTATCAAAACTCCTTCTGCGATTTGGCTCTGACAAGTAAAATTCTGTGTCATGAAGTACATGTAATAACACTCTGAATGGGCATCCACACGTTAGGACCCAAACACAGGGCTTCATGAAAACTGGTGAGTTTGTCACATCAGAAACACCACCTGCATCAGCACTCTGATACCTGAATCCAAATTGAACATAACATTTATCAGCCAGATTATGTTTATAAAGCAAATTCTAAATAACAGTATTTCAATTGCCAACATATGTTGTGAAAAGATGGTGTCAAGGTTACACAGCATGTTAGCAGTAGGGACTGAACAGACATCGATGTGGGTTCCTGTTCAACAAACAGGCCAGTGTAGGTTTGTGCCCAATATGCCTAATTCCTGCCTTGTGTCTCAGGTGGCTCAGATTAACCACCACTTGTCAGTGGAAAAAAGATAATCAGAAACTGGAATAATTTATCCTCCATAATGGATGGCCAGTGACTGTACATCTGTGAATCTTAATGTCTATGCAAGTGGGTAACTGAAGAAGCTCCTCCCATAAACACCATAAAGTTTACAAATGGCATTTCATAGAAAGTTTTTGTCTGTGAAGGTGTAAGAAAAAATACAGACTTAGGCACTAATATGAAATGTCTGAAGACTGTTTCATTTTTTTCTAATAGTACAATTTAATTAATACATTTTATATTTTTTATAAACATTTTATATTTTGTCTCTCTTGAAAATTGTTTTTATATTTTCCTCAAACAATCAAAAGTTAAATCAACATATGCAACCTTTTTAAAATGTATATTTCACGTAAGACAGAAATGTAAATCTTTATTATACATTTGTTATAAATGACACAGCGGAAATGCCAGTAAAGCAAAGGATTAGGTAAAAGAGAAGTAATTCAGTACTTAAATCCAATGTCTGTGAAGTGCATTCAGCAAAGGGATATGTGCTGTATAATAAATCAAATGAGAAATGGATACAGTATGGAGATTCTGGGTCCTAGAGGTCCAACATCATAATGAAGATGCTAGCAGCTTGGGGAATGTTATTTTCTGTTCATAAGCGATAACAGAAAATTGAAATGCAGTCGCTGTCTGCACAGAGTACACAGATTTTCCTCCTCTAATCCAAACACTTGCTGCTTACACTGAATTGTTTTACTGAACACATTGAGTGTAATTGTACTGTGATGGACTCAAATCATGTCCAGGCAGGTGTTGTGTTTTGGCCCAGAATTTTCACCACACAGCAAATGGATTAAGAACCAGAAAATTAGGTGGATGGATTTGGCATCCTTTCATATTGAAACTTTAACAATACTAAATTGGCTGCATAGATGTGGTTCATGGGTTAATGTATTAATTAAATCATGACTTGGTGTGCTCCATTAACAATTACTGAGAAGAAATATAAACGTGAAATATAAAACTTAAATAAACTGACAATCTTTCAGTAAAATACATTTTTTAATGATTTTTGTACACCTGATTTTCACTGTGTATGGAGCTCCTACTGGTAGAAATCAAGTGTTTGGTGAGAGAGCCAATCACGCATGCACACACATACACAAACACAGACACACATTCACACACACTGGCCGATTTAACATCACCAATTTACCTAACCTGCTTGACTTTGGAATGTGGAAGATGAACAGAGTAAACCCATGGGCCTCATATACAAACTCCATGCAGTGATCGTCCAGGACATGACCACCAGACCCCATAGTATGAGGCAGCAACATGTTACCATGCACCCAATTCTTTGAATACTATACTGTATTTACATTAAAAATGCCAGTCCCAAACCCTGGTAAATTGGGAAGGGCTGCATCAGGAAGGGCCTCAGGCAATAAACCTGTTCCAAATCAATCCTGTGGATGAGAAACAGAATGTCCATACCAGATCGGTCGACGTCTGGGTTACCAACAACTTCCACTGATGCTGCTTTCCAACAGGGTATCGGCAGAAACTATGCTACTGCTGGGTGAAGAAGGCTGCTGATGCGGAGAAAGGTAGATGTACTACTACAGGATACCAAGCAGACAGGGAGTAAGGCTAGAAACATCAGAATTGAATGAAAACTGTTCTACCATGGTGTGGACAGGAGGAGAAATGGGGTAGGGGTATATTGTGAAGGAAGAGTATGTTAGGAGTGTTTTGGAAGTGAAGAGAGTGTCTGACAGAGTGATGAGCATAAAGTTGGAAATTGAAGGGGTAATGTTGAATTTCATCAGCACATATGCCCTGCAAGTGGGATGTGAGATGGAGGAGAATGAAGGTTTCTGGAGTGAGTTAGATGAAATGGTGGTGAGTATACCCAAAGAAGAAAGAGCAGTGATTGGAGAGGACCTTAACGAGCACATTAGTGAAGGGAACAGTGGTGATGAAGAGGTGACAGGCAGGTATGGTGTTAATGAGGGAAATGCTGAAGGGCAAATGGTAGATGACTTTGCAAAAAGGATGTAAGTGACAGTGGTGTATACATATTTTTAGAAGAAGGAGGAACACAGGGTGACGTATAAGAGTGGAGGAAGGTGCACACAGGTGGACTATATCCTATGTAGGAGATGCAAAGTGAAAGAGATTAGATACTGTAAGGTGGTGGCAGGGGATAGTGTAGCTAGACAGCATTGATTTGTGGTATACCGGGTGAAATTCAAGGTGAAAAAGAGGAAGAGAGTGAGAATGGAGCCAAGGATCAGGTGGTGGAAACTGAAAGAGGAAGAGTATTGTGTGAAATTCAGAGAGAAAGTGAGACAGGTGCTGGGTGGTGGTGAAGGCAGTATAGATGATTGGAACACCACAACGGAAGTGGTAAGGGACAGAGCTAGGAAAGTACTTGGTGTGACATCTGGACGGAGAAAGGAAGACAAAAGACTTGGTGATGGAATGAGGAAGTACAGGAAAGCATAAAGAAGAAGAGGTTAACGAAAAAGAACTGGGATAACCAGAGAGATGCTGAAAGCAGACACATGTACAAAGATATGTGGTTGAAGATGAAGAGAGACGTGAAAAGGCTAATGAAAAGGTGACCTATATGAGAAGCTGGACACAAAGGAAGGAGAAAGGAGCTTAAACCGTTTGGCCAGACTGAAGGACCAAGCGGGGAAGAATGTGCTGCAGGTCAGGGTGATAAAGGCTGCAGATGGAAATTTGCTGACAAGCAGACACAGTTTGTTGAAAAGGTGGAAGGAGTACTTTGAAGAATTTGCAAATAGAGAAAATTAGACATAGAGTAGGTTGGATGAAGTGGAGATAGTAAATCACGAAGTACTGGGGATCAGCAAGAATGAAATGAGGGAAGCTATGAAGAAGATGAAAAGTGGAAAAGCAATTGGGACAGACGACATATCAGTGGAGGCATGGAGATGTTTAGGTGAGATGGCAGTAGAGTTTTTAACTCTATTGTTTAACCATATTTTGAAAAGCGAGAAAATCCCTGAAGATTGAAAAAGAAGTACCAGTTTTTGAAGAATAAGGAAAATGTGGAAAGCAGCAGTAAATACAGGGATGTAAAGCTGATCAGCCACATCATCAATGGGAAAGCGTGATGGATGCTAGGCTGAGAGGAGAGGTGGTGATCTGCGAACAGCAATATGGTTTAATGCCAGGAAGGAGTACTTCAGACGTGATGCTTGCTTTAACAGTGTCACAGATAGGGGGCGCTATCGCTCCCTTGAACCCTCCGATCAAACATCAAACACCAAGTAAAAGTTCAAATATTGACTTTATTAATAATGTTCAGTGCACAAAGCACCCTCTCCACCACTATACTCATTAATTAAACCACAATACTACAATAAACAATCCTCCAACTCCCAGATGCGTTGCCACCTTTCCACCCAGCTCAGCTCGCCATCTGGGAGCTGTCACAGTCCTTTTATAGTCCCTGACCCGGAAGTGTTCCAATCCCCAGTTCATGTAATGCTTATCACTTTCAGGTCAGATAAAAAGTCCTTTTCTTCATCCCGGAAGTACGTCATTTCTGCTGTCGCTTTGCCTATGATGCACTTCCGGGTTATAGGGCACATATGACTCTCTAGGCCTCCCTGCAGCATCCTCTGTTGGCCCCTGGGGTATCCAGCAGGTTTGTAGGGGAAAGCTCCATAGTCCATGACTCCCTGCTGGTATCCGGAGCAACTCCATGCTGCAGGGAGAGCTCCATCTGGCGGCCTGGGGGTATTGGCCGTGATGACATGCGCATAGACCACAACAGTTTTGATGGAGAATTACAGAAAATGTCAGAAGGAATTGCATTGTGACAAGAGAAGAGTTATGGTACTGTATGAGGAAGTTCAGAGCAGCACTAATATATCTGAATATAGTGCAGGATATGTATAAGGACAATGTGATTGTGGTGAGGCGTTATGGCAGGAATGATAGCCTGGTTCAAGGTGAGAGTGGGACTATATCAAGGATCAGCTCTGATCCCTTTCCTGTTTGTAATGGTAATGGACAGGTTGAGAGATGAGTTCAGACAGGAGTCTCTGTGAACTATGATGTTTATGGATGACGTTGAAATCTGTAGTGAGAGTAGACAGCAAGTTGAGACAGATCTGGAGAGGTGGAGGTACACACTGGAGAGAAGTGGAATGAAAGTCAGTTGGAGTAAGATGGAGTACATGTGCGTGAATGAGAGGGAAGGTGGTAGAAGGGTGCGACTGCAAGTAGGAGAGGTGGTGAAAGTAGACGAATTTAGATACTTGGCAGAGGGGTGAAGAAGAGAGTACAGGCAGGGTGGACTAGGTGGAGAAGAGTGGTAGGAGTGATTTGTAATAGAAGAGTACCTGCAGGAGTGAAAGGGAAGGACTATAAAATGGTAGTGAGTCCAGCTATGTTGTATGGTTTGGAAACAGTGATACTGATGAAGTTGAACATGTTATAATTTTTGCTTGCAGTAAGGAGGGTAGACAGAATTAGGCATGAGTATATTAGAGGGACAACACAGGTAAGACAGTTTGGTGACAAAGTGAGAGAGGCTAGATTGAGACAGTTTGGGCATGTGCAGAGGAAGGATGAGGGGCACATCAGGAAAAGAATGGTGAGGATGGCGCTATCAGGCAAAACGAAAAGAGGAAGGTAATAGAGGAGATTTATGGATGTGGTGAGGGAGGATATGAAGGCAGTCGTTGTGCCAGAAAATGACATAAAAGACAGGGATAGATGGAGATGGATGAGTTGCTATGGTGACCCCTAAATGGGAAAATGAAGAACTGTGGCCTTTAAAAATTAGGGAAAAATCCATCCATGGGGGAGCGAGCAGGCCCTGGGCCACTCTTTAAATTTTACCAAATGTCAGTAATACCTCAAGTTCACACATTCACTGAGTTTTCTGCTTTCTCTCATGGTTTGAAAGTAAAGATGTCACTCAGGAAAATGGCCAAATTTATATGGTGACTAGATCATGAATTAAAAAAAAAAAAGCATTCTTAAGCAATACATGGTTACTGGCTGGAGATGAAAGGAGTAGCTAAAGTGTGCATATGCACACATACTTTTAAGTTGATCTGAGATTTATAATAGAACTTGGCGTGGGACATGGCATACATACTGCAACATAAATCCATTTCTTGCCTTGTGGCATGAACAAAATTTTTGTGTGGAATCGATGCACGATTTTATTCATGTAAGAATGTATACATGAGGCCCCAGACTGGCCACCACTTCTGTATGTAATATACCCAATAAGCACACACAAGTGCACAACACAAATACATGTTTGCAACCTAGTATATGGTGGTGTCTCAATAATAAGTACAAGCAGTTCTGCACCACTAAACTTGTTGCAATGGTTGATTATCAAATTCTTCACAAAGAGATCAGTGAACATGCCTGTGTATCTCTTTACAGGAATGGCCATGAATGAACTTCTTCCCATTAATAATGCAGTCTATAAGGAAATTGAGTACAAAGTGGAAATTGAGTACATACTGAATGTATGGAGCACAGAGGAAAGGTAAGACAGAACACAACATACATGTAGAAGGGCTTCTGTAGGTGGAAACAGTGCAAGCAGCTAGCCATGCTCTGTACTTCCTGCGTTAACACAGTAAAAATATGATACGTCCAGGTGAGATTGGAGAATTTACTATCTACAAATCACTATACTTTCATTTCACAATACCACTTAACAACGTAACTCATCATAGGTTCTTCTCAATGGCTTTTGACTTGGCCACTTATATCAATGGTCAAAGCTGATATGACAGATTTTTCCTTTGATGCGCGAATGGAATATTGCACATAAAGGCAATGTTGGAAAAACACAATGTAGCCCATTTGTACCAATTTTTTGAAATTGGCCTGCCTTTATTCTTGGAAGCTATTTAATGGTTTACAGTATTAAACAATACCATTTCAAATGCAATGAAATATACTTGATATACTTGAAATGTATATACTCGTAGGTTGTTGGAAATGACAACAATACTCTTTTAATCATACATGTTCTGAACCTGTTTTATTCATTATACAAACCCAAGATAGCTGGAGGCTGCTGTCTATGCCATTAGCACTGGTTCCAAGGCAGCAATCGGCACTGGATGAAACATTGATCCATTGCAAGGGACAATCCAGCACACTATCATTCCCTCATTTTCCTTTCACTGGACTTGCATTTCATTCTGTATTGATTCCTGACTTGTACCTTATTCTGCTGTGATTGGCTCCAGTTTTCAGATAAGTCTGTAAAGAGCTTAGAATGTTTAGTAAATATTTTAACAAAAAAAGAACATTTTTTAAGTGGACAAAAACAGACATTGCCTCTCATTCTCACTGAGCTTTTTGTCTAATAAGCTGCCATATGACTATGAGGACATTGAGGACGATGACCAAGACCATGTTCTTGGTAATTACTGACAACTGTAGCTTATATATTTATTTGTTATTTGCTTTCAAATCACTACAATTTAAAAGACATTTTATGGTTTCTAAGGTAGGAAACAGACTTCTTCAGAGGCTGATGGCCCTGGCTACTTTGATGAAACTGCAATAGAAAAAGCAGAAGACCTACCAGGTAGCGCACAGTATGATCTCAAAGAAACATAGGACAGTAAAGGGAGTTCAATTTAAGGCATTAGAGACAACACCACAATTAGTGATTAACCTCAAAAGATAATGATAGGATTTCACTCTTTTAATACGAAATCTAGACAAAGGATTATGTTTCACTTTGAATTTTTATTGTTCTTGTGACATACATCCTTATATACTCAGATTAACAGAAAATAACCCCTCTTTTGAAGTAATGTGTCAAAAGATGATGTTATTAAGAAGCAGCCTATCTGCAGTCACTCATCAAATGAAATGTAGAAAATAATATGAAAATGAATACACAACTGCAGTAAAACAATATGCTGTTCATTTATAATTTATCAGTCTTTTAAAAATGTATATAACTACAGTTAATTATAAATGGAAGGTTTAGGATGAAGAAATGCATTGACAGTGTTATTTGGAGACAAAAAAGTCCAAAAAACATGGTGCCTCTTTAACATAAATATACATCAAACAGTGGAATAGTCACAAGGAAAAATCTATAAATAAGTACAGTAGTTTAATTAAAACTCTGCTGCCACTTTGTTCTGATCATCCAGATTTTGAACCCTATCTATCCAGTGGAATGGCTTACTCACTTGCCCCCTTCTACAGTATAAAGAACTTATTCTTCTCACTTCTTACTCTCACTTCTCTTCCTCTCTCTCATGACTCGGGTCTTCCACTTCCAAGTTGAGCCTTCTCCACAAGTGATGAGTGACTCCAGATCCAATTGTGCTCTGGCTTTTGTGTCACTCTTCTGGAACCAGGGATGACCTGACATTGGTTCCAAGAACAGCAGCCTACAACTCCATCACGTTTGGTGTCCCTGCTGTCCTCATCCTTTAGTTTTTATTAAAGATCTAAATCTCAAAGGCTGCCTCTGTGCTGCCCTTTTTATTCCCTGCACCCTAGTGTCCTGAGAAAGCATTACATTTTTATACCAGTGACTTCCTAATGGACTTCTGGGATGTGTAAGAAACACACAGCCACCCAACCTCAAGTTGCACCAACACCTGCAGGTCCTGTGTCTGTCTTTACTTTGTTCTGCACTTTGGCAATATCTTAATAGGTGAGCAATTGATTTGTGCTTTACTTTGGAGCACTGAGACAGAAACAAGTAAGGCCCTGGGCAGGGCGCCAGCCCACCGCAGGTCGCGCACACACACACACACCAGGGACAATTTAGGATTGCCAGTGCACCTAACTTGCATGTCTTTGGACTGGGGGAGGAAATCCACACAGACAAGGGGAGAACATGCAAACTCCACGCAGGGAGGACTCGGAAAGCGAACTCAGGTCCCCTTACTGTGAGGCAGCAGCGCTACCACTGCGCCACCGTGCCGCCAGGTTGATTTATTCAAAGTGTAAATAATCCTGAGAGGTGAAGAGATGTTTTTTTCAATAAGCACCCAGAAGTCAGTTTACAGGGGTTTTTTAACAGCCACTGAAATCTTAAGGAGTAAATCTGTGAAAACAGTCACAGGTCAGAACTCGGGTTTTGGAATGAATGCTAGCAGTAATGCAAAGTCTGATGATCAAGCACCACAGATGTGTGATTAGAGAGAAAAGGCAGCAGCATTCTGGATGAGTTTAAAGGGTTCAAGAGCTGTTAACTAGGGTCTCACCAGCGAGGAGTGCAAATGGACAAAATGTTGAGGGGCATGAATCATGAAGAAGTGACAAATGTCATATATGTTGTAAAGGATGAAGAGACATGACTGAATCATTGAGAGTAGTCATCCATGGTCACACCAGAGTTACTGCCCACACGTGAAGAAGAGAGCAGGATATTCCCTGTAAAAACATTAGGAGAGAGATCTATGGAGTGAAGCAGAAAGCAGGTACAAATGTTCAACTTGGAAGACAGCACAATATCCAGGGTGGCTTAGCTGCAAATTATTATGCACACATAGTATTGCCTTTGAGTGAATATTACTATTTGTTAAAATGTGAATGCAGGTCATCTGTACATTTTGTTTTTTCTTATAAATTCAATTTCTATTATTGTTATAATGTTTACTGTTTTTAAACCTCAAGATCAAATGCGGAAAGAGAAACATTTTCTTTTCAGTGTGTGCTTACATATTTGAGAGTCTCCATTACTAAATGATTAACAGAATGGTTGACTTTTCTCCTGGTATTCTAGTTTTCCTCCCATATCCCAAAGACATGTTCTATTTTGGCAACTGTAAATTGGCTCTGTGTGATTGAGTGTCAAAGTGAATATGCCCTGTAATGGACTGGCATACCAGCTATTACTACCTACATCAACTTCTGACCATGGGACCCTCAAGTGAACAGATCAGGCACAGAAAATGGAGGGACTTTTTATATCACTTACTGTAGAAAAAAAACAATTCATCTGAATACCAGCAACATTTTAATGCTGAAATTTTCACAAACTCATTATTCTTTGAGCCTTTGTGCATTTGTGTTTCACAGATTCTTGGAGAACCCTTTACCTCCTGAATGTACATGTGCTTACTCAATTTTTTTATTTTTAATAAATTTGCAAAAGTCTTAAGTAAACTTTTTTCACGTTGTCATTATGGGGTGTTGTGTGCAGAATTCTGATGAAAAAAATTAATTTAATCCATTTTGGAATAAGGCTGTAACATAGCAAAATGTGGAAAAAGTGATGCGCTGTGAATACTTTATGGATGCACTGTATAATTTACACCGATGTGTTTTCTAAATTCTATCACACCCATATATGCGGAAAGTGAGCGCGAGGGCCCACGGTGTGCCTGCTTGCTGCTGCTGCTATTCTGAAGTCTCACACAAAACCTGTCGAAAGGGGAGGGGGGACGGGGTACTTCCAAATAAAGCACATTTTATTCATAATATTGTCAATCCAAGCCCATTATGTCACAATTAGTTTTTCCTGAGTTGTGCAAAATCGATGGCCACTCCCTGCGCGAGCAGCATAGAGCAGAGTACAGCAAACAGGAAGAATAAATCGTCCTGTATGAAGCTGACGCCAGCTCAATGCGTGTGCTCTCTTTATTCTATATCACAGTTTAGTAAATTTGCCATAATTGGAGTGCACATTACAGGCTTTAAAACGTTAAAATATCGTCAATGAGACTTTGAACATGTTGATAAAATGATTTGAGTTATTAAGAGTTTGTGCGTTCACCCAGGGCACCAAACAGGCTAGGACCGCCCCTGCCCGGAAATGCTGGGGGGTAAGAAGACCAGGGACACCCGGAGTGCTTCCGGGTGTGCAGCCGGTACTTCCGCCACACTGGGGAGTGCCAGTGGAAGATTATCGGAAGGCACCTGGAGCACGTCCGGGTAGGGATAAAAGGGGCTGCCTCCCTCCATTCTTTGGCTTGAGTCTGGAGCGGAGAAGGATGGAGCTTGGGAGGAGAGTAAAGGAGGCAGCCTGAAGAGAGTGAAGCATTTTGTTGAGGCCTGGACTTTGGGGGAGTTTTGGGTTTGTGTGTTTCACTTTATTTGTAAATATGTACAATAAACTTGTGTTGGTGTTTGAACCATCGGTGCCCTTCTGTTTGTGTCTGGGCCACCTTCCACAACTTGTATTGGCATCCCTAATGAAATTTTAACTGATCAGTGCACACCTTTTACTTCTCACGTGATTAAACAGCTATGTCACAGCCTTGCCATTAAGAAGTTCAGTACCACTGTTTACCATCCACCTACGAATGATGTGACTGAGCGATTTAATAAGAGTTTAAAACAGATGATCAGGCGAGTGGCTCATGATGTCCTTACTTCTGGGGACTCTGTCCTGCCTTTCCTTATGTTTGCAGTACGGAAGTCGTACGCAGGCGTCCACCGGCTTGAGTCTTTTCGAGTTGTTGTTTGGTAGACGGCAGCAGGGTGTCTTGGATGTTATTCGTGAGGAATGGACAGGGATCCAGACGAAAGCTCACAGGCCGAGATTTGTGGATCGGGTGATTTCATTGCAGAAAAAGATTTCTGAACTTTCTGCTATCGCTGTAAAGCATCAGTAATGTGAACAAGAAACCCAGAAACATCTATATGATAGACAATGTAAGCTGGGTGAATTCAAACCTGGTGTAAGTGTTTTGGTTCTGATTCCTTTTGACTCGTACAAGTTCCTAGCAAAATGGTAGAGTCCTGCCATTATTAAAGAGCATATGGGGCCGGTGAATTACAGGATCAGAATATCGGGCCGCTACAGATTTTGCATGTTAATCTCTTGAAGGAGTGGCATGACCCTAAGGGATTTTGCGCTTCCTTGGCTGCTGTCTCTCAGACAGATGTTGACATTGGTGATGATTTGACTGACTCGCAAAAAGCAAAATTGTTATCTTTGATTGAACAGAACATTGATGTTTTTTCCACCCTGCCGGGCATACCTAACCTTGCAGAACATAAAGTCACTACTAAACCTAATGTTAGGGTACAGATGCACACATTTGGGATCGCGGAAGCGCAACGGAATATTATGCACGAATAAGTCAAACAGATGCTAGCACTGGGTGTAATTCGTGAAAGTAAAAGTGACTGGTGCAGTCTGGTCATATTAGTCCCAAAACAAGACGGTTCTTTTCGCTTCTGTATCGATGTCAGGCGCTTGAATAAGGTTTATATAAATTTGATGCTTACCCAATGTCCCGTGTTAATGAGCTGTTGGAAAAACTGAGTCAGGCGTTCAATATCTCCATGCTGCATCTCAGGAAAGGTTACTAGCAGGTGCCTCTTGAAGGTGGCAGTTGTGAGAAAAAAGCATTTGCAACTCCTGACAGACTTTATGAATTTATTAGACTTCCATTTGGTCTTCATGGTGCGCCTCTAACTTTCTAGCTTATGATGGATCGGATCTTGCGTCCTCATTCCGAATATTCCGGGGCATACCTTGATGGTGTTGTGATTTTCAGAAATGATTGGCAAGCGCATTTAGAACATCTTCAGGCTCCTTGAAAGCTTGAGACAGGATGGCTTGACAGCTAATCCTAAGAAGTGTAAATTGGGTATGTCTGAGACTCATTATATTGGTTATTCAATGGGCAGGGGTTTATTCCAGCCACAATATAGAAAAGTGGAAGAGATGCGAGCTTACCCATGTTCAGAAATGCAGAAACAAGACTGTGCTTTTCTGTGGCTTGCTGGTTATTATAGAAGATTAATCCCTGACTTTGCAAATAGGGCTGCTCCTCTTTCCGATCTTACTAGAGGCAGAAAGAATCGTCCTGTTTTATGGACAGAAGTTTGTAAATGTTCCTTTTGTGATTTGAAAACTGCTTTGTCTTCTTATCCGGTTTTGCGGAATCCTGATTTCTCTAAGGATTTTGTTCTACAGACGGACACAAGTGCGTTTTGTTTAGGTGCTGTCCTGTCTCAGGTTTTTGATGGGGAAGAGCACCCTATCACATTTTTGAGTAGAAAATTGCTTCCTAGGGAACACAATTATTCGACTATTGAGAAAGAATGTTTGCCGATTAAATGGCTGTGGAAGCGCTTTGTTAATACTTATGGGTTAATTTTACATTAGTGACTGATGACACTGAACTTCAATGGTTATACCGTCAGAAAGATGCAAACTGTCGTCTCATGAGATGGTTTTTGAGCTTGCAACCTTATAGTTTTACTATCAGGCATCGACCCATTTCTGAGGACGTTAATGCTGATGTCCTGTCATGCTCGTTTGAACCTGGTTTGGAGAGTCACTTAATTCAGAAAAATGTGAATAAAACTGACAGAGGGGTTGTGAGAAGGGGGGCTGAATGCACTCCTAGAAGACACGGACGCTCCTCAAAAAGCCCCTCTTAAATGCTGACAGTCTACCTTCACATTACTCCCTTAATTGCTGGACTGGTGAAGTTGCTCTGTCACGTCATACAGTATGCTTCTCGTGTGGCACTTCACATACTTAATAGCCTGAACAGCACCTGTCCTTTATGGGTGATTGCTTGTCTCTCTCTCCTCCTCCAGACACCCACTGCTCCTGTTGGGGGTCCCGCTCCTGACACGCACCCCTTTTGAAAGAGAGAAATGTTTGTTTGAAGTGTTTGAATAAAGTTCCTGTCTCTACATTCTCCTGTGTTTCTGTGCAAGTCTGTGACCCAAACGTGACAATATGTATTGTGTAAGTTCTTTTTCATTTGACTGCTCCCATACAAGGGTGGCTACAGTGGATCATCAGTCTACATCTATGTCTTTTACATTATTTTCTGCCACACTGACTGCCTTCATGTTCTCCTTTATCACATCCATAAACCTCCTCTTTGGCCTTCCTTCCTGCCCACCATTGTTTATACTGTTTATACTTCTTATATTGGTGATAATTTATTTTTAATACTTTTATTAAAAAAAGCTTTTGGACAGTGTGGTTTATGCTAGAATATTTAAATTCATTGTGTACTTAATGTATGGGCTTTTAAACATATGTATATGTTTAAATGTCAACTAAGACATTTGTAAATTTTTTTCAATGAAATGCACTATACTGTACATTACTGAAAATGTTTCCGCTCAAGCCGCTTTACTTGCAGAAAACTGATTTATTCATTTTATAGAAAGTGTTACTATTTTGATCAAAAGATTTAAGTGAATGACTTTTATTTATTGGAACTCAGTTATTATAAGACATGATTAGGGAAAAAATATGTCATTACCATTCACTAGTGTAACTTTGCTGTTTTTACATTTAGATGTGCAGAACCATTCTAACATAACTACTGAGTTAGCATTATTTACCAAAAGATCATACTTTTCTTCTAAACTACTATATATATTTTACCACATTGCTCAATCAAAAGTATCATATTTATATATTTTAAATGACAACTCCTCTGGACTGCCTCCTTAATAGTGCAAACATATTCATGGCAAACATACACCTTTTATCAAATATTAATACATAAAACATTGAAATGATAACCTTGTCACTCAACCCTGTGATATAACTGAAACTGTATGTATGTAGTGGACTATTATAAATTCTTCTTTATGGTTACATAGCCTTTTCACATCTCTGTGTGAAGAAGTAACATTATATAACTTAAAGCAACCCTGTAGTGGGTTGCTGTAAACTAACCAGGTAATTACCACTTCAGAACCACTGGCTCCTATCAGTAACACATAGGCCTGTCTATGATGTGATTAGGATGTGGGAGGAAGAAGTTTCAGGATGGGGTATGGGTAGGTAGGAGGGTTGTAGTTGGGCGGTGGGTATGGCTGGACATCTCTTCCCAGAAGTTTAGCTGACTTACACACCAAGTGGAGCTCCGGAAAGTATGACCATAGCTATCCTTGCTGATGTGGGAAGTGTGCATTTATGCAGACTTACCACAAGTTCCATGGGTAGCAATCAACTACAGAATTTCTTTAAGCTATATTCTTATTTTACAAATTCCTATTCAGGCCCTGTTGACAGTGTACAGGTTTTATTATTTGTATGATGTGTAAAATGCCACAAAAATCATCAGTTATCATTTAAATAAGTTTTTGTGCTTGTAAATAATTCATTTGTAAACACATGAAAACAATATATTGAAGATTTGAAATAAATAAACTTGATTTGAGTTGATTCTCACTACAACTTAATCAGATTGATCAAAGACAAAAGCATTGGATAAGTCCTACTAAATATTCAGCCATCGGTCGATTATTCAATACATCCTACAAGAACAAAAGCTAAGATTTCCATATGGTGGCTTGTTGGAATTAATTTAACAATTTCAAAGCTGTTGTAATGTCATCATCAAAACTGAACTGTTACAATAGGTTCTCCGAATTTTCAAATTTTCTATGCACTGCATATTGAGTGCACTAGTTTGTCTACTCCGGTTTGCTGAACTTGTCATTTAGGGCACTGAGCCAAACATTACAGCACGATGGTCAGTGGATGTATACCTGGCCACTATAATGTGAACCTTTAAACATGGACACCACAATGACTGGCATAACATTCTTGTATCACACCAGTTGGTAGCTTATGATCATAAGACACTAGGAAGTCTGCCCATGTGCACATCTAAATTTCACACCTGTGACACTGACTTACTGTTGAGCTTTATTAAGTGTTGCTTGGAATACAATAAAAAATGGATTTGTTCATTGTGGATGCGTCCTCCCATGTAGATCCTCCTAACGTCCAATTTGAGGGGGGTGGGTATCCCTGTGTCATACCACTGGGAAGCTTCTTGGCCTGAAGCACTTAAAAGTAAACAAATGCCTGCATTTTATGAGGAATATTTTTTCCTTTGGATGCATGTGTGGATTTATAGATTTCTATTAGTGTGAATGGTCCCATATTGTAATCTGGTTTTCTCATCTAAAAAATTGAATTCATCTGAAGTTTACTTAGGGGCAACAAAGGCTATAATACTGATAAGCAGATTTCTTCCATGTAGGTGTCACCTCCTGCTCAACAGATGCATAATTAGCTAATAATGGACAGCACACTGAAATGGCTCTCGTTTCACCCCTGTTCCTGGCCAGGTTCAGGCCATGAGGAACTGCAAGCTCAATAAATGACT
>JANRMT010062796.1:54282396-54297072 GCA_026402145.1 Polypterus bichir lapradei
AAAAAAAAGTATACACACTTCAACAGTTGTTTTCTCTGGACTTTTCAGAAGTTGAATCAAATTATGGCAATGATGTATAGTAGGATTTTATCTCAGAAGATGTCATTACTCACATGAATGAAACCAGCTACATTGGTCGCACTTCAGAAAGAAATTATATATATATATGTTATTGCACTTGCAGAGTTCCATTCATCAGGGCAATGACTGGCCAAAAAATACAGGCAGTGAAATAGCAGGTGCTCTAAATAAACATTTTTGTGAGGTCTTCACAAGTGAGCAATTGGATAACCTCCCAGAGATAAATGGAACTACTAAGGAGGTACTGAGGGACTGGGAAATTGTAGAGGGAGAAGTGCTGCTCAGATTAAATAAGATGAAATCAAACAAATCTCCAGGACCAGATAATATTTACCTTCAGGTTCTCAAGGAAGTTAGTGAGAACATATATAAACCCTTAATATATTTTTAGGATGTCACTGCACACTGGGGAAATTCCAATGGACTGGAAAATGGTAACTATTATCTATATACTATTATGTGTACCGGTATGTTTTAACACACTGCCAGAGCCTGTGATTCAAGGGATCGGCATAATGTACTTGGGAGGCTGTCCTTATCATGACTTGATCTGTGCTACATAGTGAGAAACATATCATGGTTAATTCAGCACTGAAGACACAATGTTCAATGAATCTATGCAGAACAACTAAGTATTTATAATAATCTTAATATGCTAAGCTAATGTACCAATCAAGTGAAAATTATGTGAGTTATTTTATTAAATGCATGCAGTGCATAAATCTAGCTGGAGTCCAAATCATGTATTGGTTTCATTAAGCAGACTGAGTAGCATTGTAAAGTGTGAAATGGACTACAGTTATAGTACACAATTTCTGTGTATGCCAGTTCAGGGAATGACCTCCTCAATAAACATGGCTGCTACAGCTCAGTGATGTCATATTGGCCTCACAAAGCAAAATTCCACACTAGAAAAAAAGTTACCCTAAACCAGCTGCACAGCAAATTTTCAGGTAAATATTCAATGAACAAGATAACAAAGGAAACTTAGAATTTTGCTGTGAAAAATGCTTTGGCAAATTTTGTTGATCAACACTAGTAAACAGGCCATCAATATCAGAAACACAGATTGTCAACCTGCACAAAGAAATTTGTCAAATCATCTTGGCAGCTCCTAAAAGCAGAAATTTACATAACTTGTGACAGAAATCCCATCCTTGTAGTCTTGAGCCAAATAGTTCTTTTTTGCTTCTGAGAAGCCCAAGTCTCTGATCAGGTCATTTAGCTCTAAATATGTTAACAGTCAGGCAATTCTGGACTAAGCAAAACAGCTTACTTTGTGTGCAACATTTCAGCAGATTAAAAATATGAGGAAAAATCACAAAAATAGGTGTTTGCAATTAAATGGTACGTGATAGAAAAAACTGAAGGTTATTTTTGTGATCAGAAGGCTAAACTCTATAACAGACACCAAGTCGTGTTCAGGAAGCAAAATCTTTGTTGTCCAGTGTTCACAGACAGAAAACTCACTGAAAACAGAAGACAAAAATTTGTGAGGTTAGTTAAATAAATTAATAGTTGTCTATTACTGAGTTCCAAGAAGTCAGAACCCCTTTCTTCAGAAGTAGGAAGGATGCTGGAACCAACCCATGAAGTAAAACTGGTCCCTTTGACATACACCTCTACATTCTTTCATGTCATGTTAATTTAAAGACAAGAGTTCACTTAAAGCTCCATACTGTTTGTTATTGGATTTAAAATTGAGCTAAGGTCAGTAAAGCTTTGATGCGGTACTTTAATCAGGAGAACCAATATGCTGCCTTGTTAAAATTTTTAAAATGCCATTAATTATTTCAAGAATTTACACATCTTTTTGTTATTGTTAATCTAAATTAAATAGGAAAGTAAGTATGTGCCTAACTGAGACCGTAACATTTGACAGACTGATGTCCCATACAGGGATGGTTCATGCTTTTGGGCCAAACCTTCTACAGTATGGTCTGCTACAGTACCAACAAAGTCTGTACAGAATGAAATGTGTTTAGAAATTAGATATTGAGTTGAAGGTACATACTTGACTGTAACCAAACTTACATTTTTGCATGTTATACACTGATCAGCCAAAACATTAAAACCATCTGCCTTAAACTGTGTAGGTCCCCCTCGTGCTGCTAAAGCAGCTCTGACTCATCAAGGCATGGACTCCAAAACACCTCTGAAGGTGTCCAGTGGTATCTGGCACCAAGATGTTAGCAGCATCTTTAAGTCCTGAATGTTGCAAGGTGGGGCCTCAGTAGATTGGACTTGCTTTTCCAGGACTTCCCACATATGCTCAATCGGATTAAGATCTGAGGAATCTGGAGGCCAAGTCAAGATCTCAAACCCTTTTTCATGTTCCTCAAACCATTCCTGAACAATATTTGCAGTGTGGCAGGGTGCAGTATCCCGCTGAAAGAGACCATTGCCATCAGGGAATAATGTTGCCATGAAAGGGTGTATGCGGTTAGTCAAAACCTTTAGGTAGGTGGTAGGTGTCCATCAATATGAATGCCTGGACACAAGGCTTCCCAGCAGAATAATGCCCAGAGCATCACAATGCCTCCACCAGCTCATCTTCTTCTCATCGTGCATCCTACTACCATCTCTTTTCCAGGTAAATGACGTACACACACTGTGTGTTCTGACACTTTCTTTCATGGCCATCATTAATTTTTTGAGCAATTTGTGCTACAGCAGCTCTTCTGTGGAATTGGACAATGTGGGCTAGCCTTCGCTCCCCATGCGCATCAATGAGCCTCGGACACCCACTTTTGCCGGTGCACTTGTTGTCATTCTTTGAACCACTTTTGGTATGTACTAACCACTGCATACTGGGAACACCCCACAAGACCTGCTGTGTTGCAGATACTCTGACACATTTGTCTACCCATCACAATCTGGCCTTTGTCAAAGTTGCTTAGATCCTTATGGTTGCCCATTTTTCTGCTTCCAACATATCACCTTCAAGAATTAACTGTTCACTTGCTGTCTAATGTACCCCAGCTTTTACGGGTGCCATTGTAACGAGATAATCAATGTTATTCACTCCACCTATCAGTGGTTTTATTGTGGCTTATCGGTATAGTTTTCAAGTTTAGGATATTGATAAAAAAATATTTCCAGAAAGAAGTGCACTCCTGCTTCACTGAGACGCTGAATGCAGGCTTCACACAATTTTTAAATGAATTTCATAACAACCATAATATTCAACACTGCAGATTTACTTGGGGGAAAAAGACCTACAAAATCATCTTTCACCATTTGAATGAGAAGAGCTCTAGACAAGGTCTCTTTCTTGTGACATTAACCTGGGCAGAGAGAGCTTTTAATGATTTGAAATGGCTCACTCTTAACACTGTATAAGGATGTTCATCGTGCCAATGCAGAAGGCAATTAACAACACAAGCTGAGCATAATGTTTAAACAAATGTAACTGAATAATTAGCTACATTAGTAAAAGCTTCAATCTGTCATTGGTTGTATGCCTAAATAACTTCAATCATATAATATCTTGCATACAGGCTAGTATTTGAATCTTAATTCATAGACTCAAAGGTAAATGAGTATTAAAGCCAAATCTGTGGAAATATGTGAGGCTGTTGTGTCTAGTGATGGGGTGATTCCTTCTGAAAATCACAAATAAGTGGCGAGGGACATTAAAAATCATAATTGTAAATATTGAAATTCTGTAAGGAGTTTTTTAAGGATTTTAAAGTTTTTTGAGATGGAAAACAAGAAATTTTAACAGTATTTAATAAGGCTCTAACTAAATATGCAACATTCTGAAACAATTGAACATACCCCATGAGTCTTCACCTGGTGATGCCTCACGGCTTACAGAGTCCTGTGGTACACCTACGGTATATAAAACAGGCATCAATCAGCGGTCAAATTATAAATTGTAACTGACCAACATTGTTGTCAATTTTTGACTGCTGCCTTGCTTAATTTCTTCTAAATCCTCATAGTCATATGGCAGTTTTTCAGACAGAAAGCCCTCTGAGAAAAAAAGATGTTTGTCAAGTTAGTTAATTAAATTAATTAGTCAATTACCGAGTTCCAAGTAGCAGAGATCCTTTTCTCCAGCATCAAAAATGAGGCAGGAATGAGTCCTGGAAGGAAAATCGCTCGCCTCAACACTCATTTATGTCATGTCAATTTAAAGATATCAGTTAACTTAAACACACGTTTGTTATATGGGAAGAAACCCAGCCACAGGGGATGCACAAACCAGTGTGTTTCTTCATGCTGGTCAGAAGCCCAGCTAAATGGGGAGGGTTACATCAGGAATCACATCCGGTGTAAAATTTGCCAGATCAATATGCAGACAAGAATACAGATTTCCATACTGGATCTGTTGAAGCCCGGGTTAACAACGACTGCCACTGGTACTGTTAGCCAACAGGGTGCTGCCAGAAATTGGGCTACTGTTTTTCGAAGAAGGAAAAGAAGAGGGATGTAGGAATGTCTGGAGGTAGGGGAAGAAGAGGAAGGTAAAGAGAGTGGAAGTGACAAATATTGGCAGTATGACTGGTAGGGGGGAGAGAGTTAACTGATATGATGGGGAGAAGGAAGGTTGATATATTGTGCATGCAAGAGACCAGATCGAAGGGGAGTAAGGCTAGGCGTTTCGGAGAAGGGTTCAAATTGTTCTACCATGGTGAGGATCGGAGGAGAAATGGGATAGGGGTTATCTTGAAGGAACAGTATGTCAAGAGCATTTTGAAAGTGAAAAGAGTGTAAGAAGATTTCTGAAGTGATTTGAATTAAGTGGTGGAGTGTGTACCCAAGGGAGAGAGAGTGGGGATTGGAGTGGATTTCAATGGACATCTCCCCATGTCTGCGTGGGTTTCCTCCGGGTGCTCCAGTTTCCTCCCACAGTCCAAAGATATGCAGTTAGGTGCATTGGTGATCCTAAATTGTCCCTAGTGTGTGCTTGGTGTGTGCTCTGTGGTAGGCTGGCACTCTGCCCAGGGTTTGTTTCTTGCCTTATGTCCTGTGTTGGCTGGGATTGGCTCCAGCAGACCCCCGTGACCCAGTAGTTAGGATATAGTGAGTTGGATAATGGATGGATGTTGGTGAAGGGAACAGAGGAGATGAGGAGGTGATGGGCAGGTATGATGTCAAGGAGAGGAATGCAGAAGGTTAGATCATTGTGGATTTTGCGAAAAGGATGAACATGACTATGGTGAATATGTATTTTAAGAAGAGGGAGGAACAAAGGTGACATACAAGAGTGGAGGAAGATACATACAGGTGGATTATGTCCTATGCAACAGGGTCAGTCTGAAGGAGATTGGAGACTGCAAAGTGATGGCAGGAGAAAGCATAGTTAGGCAGCATATGATGGTGGTCTATAGGATGACATTGGATATCACAAAGAGAAGGAGGATAGAGCCAAGGTTCAAATGGTGGAAGATGAAAAAGGAAGACTTTAAGGTTGAGTTCAGGGAGGAGGTAAGACAGGCACTCGGTGTCAATGAAGAGTTACCAGATAGCTGGGTAACTATAGCGGAAGTAGTAAGGGTGACAGCTAAAAGGGTGCTTGCTGTGACATCTAGACAGAGGCTGACGGATAAGGAAACCTGTTGGTGGAATGGGGAAGTACAGCAGAGTATACAGAGGAAGAGGTTATTAAAGAACAAGTGGGATAGTCAGAGAGATGGGGAAAGTAGACAGGAGTACAAGGTGGCGTAAGGTGAAGAGAGAGGTGGCAAAGGCTAAAGAAAAGGTGTATGATGAGTTGTATGAGAGGTGGACACTAAGGAGGGGGAAAAGAACCTTTATCGATTGGCTAGACAGAGGGACCGAGCTGGGAAAGATGTGTAGTAGGTTAGTATGATAAAAGATAAAGATAGAAACATACTCATCAGCAAAGAAAGTGTGTTGAGCAAATGGAAAGAGTACTTTGAGAGTCTAGTCAATGAAGAGAATGAAAGAGAGAGAGATAAGGTTGAATGATGGGGAGATAGTGAATCAGAAAGTGTGACGAATTAACAAGGGGGAAGTAAGGACAGCTATGAAGAGGGTAACCAATGGAAAGGCTGTTGGCCCAGATGACATACCTGTGGAAACATGGGTATTTAGGAGAGATGGTAGCGGAGTTTTTAACTAGATTGTTAAATGTAATATTGGAAAGTGAGAGGATGCCTGAGGAGTGGAGAAGAAGTGTACTGGTAACAATTTGTAAGAATAAGGGGGATGTGCAGAGCTGTAGTAAATACAGGGGGATGAAATTGATGAGTCACAGCATTAAGTTATGGGAAAGAGTAGTGGACATTATGTTAAGAAGGGAGGTGATGATTAGTGAGCAGCAGTATGGTTTCATGCCAGGAGAGAGCACCACACATTCAATGTTTGCTTTGAGGGTGTTGATGGAGAAGTACAGAGAATGCCACAAGGAGTTGCATTGTGTCTTTGTGGACTTAGAGAAAGCATATGACAGGGTGCCTAGAGAGTAGTTGTGGTATTGTATGAGAAAGTCAGGAGTGGCAGAGAAGTACGTAAGAGTGGTACAAGATATAGTACGAGGAAAGTGTGACAGTGGTGAGGTCTGCGGTAGGAGTGACAGACGCATTCAGGGTAGAGGTGGGATTACATAGGGATCAGCTCTGTGCCTTTTCTTACTTGCAATGGTGATGGACAGGTTGACAGATGAGATTAGACAGGAGTTTCCATGGACTATGATGTTTGCAATTGGCATTGTGATCTGTAGAGAGAGTAGGGAGCAAGTTAACGAGACCCTGGAGAGGTGGAGATATGCTCTAGAGAGGAGAGGAATGAAGGTCAGTAGGAACAGGACAGAATAAATGAGTGTGAATGAGAGGAAGATCAGAGGAATGGTAAGAATGCAGGGAGTAGAGTTGGTGAAGGTGGGTGAGTTTAAATACTTAGGATCAACAGTACAGAGTAATGGGGAGTGTGAAAGAGAAGTGAAAAAGAGAGTTCAGGTAAGGTGGAGAAGTGTGTCAGGAGTGATTTGTGACAAATGGGTACCAGTGAGAGTGAAAGGGAAGGTCTACAAAATGGTAGTGAGACCACTTATGCTATATATGGGTTGGAGATGGTGGCACTGACCAAAAAACAGGAGACAGAATTTGCATTGGGTTTGACAAGAATGGACAAGATTAGGAATATGTACATTAGATGGTCAGTTCAGGTTGGACAGTTGGGAGACAAAGGAAGAGTGGTGAGATTGTGTTGGTTTGGACATGTGCAGAGGAGAAATGCTGAGAATATTGGGAGAAGAATGTTAAGGATGGAGATGCCAGGTAATAGGGAAACGGGAAGACCTAAGAGAAGGTTTATGGATGTGGTGAGAGAGGACATGCAGGTGATGAGTGTAACAGAGCAAGATGCAGAGGAGAGGAAGATGTGGAACACACTGATCTACTGTGGCAACCCCTAACGGGAGCAGCTGAAAGAAGAAGTTTGTTATGTGGGAAGAACACACGGCACTTGAAGAAAAACCCATAAAATGACTATGAGTATAAATGACTGTGATAGGCTGGTATCCCATTTAGGGTTGGTTGATGCTTTGGGCTCAGTTTTAGTACTATAGGATCTGGCTCCTCACAAAGTCTGTAAGGGATGAAATGTGCTTAGAAAATGGATGTATTGACCTGAAATGACATACTTAAATGTTCCCAAACTTCAGTTTTGGAATGCTATAGTTTATAAGCATATTAAAAAATTAGTTGTACTGATCAGCTATATTAATAAAATCAACAGAGTCAATTCTTCACCCTCATGCTGTTAGATGAAAATGTAACTGATTTAGTGGGAGTTCAACAATGAATGATGTCAGTGTGCTCAGGGAAACGATGGGCTTATGGCAGTTTGCAGAAAAAGAGAAAATTATGGACTTAATTTTTTTCATACTGCTATTGGCAGTCTGCCTAAATAATTTCCATTAGATAATTATTATGGCTTGCATAAAGGCTAGTACTTAATCAAAATGTATATACTCAAGAGTAATGAGTATCAAAACCACACTTGGAAGAGCAGTTCTGTTTTCTAAAGCAAGAGTGATTTCTTTTGAAAATCACAAGTGATGATAAAAATTGACACAAAATTTGCAATTAAGAAGCATGAAACATAGTAAGAAAGTTTTATGGTTTTAAAGGTTTTATTTTGTGGAAAACATGAAATTTTGCCCACTGAAACATGAAACCTTGTTTACAATGTTAATATTTATCTGTGCTCTTTTCTGCAGTTGCATAGTACATGTAATCCATTTCACACCAGCTAATCAATTCTCTTTATGCCTCTCATTCACATCACCATGGAGGAACACATTTTTTTGTTTTTCTTTTATTTGACATATTGCATATTTTTCTCATGAAGACAATCCAAATGTACCTTTTTACACATTATAGTGCTTTTTTCCAGGTAACTAACTTCTCCTGGTTTAGGATATTGGTTTCTTTTCTGTTTCAGATGCACCTTTTTGATTATGATTGTCAATATTGTTATCATAATAGGCAAAGTGTTGCAGTATTTGGGGTTTTTCACATGTATAATTTTAGTCTTTGTTTTCTTACATCAAGGATTCTGTTTTTGTATTTTGCATTTTGAAATTTAAACGTTATATTGAAGTTCTGGTGCAGAGTACTGGGATGGTACCCCAGTTGCTGGTGATGGAATACCAGTTTTTGGTATGGCTGATGCAACATGTCAGTGCTGTTATGATGTTTTATTAACTGTTTTCCCATTGTTTTTGTAACACTCAGAGTAGTTTGACATGACATATTCGTTCACACTGTTGACGTATGATAAACTATAAATATAGCAGTATTCTTATCTTTCACTAACACACGGTGGATATTCTTTAAAGATGCTAAAGTATCAGTTAAAGTATCATCAGTTTCAACTCAAGTAGGCCCTAGCATTAGGCTATTGAACAGCTTTTGCTTACTGATTCTAATTTTTGTTTTGCCCTTTTGTTTTGAAGTTTCATTTATTTTTCCTTACTTGTTAACAACGTCTGACTGCCTCTTGGTTATTTTTTTTACCTCACAATAATCATCTACTGTTCAACTCATTACAGTAGTACGTAGTACCAAAACAACTGCAACATAAGACTGATAGCTCAACAAAATGTATTCATGTGACAAGGAACTAGTCTAGTGACTTTTTTATGACATAGAGATTTTTATGTAAATTCTAAATAACAGATAGTTGTGTGCAGAATTAATTCATGAACAAGCTTCAAGACAGGAACCAAGCACATTTCTTCTTGTGTCAAAGGCACACATTTTGCTGGAAGTGAAAACACACTTGTTTCATGACTTTTTTGCAAAGTAAAAAGCTGAATTTCATTATGAATTCAATATTGTGGGAATTGTTTTGCTTGTCACTACTCACTGTATGTCCTATTTAAAAATATATATATTTTGTTTGAGAATTGTGGCTAATTGTGCAGAATACTGTTAGCTTTATGTAATTTATAATGTCGCAGAATACCTTGCCCCACTGGGATGCCTGGAACAAGGAAGGACTGGGAGAGGGGCAATATATTCCCCTGGATGCAAAAGTGCAGCCTCCCTGGATTCCATCCCGACCCATGGACTGCAGCACTTCTGCCACACCAGGCAGTGCTGTCAGAAGATCATCAGGGAGCACCTGGAGTACATCCGAGTGTGCCATAAAAGGGGCCATCTCACTCCAATCGGAGAGCTGGAGTCGAGTGGACAAGGATGGAGCTTGCGATGGGAGGAGTAGAGGTGGCAGAAGAATAGGAAGTCTAAAGGACTGTGAGCTGTATTGGGCTGAGTATTGTGTTGTGTGCCCAGGAATAAAACGTGCATGCTTTTCGACATCTGGAGTCCGTGTCTGTCTGTGTCGAGGCTGATCTTCCACACATAATATTATATGTATTATAATTTTATTCTAGTGTACAGAATATATAGAAAAAATACTTATTATTACCTGAACAAGATAATTCTGCTACTTCTTTCTGAGTGCATGTATTTTTACCCCAGGGAGAAGATGGACACTGCCAGATGGAAGCCTCATGTCCTCTACACTGCACATTATCCAGCCATTTTGGATCAGGGTCCAATTTTGATACTTCTTCTTTAACACTGGGGTTAAGAATATCACAGTCTAATTCTTGACAGATCATGGCAACAGTGGTCTTATCCATGTCATTAGCACATACACTGCCCCAAGAGTTGTTATAGAAAACCTGAAGTTGTCCAGAGCAGCCATCAGTTAACCTCAGCATCTTGAATTCTGTCAAAACACAATTTAACAAATAAAACAAAAAAAAATAAATAAAAAGATTTATTACATTTGTTAAAATATTCTATATATTAGTGAAAACAGAAAATGTGCTCTGATGAATTGCATATAATTTTAAATATTTAGCCTTTTTCTATGTAGCATCACAAGGAAGGTGAAGTAAGAGATTATTCTAGATAAGACTGTAATTCCAAATATTTTTAAATACCCACAATAGATATTGTGAATTTTTGGCTTTAACAGTTTCTTCTGTGAATATTTGAAATGATTTGAGCTGTAATTACTTCATTGTGGTGGGCTGGTGCCCTGCCCGGGGTTTGTTTCCTGCCTTGCGCCCTGTGTTGTCTGGGATTGGCTCCAGCAGACCCTCGTGACCCTCTAGTTGGGATAGAGCGGGTTGGATAATGGATGGATGGATAATGGATGGATGTAATTACTTTACCTGAACAGTTTACTCCTACATCCTCCTTATGCCTACAGTTATGCTTCCCCCATGTTTGATGTCCACACTCCAACAGAGATGATTCATTCCCCTTACAGTGTACATCGTCCAACCAGATGTGTCCATTTCCTGGTCCATATGACACTGGTGCAGTGGTGTTTGCAGGTGATTTACACTGGAGCTGCCGACAAACCACATTCACATTAGCCAAGTCCCAGGAGTCATCGCACACTGTACCCCAGGATCCGTTGTAGAAAATCTCCAGTCTTCCATTACAGATGCCTTGTCCATCAGCCAGCATAAGAGACAAGTGATCTGGACAATAAAAATGAGAGACACTAATGTGTAACAATTCACTACATGCAAATAACAATGGAATATATATTCAGATTGAAAACTATGTGATACTTAAGATATTTTTCTCCCGTAATAGCCAGACAAGAACAATAAGAATCACAGCCCAAAGATCATGGCATACCTCAGGACATAAGCTGTAGCTGTGAGGCTACTTGTTGTGAGGCTTTTGCTTAAATTTATTAAATATAAAATAAATGATATTGGACATAATATAGTACATCCACCCAAAGTTAATCCCATTGAGCCCCAGCATGCCCTTTTAAGCAAGTAAAATTTTTTTCACTGGAATAGACCCACCCGAACTACGCGGAATAATTTCTCAGCTGAAACCTTCCACCTCTGTCCTTGACCAGTACCAACCAGTTTTTTTTCAAAGAAGTCTCCAATGTCCTGATTGATAATGTAGTTAACATAGTGAACTCATCATTAGATATGACTGTCTAAAGACTGCTATGGTTAACCTCTGCTCAAGAAAAATAATCTCAAACCCTTTGTCTTCAACAACTTTAGACCAATTTCTAACCTTCCTTTCTTAAATAAAATTCTAAAAATGCAGTTTTTAAGGAGCTAAATGATTATTTGATTAAACACTCTGTTCTTGACAAGTTTCAATCAGGTTTCAGAACAAATCACAGTACAAAAACTGTAGTTGTTAAAGTAGTAAATGCAGACGGAGGCCATATATCTTTTCTTGTTCTATAGTTCTCTTAGACTTGAGTGCAGCATTTGACACTATAGACCAGCAGCATCATTATTTTACAGGGAGAAAGTTCTTTGTTAGTTGTGGTTATTCTACTTTGGAGATCCCTGATATTATATACTTGCAAAATACCCGTGCTTCACAGCAGAGAAGAAGTGTGTTAAAGAAGTTATAAAAATCACCAGCAATTTTAACTTAGTTACAAAGTGATCAAAAGTCTCGTTTATACCCCGCGTCCTCTCATTAAACTTGTATCTTGCGAATATCGTATTCGTCTTAGGCATGACAAACGCCAGCAGCAACGTGTCTATGAACTTAATTTAAAGTTAAGCTTTACACCTTGCTTTCCTATTCATTTGCATAAGCACAGTTCTTCACCAGCAATTATTTAATGTTAGCTCAGACCAGGCACTTAAAAGTTTCTCTCGCACTTTTGCTGAGTTTGTGCCAAACACTATTCTATCTCTGACCATCTCATCTTCATTTGCATAAGCACAGTCCTTCATCAGCAATTTTAACTCAGTTACAAAGTGATTAAAAGTCTCGTTTATACCCTGGGTCCTCTCAGTAAACTTGTATTTCGTGAATATCGAATTCGTCTTAGGCATGACAAACGCCAATGGCAGCGTGTCTATGAACTTAATTTAAAGTTACTGTAAGCTTTACACCTTGCTTTCCTATTTGTTTTCATAAGCACAGTCCTTCACCCGTAAGTCCTTCATCCAAAGTCTCGTTTATACCTCGTGTCTTGTCATTAAACTTGTATCTCGCAAATATCGTATTTGTCATAGGCATGACAAATGCCAGCGGCAGAGTGTCTATAAACTTAATTTAAACTTACGGTTTACACCGTGCTTTGTTTCCGCAGTAGCTGCACTTATGAATATGCTTGTATGTGTCACTCGCTTCATGTTCTTTTGCTGCCTTCTCAATTGTGTAATGCGTTTTTTGTTCAGCGCTCTTTGGAGCTCTTCCTTGTTCTCTACGTACTGCGTTCACAGTCAGTTCACGTGAGCCGCTCTCTTGTGTAATCTTGCGATGTCCACGGCTTTATTTAATATTAGCTAAGACCCGGCACTTAAAAGTTTCTCTCGCATTTTCGCTGAGTTTGTGCCAAACACTAGACCATCTCATCTTCGTTTCCATAAGCACAGTCCTTCACCCGCGAATATTTACCTTATATGGTCAGGCACTCAATTATGTGCGAGGCGTGATGATGCGGGAAGCAACTCTGCCTCACACGGCAACCGAGCTGCAGGCTATGGCCGTATATATGGTTGAAAGTAGGTTCCAGTTATGACCGTTACGCGTAGAATTTCGAAATCAAACCTGCCTAACTTTTGTAAGTAAGCTGTAAGGAATGAGCCTGCCAAATTTCAGCCTTCCACCTACACGGGAAGTTGGAGAATTAGTGATGAGTCAGTGAGTGAGTGAGTGAGTCAGTCAGTCAGTCAGTCAGTCAGTCAGTCAGTCAGTCAGTCAGTCAGTGAGGGCTTTGCCTTTTATTAGTATAGATGGTGTACCAGAAAGATCTATTCTGGGTCCACTGCTTTTTTCAATCTAAATGCTTCTTTTAGGTCAAAGTATCTCAAAGCACAAGGTGAGCTACCACAACTATGCAGATGACACACAGACACTGATGCTCTTGGCTCTCTGGTCCAATGCCTTAACAGTATTTTCAATTGGATGAGTAGAAAGTTTCTCAAACTAAATAAAGAAAAAACAGAAATCTTAGTGATTAGCAAATATGGAAATAACAAGAGTATTAGAAATAAACTCTATCCCTTAGGTTTAAAAGTCAAGACTGACCTAAACTTTAAATCACATATTAACCAGGTTACTAGGACAACATTTTTTTCACTTAAGGAATATAATAAAAGTTAGACCTCTTATAACTTCACAAGATGCTGGAAAATTAGTTCATGCTTTTGTTTTTACTCAACTTGATTATTGTAATGCACTCCTAACAGGACTACCTAAGAAACATCAAAGAAGACATCAAACGACTGCAAATAATGCAGCAGCCAGAATCTTAACTAGAAAAAGAAAATAAGAGCACATCTCTCCAGTTTTAGTGTTGTTTCATTGGTTACTTGATCATTCAGAATTGACTTTAAAATACTATTAATGATTTATAAAACCTTAAATAATCTCGCTCCATCCTATATTTTGGAATGCCTGTCCCCTTATACGCCAAGTCATAACCTTACATCTTCAAATGGAGGTCTGCATGTAATTCCAAGAGCCAAGCTTAAAAGAAGTGGTGATGGGGCCATTTGCTGTTATGCAGAAAATATAAATACTTAACCAATAGAAATTTGTATATATACTATAGAACATTTAAAAAAAACACTTAAAGCTCATTATTTTAAATTGGCTTCTTCCTAGCAACATTTTAGTTGTATTCCTAATAGACTATATGGGCATAGAATGATCAAATTCTTCAGGGATCCAGAATCTCTACTAAAATCTCTACTATTCTCTATCATTTCTGGTTCTTCTGTGGTGGCGATCTGCGCTACCACCACCTGATCAAGACAACATTCAGCCTCCTGTTGAGCTGACTTCATCAAATCCTGCCATATGAAGCCTGAAAAAAAGTGGACTGATTTAAGAACATTTATGTTAGGTAGAATGTCCAGTAGAGGCTGGGTGGTCTTTTGGCCTTGGAACCCCTGCAGATTTTGTTTTTTCTCTAACCTAACTGGAGTTATTTTTGCTTTTTTCTGTTCTCCCGACCTTTTTTTTTTGTTACTTATTTTATACTAGCAAAATACCCGCGCTTCGCAGCGGAGAAGTAGTGTGTTAAAGAAGCAATGAAAAAGAAAAGGAAACATTTTGAAAATAACGTAACATGATTGTCAATGTAATT
>JANRMT010062796.1:54297172-54308703 GCA_026402145.1 Polypterus bichir lapradei
CTTCTTATTGTTTCGCTGCCTTCTCAATTATATAATGCATGTTTTCTTCAGCGCTTTTTGGGGCTCTTCCTGGTTTTCTACGTACTGCGTGATTACGTGGGAGGCGTGATGATGTCAAACTCCGCCCCCACGGGTTTCAAGCTCATCTCCATTACAGTAAATGGAGAAAAACAGCTTCCAGTTATGACCATTACGCGTAGAATTTCGAAATGAAACCTGCCCAACTTTTGTAAGGAAGCTGTAAGGAATAAGCCTGCCAAATTTCAGCCTTCTACCTACACGGGAAGTTGGAGAATTAGTGATGAGTCAGTGAGTGAGTGAGTGAGTGAGTGAGTGAGTGAGTGAGTGAGTGAGTGAGTGAGTGAATGAGTGAGTGAGTGAGGGCTTTGCCTTTTATTAGTATAGATTATTGCCTGTCTTTAATTGTTTTTTTGTAAGTTTCTCTTTGTTGTCTTTTAAAGCTCCTTGATTTACATTATCTGTATGAAAATATGCTATATAAATAAATGTTGTTGATGTGACTACACAGGAAAGAAGATGATGGCATAAGTGATCTATTAAATTGAGCTCTTTCATGTTTCTTTTAGGCCTATTGTGATTGGCCAACACATTACTGGGCAGCTCAAAGAAAAAAACTCTTTTCTAAGGCTATAATTTGCTTGTGTTCTTTCAAAATCATTTAGATTCTTTACCTGATGATATAGTTCAGAACATTGTGAAGTATTGTGAAGTAAAGTGCCAAAGGAAGTTTGTAGATATTTTTTCTTACTGTTCCAGGTGGGCAAACAGTTTTACAAATTAACATATATATACGAAATACCTGTGTATGTGTGTGTGTTTGCATGTGTGTGTGTGTATGGAGCCACTTGCTCTGCTCATGCTCAACCACAGCCACAGAATTTGGTGTGAATTATATGGAAGATATAGAAGCTTATACAAGTGTGACTTGCACTTGATGAGATGGTGCATGCATTCATGCACTTTTACATTTTTTTGGCGCTTGTATGCACCTCACTTCTCATTCAAGCCAAGCAGACAAACTCAGCTTTGTGGTACATGCACATTGTACAGGTTCCAGCCTGTCCAGCTCAATTTGTGTCACTTCTGCACTCGACTACACGTCTGTCTTGGACAAGATACGACCTGTCCCGGCCCACTTAGCTGACACCTCTGCAAATTCACCAATATAGTAAAACTGCTAGGGAGTCTTCGGGTTGCTTTTTGTCCTGAAGGCCACATGCAGCTACTATTATTGATTTAACATTATTCTACTGTTTCAACTGCTTAATACAATAATTGCATAATTCAACATTTTTAAGCTGGTCTAAAATCAAAATTCTGTGAACTGACATGATTTATAAACAAATCAGAGGTTGTTATCTTAATTCATTGCAACACTTAAGGTTTATAGGAATCTACAAGTTAAGTTTATATCCTACAGAAGCTAAATCTTTTATCGGCTAACTAAAAAGATTACAATATGCAAGCTTTCAAGGCAACTCAGGCCCCTTCTTCAGGCAAGATAATGATTACATCTTACCTGAAGAAGAGGCCTGAGTTACCTTGAAAGCTTGCATATTGTAATCATTTTAGTTAGCCAATAAAAGGTGTCATTTTGCTTGACTTCTCACTATATCCATAATGGCTAACATGGTACAACACTCTAGTGCTGTAATGGTATAAAGAAGACCACAAGCATCTAATTTATCTCTTCAATAAAGTGCCAGACGGGATATGGGATATGAAATTCATCATGTGCAGAGAGTCTTGAGTTATACACTTTGTAAAGTTGAAGTCATTCAGGATATCAAACCTGAATACTGAACTAGGAGCTAACAATTAACTACACTAACTGTATAGTAGGGGCTGCTTCTTATTTAATTGGATTGCTAGCAGTAAACCATTTATCATTAAATAACTATATATATTGGAACTCCAAATGCCTTCTGCTCTCTATTGGTTTCCACTTAGATACTGCAAAATCCTTAAGAAATGTGTATGAGAATGTCACAGCTACTCTTTTATTTCTATAAACTACAGGTGGAGTTGCAGCTTATGCGAGAAGGAGAATTAAAACAGCAAAATTGGAAGGAATGTCAGAACAGAGCTGGAGTCAATTCACAGAAATTTTTTAAATCAACATGAGAAGAATTAAAAGGAAAAGACAGTGGCACAGCATAAGTATCAGGGACAAAATTGCACTAATAAAGGCTGTGGAGACAAATGCATAAAGGCTAGAAGAGCAGAGACAAATGCACATTATTAGTACATTTATCTTGTTAATCATTTCTCCATTACATACTGTATATACTGGGCTCGATTCTCATGTTCTTTCATAGACAGAGCTAGACTTGACATCTTGACGTTTTATTGGCTAACACATTAATTAAAATACACACAGATGTGTCAACTGCAAATTAATTTGGTTTAATGTTTGCAGAATACGCAATGTAAGCTATGCAGCACAAGACATGCAAATGAAGATATTATGTAAGACATTACGGTGCTACTCCATGGTGTATGTACAGCATGTAATGTACACTTTAGAGTTGTTCATCAACTGTTTTTTTTAACCCATTCCCACTGACATTCAGACATTGTAGTCTGCATAGTAATTTAAAATCTGTTAACAGAGGATAAACAATTACAAAATTAAAATTCTTTATGTAAAGATTTGCTTCTGAGATTTTAGTTGCTTAAAGTGCACATTTGGCTTCAGGCAGCAAGTTCCACTTTCATTTACTTAGGGTTGAAATGGAAACTTCATGCCATACAGTAAGACCATGTTCATGATGAACAGACATGCATCAAAGACGTATCATGGTGTCCAATTATAAGGTAGCATGAAGTGGAAAACAAATTTTCCATGTTCCATAGCTGTATCAATAAAATATTGGGCAAGCTGCATGAAGCCTTTAGTAGCTATGGAAGCTTATGGATTAATGTCTTAACACACAAATTAAACACAATTTGCTATTAGAATAAGAGGAAAGAAGTTGCAAGAAATAGAGAGAAAGTAGGAAGAAGTAAGAGAGAAGCATTAGAGCATGTTGATTATTTTTAATAAGGTTTATTGTTCTGATTCTATTACTTAAAGCCCAGACATGGCTGCATAATTAGAATGTGTAGGAGATATGCTGAAGGAGAAGAACATAATATTGCCCTTGTGAGGAGAAATGCCATAATAAGGTATTTGTGGCTCGCTACACTGAGAAATTAAACAATGAAAAAATTAACAGTGATGTATTGATAAAACAAAAGTAACACAAAGGATGAACATGGGGAGTAATCAAATTATAGTACAACATAAACTGAAGAACAACAAACATCTTGCTCTCTGGGCTTGATCCACTGTCTCTCCAGTTCACTCACTCCCATACTTAGACACCACAGCAGCACACAAAAGTAGTCCCTTTATCAAATTGATTTTTTCTCTGTCTCTCTTTAAGTTTAATCCTTGGCCACCTACTTACAGCCAGGCTGGAATTCCCTTTAGCCATTACTGATATTTCTAAATCTCTGAGATTTCTGTCCCCCTTAAATGAGTAGGTCTCCAAGATAATTCCACAGATGCCAGATCTATAACTTTCCCTTCAATAACCATTTCCTCTGAAGTGGCCAGTAACTTTTGCACCACTGGTCTTTCCACCCTGGAGTTACTCCCTTTATAGATAGAGTACTTTACTTGAAATTTTCGCTTTTTAAAGAACCTCATGAAATATTATAACAAACAATAACAACAACAACAAAAGCCACCCTCAAATACACACCAGAATTACCAAAAAGAAAAAAAGTCTGATTAGGCTAAACACAAAAGAGCTGTCATAGTAAGGCATATTGCCATAGGTATGAAGAAGCTCTAGTAGCATTTCTTGATACACCTTTGTTGAATGATATGTTGGCAAAAAGTACTCAATAATAGTGTGCCATGGAGGGGGTGTGCAGCCTTACCGATAATGTCCATGAGTTTTCTCTATAATAAGAGGTAAGGTTTATGGAAAAAGAAATCTGTCTATATTGTAACTCTCACATTGAATGAATCTGTAAAACTTGTTTAGTTAACAGAGAAACCAATCCATGCACACTTTAACCTTTAAAGAAGATGGGGAAAAAGTAAAAAATATAATAATATAATTAACAATTACTCTGTAATTCATTCCGTTGCTTGGTCAAATGAGATAAGATGACAAAGCGAGACATGGAGAAAAACAGTTTGTAAAATATCTTTGGAATTAAATGCTGGCAGTGGTTTAACACTGTACACTAAGAATACAACGCACATTATACTGATAATGTGTATTTTTCATTGTTTATTACATTATATCTGTAAATAATTCAAATGCAGTAATTTGATTTTGTTACTCTTGAAGTAAAGAGATACATGTTCACTCACCAGCACACAGAACTGCTGCATCAATATTGTCTCCACATTTGAATTCCTCTGGATGGCTGCAGTTCCTCAGATGTTCTTCACTCCCTGAGCACTGAAGTCCTTTTAGACACAAAGTTCTACTTCCCTTTTTGTATTTTGATGGGTTTGGACTTTGAGTCCTGGAGCCACAGCCAAGTTGTCTGCACACCACTGTAGCCTCTTTGTCACTCCAGGATTCACTAACAACTCTTGCCCAGGTCTTGTTGTAGTAAACCTCCACCCATCCTTCACAGCGACTGGGGCCACCGGATAGTCTTACTCCAAAATTCTCTCCTGGACAAATTGAGAACAGATAGGTTGAGAGTATGCACTGATACAGCATGTTGCTGAAGCCACCACACAACAAACAACCTCATGATCCCAAATTAGGACCCAAGTGCAGCTGTGAAATGGGTGCCAATCCTGTTACCAACCCCAAGAGTTTTCCCTGCAAGTTGGAGGAATTGCAGGTCACTTCTGGCATTTATGAGATTCAAACCGGTAACCTTCTGATTGACGGCGCAGATCCCTATCCACAGAGCCATTGCTCCACCTAAGAACAGATAATGGGGTGTTAAAATCTAAAGAAAGTGAAACAGCCTCATAAATGAAGATGGTTTGCTATGTTTTCACTTCATCTTTCTGCTGTTTCACATTTGTCAAAATTATATTATCACAATGTATGCTTTTACTGTAAGATGTACTGCACATGACATATGACAAGGAAAGGGGTATTTGCTTACACTATACACATTTCATCTCCTCTGTATCCACAATCTGGATAAATTTTACAGTCTTTTGCAGTTTAAAAGAGTAGACTCATGAAAACGTTTGGAATAACTGAAGCTATCAGTTTACCTGCTGTGTGTTATTAAAACTTGTCATTAAGAGCTACAGTTGACTACTATATAATAGCTAGTTCTGCACATTTCTCACAAGCAACTATATATTCTACCAAATATAGAAAATGCACAGGTACTGTATATGTAATAAAATGAGACTGAATACATTTTTAATTTCTTTTCAGCATCTCTGCCTTTGGCTTTATGTGTTTTTGTGCAGTCCTTTATGCATATATATTATCTTTCTTAGGAATGTAACTATATTTTAGAGGCTATTTTTCCTAAACAGGTCTACTGTATTTTAGAGACATGTTCTTATCAGGGTTGGTTGATTTTCATTCCAATGGCACATGATCTTTTCTGTGTTCATGTCACACACTCTTTCTCTCTTTTTTTCTTTCTTAACAAAGACACCAAACCTGATGTTGACATCATTAATTCTATGATTGTTGTGTTTGTGTTAAAACTGAAGTCAAAGTTATATGGTTAAGTAAGATCATAACACTGCAGTATTGTTTCTGTCAAGGCACAAATGTAACTCAGAGGGAAAAACAGCTATGGAGATAAAAATATGAGATACTTGAAGAGACTACACATCTTTAAAATAATGAAAAAAAATCCTCACAGTAGAATTTTAAAATTAAAATGATTTTATAAATACAGACAGTTCTATAAAGCAATAGACTTATGTAGATATACTGTAGAGAAAAGCATTGTAAAACTTGAAGCAATAAACTGGGTTGGCAATGACAAGTTTGAGTTTGTGATTTGTTTTAATGCTATGACTTGGATCATATTCTAATCTTGCCCTCTTCTGATGCTGCATATCCTAAGACAGAAACTTTTCTAGCTAGACTTTGTTTTTCTGAGTTTCTAATTATTGGGTTATAACTTTTACAATTCTCAGTGCTTTGGAAGTGTATAAATGCAAAAACTAAAACTGCTAAGTTTAACTTTTGTAGAGCAAATTTTGAGCAGATGCGACAAAGCCCGGGGGAGACAGACTGGAATAAGCTTTTAAGTATGGAGACAGTCAAGGAGCAGTGGAACAGGTTTAAAAGCATTTTAAATATAATGCAGAACAGGTACATACTTAAATTTGGAATTAGTAGGAAACTTACAAAAATCTGCAGTGGGTTAATAAAGAGTTGAAAAAATAGCTGCAAAGGAAAAACAGCTGTATAAAGTGATTAGATTAATAACACCAATGTGAATCGTATGACTTATGAGAACATCACATTAATCATCAAGAAGGATATTAGGGAGGCTTAAAGGCAGGTAGAGAAAAATAATGTATAGCAGAAAGATGACCCATAGAGAGTCTTCCAGTATTTTTGTAGTAAAAAAACTGTCAAGGAGGAGGTGAAGTGCAACGGGAATGGTAAAGGGAAATTTAAAAAATGCAGACAGGAAAAAGAAAATAGCCTCCCAGTGATAAAAGGGACTACTAAGGAGGTACCGATCGATATGAAAATTGTAAAGTAGTACTGCTTCGATTGATCAGGCTAAAATCAAACAAATCACCATGATCAGATAATATTTATTCTCAAGTCCTTAACGAGGTTAGCATATACATATACAAACCCTTGACGCATATTGTTTAGAAGTCACTGTACACTGGGGAAATTCTGATGGACTGGAAAATGGAAAAAGGCTGACTGGGTGGATCCTAGCAACAGTGCACCAGTTAGCTTAACATGCATCACAGGTAAAATAATAGATCTAAATATTAAGGAAAAGATTGAGCAACACATGACAAGAACAGGAGTTTTACTGAACAGTCGGCATGGATTCAGAAGAGGGAGGTCAAGTTTTACCAACATACTGGAATTCCATGAGAAAGAAGCAAAAGGAAAAGACCAAACTGAAGCATTTGATATTGTTTATCTTGATTTTCAGAAAGCATTTGAAGTGGGAGTTCAGGGTGATGTTTGTAGATGGGTGCAGAAGTGGCTCAGACACGGGAAGCAGGAGTTATGTTGCAAGGAACCTTATCAGAATTGACTGACATAAAGAGTGGTGTCCAGCAAGGTTTAGTGCTAGGCCCACTGCTATTTAAAATATATATAGATAATTTGGATAGAAATATAAGTAACAAGTGGTTAAGATTGCAAATGATACCAAGCTAGGAGGATTTGCAGATAATCTAGAATCCGTTGAATCATTACAGAGGGACTTGGACAACATACAGGCTTGGGCAGATTTGTGGCAAATGAAATTGAATGTGAGTAAATGTAAAAGTATTACATGTAGCAGGAGAAAATGTTAGGTCTGAATACACAATGGGTGGTCTGAAAGTGGAAAGTTTCTTTTTTATACCTGATCAAGTAGTTTGGCAAACCCCATCGCTGACCAACGAATGGCTCAGCTTCCAAGTACTATGCATCACACTGATGTTTCATCCCCCAGAGTGGTGTAATATTTTGGATTTTCCTAATCCTTTAGAGGTTTATTCTACATGATTTACATATTGTGCTGCCATCCGAATAATACTGTTAGTTAATTTCATTGTATTACAAATTATTCATTCTCCTGGAATATATGAGGCCTTAGATTAAATAGCAAAGGAATGGCTGTCCTTAATTATCTGTTACATAAAAGAGTAGATATAGCATTACTTCAGGGGACTTCTAGGAGATGACATAAAGCAGCTGTGTAATAGATGCAAGATCAATAATAACATCCTCTAAGACATTCAGGGTAGCAATTGTTTTCCATCACAAATTACAAATTAAAATACTGATGCTCAAATAGACAGTTACGGAAGGCCTTGAGATATCTTAATCCCTTACCTTTTTCTTATCTCTTCCATGTCACTTCTACTGAAGAATTGATTACATTCTGATTTCTCAATTCCTGTCCACCTCACTATAAGATGCTACATTGGAAGTCATAGGGCAGCCATGCTTTAGCTACACCTGTCACATTTTATACAGCGTTCACCCTGTTAGTGTATTAATATATCACTTCTGAAGTTCTGCACAAATCTATCAGCCACATTAGAACAATTCTTGTCAAACAACACTAATTCTATTGATGATCCAATTTACATTTGGTTAGCAGTTAAAAATGTGATTTGTAATTTTACAATAATTACATAAAGACATAATTTGTGGGATTAGTATGTCTGGTGAAGATCACGTACTACTCATCACTTGCCTAATACCATCCCTAAGGTGAAGCATGTTGGTGGCAGCATCTTGCTATGGGGATATTTCTCAGTGGCACAGACAGGTAGACTGGTCAGAATTGAGGGAAGGATGAATGTAGCTAAATACTGATATATCTATATATACCTGAAGTAAACCTTGCTGGAGAGTGCACACAATCACAGACTGGGAAGACGGTTCATCTTTCAGCATAACAAAGATCTGAAGCATACAATCAAGACAATGTTGGAGTGGTTTCAGGACAAGTATCTGACTGTCCATTAGTGGCCCAGAGCAGAGTCCAGACTTAAACCCTATAGACTATCTGTGGAGAGACCTGAAGATACAGATGCTTCCCATCCAATCTAACGGAGACTGAGAGGATCTGCCTGGAAGAATGAGGTAAACTGCCAAAATTCACGTGCGCAAAGCTTGTAGAAACACACCCAGGGAGACTTTAAACTGTAATTGTTGCCAATGGGGCTTCTACAAAGTACTCAATTAACAGTATAAATACTTACAGTATATGAATTAGTGATTTCAGCTATCAATTTTTAATAAATTGGTAAACCTTTCTGAAAACATGTTTTCACTTTGTCATTATGGGTTATTAAGTGTACTATAGAGTGATGGTCAGAAATGGCAAATGTATTTAAAATTAAATCTACAACACTAGACACTGTGCCTTACATTTACTTACATTAATTTTAATTTGTCAAAAATATGTCCTAACCTGTATGCTATCTTAGTCCCTCTGTAAAAATTTGTCTGATTCTACTGTACATTATCTGCCATTCCAACTAGTTTGGTATCATCTGCAAACTTAACAACTTTCTTGTTTATATTTCTTTTCATATTTTTATATATATTAAAAAATAGCACTAGCCCCAGCATTCTACAACACCACTTTTAACATTGCCTAATTCTGAAAAAGCTTAATTCGCCATAACCCTTTGTTTCCTGTATTTGAGACAATTTTGTAGCCACAGACTGTGTCCTTAATTTCCACTTCTTTTAATTAGACAGACAGATAGATAGATAGATAGATAGATAGATAGATAGATAGATAGATAGATAGATAGATAGATAGATAGATAGATAGATAGATAGATAGATTTGGGTTTTTACAGAAGCTCAATAAAAAAATAGATAAATAAATATGTTCACACTCACACACTGGTCTAAACACACACTGGAATGATTAAAAAGAAAGAAAATTTAAAAAAAAGAAAACATTTGATATGGCAGTCCCAGTCACAGTAAGGCATTATGCAGACATATTTCAGTTGATATAAAAGAGCCCCAGTAGCATTTCATGACACACCTCTGGTGAAAAATTAGTTGGCTGAAAGTCCCCAGTGTTAGTGTGTCAGAGAGAGGATATGCAGCATTGTTCATAATGGATATCAGTTTTGTTTTCATTCTCTCCTTTGCTATTACCTGCAGGGAGTCCAGTCTGTGTCCCATAACTGAGCATGACGTTTTAATTAACTTGTTGATTTGGTGAGTCTCTCTTGAAGTGATGTTACCAGACCAGCCCACCACAGCATAACAAATTGTATTGGCCATCACAGAAAATATCTGAAGGATTTCATTACCCACATTAAGGGAACACAGTCACGTAAGGTAAAAGAGTCTCCTCTGCCCTTTCTTATACCATTCCTCTGTGTAAAGAGACCAGTCGAAACTGTCACTGATGTGGACCCCCAAATACCTGTAGGTGTGCAGTACTTCTACATCCATCTTTGAATAGTGACTGAACATAGAAGCTCTATGGTGCAACAAAAATCAATAACTAGTTTCTTTGTTTTACTGATGTTAAATTGCAGACAGTTCTTTCTGCACCAAGAAACAAATTTCTCCACATGACTCCTAAACTCTGTCTCATCCCCCATAAGTACAGAATCATCTGAGAATTTCTGCAAGTGACATGACCTACTGTTATATTTGTAGTTAGAGGTAAACAGAGTAAAGAGAAATGGAGATAAGGACTGTTCATTGTGGTGCTCCAGCATTGCTCACATCCATATCAGAGAGTCCTTGAGTCTCACAAACTTTTGTCTACCAGACAGATAGTTTGATCACTAATCTTTCATGTGCTGTTTTAGCAAATGGCTTCTGAAAATCAAGATAAATATTACATACACCTCTCTTCTTGTATTCTTTTGTTGCTTTGACACAGAATTCTAGTATATTAGTGAAATACCATCTTCCGTGAGTAAGCATGTGCTGCTGGAGATTTTCCATAATAATTGCTTCCATTAATTTACTTGAGATGCACCTACAGTAAAGCTTACCGAACTATAGTTACTTGGATCAGTCTGATCCCCCTTTTTATACAACGGGATATTATTTGCTATCCTGCAGTCCTTAGAAATACCTCCAGTGTAGTGAGATTTTCTAAAAAATACATATCAGGTTTATACAAAAAATACTTTTTCCCCTTGGGATAATCTCTATCAAATTGGCTGTAGCCTTCTAGAAATTGACAGATGATCTGTCTATTAATGCTATGAAGACATCTTTTATCATTAGCTTTTAGCAGCACAGATTAATGGAGCATTCTGGGCCAGTCTTGTCAAGTGGTGCCATGACAAAAGGATGTGGTGCAGTGTTGGATAACTGTTCTTGTTGATGGCTAGGGCAACATCTCATGAAGTGTGGAGCCTACTTAGCTGATGATGCCTGTTCTCTTCTCCTTATTCGTATTGGGCATCTTAAGCCATGTAATTTCTTCATTTAGAATAACTGTCACTGTATATCTGTACTTGGCTGTGTTCAAATAAACATTTGGCCACAAAAACAAACAACTCTATGGTTGTGATTTTTAGTATATGTCACTTCTAAAAAAGTGTCAACAAACCTAAAAATTTTGAAAAGAGGTAAAGATTCTATTCTAGATGAAAATAAAGCCACCCTGCATTCAAAGTAAACTCGAGTGTTACTCAAGTTCTCTATTTGCTTGTTTTTTTATATTGCTTATACAGCAAAACAATACAGATCTATGATTTAGATTTAATTGTAAACAGCTTTCTGATAAAATGCATGTTTGTTTAATTTTTATATGGATACTAGCAAAATACAGCGGAGAAGTAGTGTGTTAAAGAAGTTATGAAAAAGAAAAGGAAA
>JANRMT010062796.1:54319584-54331655 GCA_026402145.1 Polypterus bichir lapradei
TCATTCCCATCTTCCACCACGGTTCCTTCCCAGCATTCCTCCACTTCCGGCCCCTCCTCCATAAATGTCCGTCAATGCCATCTTTTTTTGTCATGCACCGGGAACTTATTTGTTCGTGTATATTGACCTGTTTTTGTTATTATTGTGGATCAACTTTCAGTATACGGGGCCAGAAACCCCAAACCTTTATGTTGTGTTCTGATTCATCTTTTACAGTGGCGTAGTCGGCAGGATAAACAGTCCTGGAAAATGAGCGAAGGAAAGGATCTGAACACCGTGCTGCAAGGAATGAACGCGCAGATCCAGTCCCTGCAGCTAGTGCAAGCCATGACCAACCGGGAGCTGGAAGAGACGAAGGCCAAGTTGGCCGCGGCGCAGACGGTAAGACCCGATCCACCTCGACCGACGCCTCCCCCTCTGGTGCCCTTATCGGAGGCAGATGACGTCATGAGTCTTACTTGGGCATCTTTGAACGGACGGCCACCCGGAACCAGTGGCAGCGGTCCGAGTGGGTGTCCATACTGGCACCCTACCTGAAGGGACCCACGCAGCGGGCTTATTACGACCTCCCCGAGGAGGAGGCCGCGGATTATGACCTCCTAAAAATGGAGATCCTGGCACGCTACAGCATCACGCCGGGCCAGCTGGCAAGTGAGTGGAGGAACTGGCAGTTTGACCCTGACAAGCCGGCACGAGCCCAGGCCTTCGACTTCTGGGGCAACATGGGACGTTGGCTGCGGCCCGAGGGTCCCCAAGCCCAGAAGGTAGTGAAACAAGTGGCCTGTGAGGGTCTGGTCAATGCACTGCCCAGCTTCCTCGCCCAGCAGGTCCAGCGCCATCCTTATAAGGACATGCAGGATCTCCTGGAAGTCCTGGAGCACCAGCTCGCGGTCTTCCGAGCCGGGGGGTCGGAAAGGCAAGCTTGCGGGAACCGACAGGGACGGGTCGCCACCCCCGAGCCCATTTGACGCGCTGCGGAAGCACCGCCGAAACCCAAAGAGAAGCCGGCCTCCCCGCGCTGTTACAAGTGCGGTGAGGTCGGCCATCTACTACCAACCTGTCCGATGAACACGGAGCCAATGGACTGCACCTGGGCTACTACAGAGAGGTACTGTGCCCCGTCGCATCCCTTGGCAAGTCCTAATATGGGAGTGGTGTTAATAAATGGGCAATCGGTGGTGGCATTGTTTGACTCTGGCAGCAACATAACCATTGTCACTCGCCGTTATGTTTTACCGTGACAGTGGCTAAGCCAACATCTGCAAGTCACCTGTGTACATGGGGAGACCAGGTCTTATCGTTCCGCAAACTGTTATATCGCCTGGAAGGGGGAGTTAACTCGCTTGCCGGTCGCTGTGTTACCTGAACCCCCCCTATCCGGTGATTTTGGGACTGGTCGGACAGAAACTGCGGTAAGGCACACACCGCTCCCGGGGCCTCGTTGGGTCTGGTTATGAGGGGGCGAGGCGCCCCCCCGCGGTCCCCACGCCGTGCTCTCGGGCAGAACTTAATGACGCAGACACACAGGGGGACGCTTCTCCGGCGACGGACCCTGACCCGGAAGTATCAGCCGGGGAGGGCACGAGCCAGGGAACTCTTCCTGCCACTAGCTCTCAAGATCCATTGAATAGCCTGGATTACCAGTTTCCGTCCACGCCTGCGTCATTCAAAAGACAACAGTGGAACGATGATTCCCTGCGCTTTGCCCGGAATGCTATTGTTGTCCCTGGCAGCTCACAGGCTGACGAATCCATACCATGCGAGCCCTTTTTTGTAATGGAAAATGATCTGTTGTATCGTGTTGCGACTCATGAGGGGGAGGTGCGGAAGTTGCTGCTAGTTCCACGTACCTTCCGGCGGGAGATATGCGAACTAGCTCATGCTCACCTCTTAGGCGCCCACCTCGGGGGCCGAAAAAACCCTGGAGAGAATAAAGCTCCATTTCTACTGGCCCGGGGTCAACGAGGAGGTCCAGCGTTTCTGCCAGTCCGGAGTGTCAGATCCGCCAGATTCCTAGGAGGGACCGCGCTCCTCTCGTTCCCATCCCGCTAATCGATGTCCCCTTTGACAGAATTGGGGTGGATCTAGTGGGACCCCTGGAACCCTCAAATCGTGGCCATAAATATATATTGGTCATGGTTGATTACGCAACCCAATACCCAGAGGCGGTTCCCTTGCGCTCTGCTAACACAAAGAACATCGCATGGGAGTTAGTCAACCTATTTTCTAGAGTGGGCATACACAGAGAAGTCCTTATGGACCAAGGTACACCCTTCACCTCGGATACGTTCAGGGAGGTTGCCAGATTACTTCGTATAAAGCACCTAAAGACGTCTGTCTACCACCCGCAAACAGACGGGCTGGTAGAACGTTTCAACCAGACTCTTAAACAGATGCTACGCAAGGTAGTCAACGTGGACGGTAGAAACTGGGACCAGCTCCTCCCACTCGTGCTTTTTGCTTACCGGGAGGTACCCCAGGCCTCTACGGGTTTCTCTCCTTTTGAGTTGTTATACGGGCGGCAGCCCCGAGGACTTTTGGATATACTCAAAGAAGGCTGGGAGGCTGAGGCCCTGCCCTCCATCAATATTTTAGAGTATGTCGCGCAACTGCGTGACAGACTCGATAAAATCAGACCCCTCCTAAAAGAACACGTGACTCGTGCGCAGGCAGCGCAAGCCAGGTGTTACAACCGTAACTCAGTCCTCCGGGAGTTCCACCCAGGGGAGCGAGTGATGGTACTCGTTCCTACCTCCCATTCTAAACTACTAGCTCATTGGCAGGGGCCCTACGAGGTTAAAGAAAGAAAGGGGCTCGTCGATAATTTGGTTAAACAACCAAATCGTCGCCCGAGCGAGAGGATCTACCATGTGAATTTATTAAAACCTTGGAAAGACAGGGAGGAGTCTTCCGACTCTCGTAGATCCCTCCCCCTATTCACGTGCACATCTGCCCTTAACCTCGGTGATGAGCTGACACCCCAACAACGGCAGGAATTAACCCATGCGATCCTGGCTGTTCCCGAAGTAGTGAGCGAGTCACCAGGCCAGACTTCACTGATTGAGCACGATATAGTCACGGCGCCCGGAGTTGTCGTCCGGGAGAGGCCCTATAGACTCCCGGAAGCAAAACGCGCCAAAGTGGAACTGGAGGTTCAACGGATGTTGGACATGGATATTGTGGAGGACAGCCATAGTCCCTGGTCCAGTCCTATTGTCCTCGTCTCTAAGCCTGACGGCTCCTGGAGATTCTGTAATGACTTCAGACGTCTAATTCAGGTCTCCAAGTTCGACGCCTACCCAATGCCCCGGATAGATGACCTTCTTGAACGCCTGGGTACGGCTCGATATCTGACTACCCTGGACATGACGAAAGGGTATTGGCAAATTCCCTTAACGGCATCTGCTAAAGAAAAAACCGCCTTCAGTACCCCTAGTGGACATTGGCAATACAAGGTCCTTCCATTTGGGCTGCACGGGGCCCCAGCGACCTTTCAGCGTCTGGTGGATAGATTGCTAAAGCCCCACCAGTCCTAAAGTGCCGCCTACCTGGATGATGTAGTCATCTATTCCGGCACCTGGAAGGAGCATCTATTGCAGGTCTCCGCTGTCCTCATGACACTAGCAAAAGCCGGCCTCCGCATAAACCCCCGTAAGTGCTTCTTTGGTCTAAAGGAGGCCAGGTATTTAGGCTTCCTAGTGGGGCGTGGACAGTTGAGGCCACAATGTTCCAAAATAAAAGACATCCTGGAATGGCCCCATCCGAATACCAAGAGACAAGTGCAGCACCCTTGACCGACTTAACAAAAAAAGGCGCCCCTTTTACGTGGTATGGAACGACAAGGCAGAACATGCATTCGGTGACTTAAAAAAGGCCCTAACATCGGCACCCGTGTTAAGAACCCCGGAGTTTGGTCTTCCATTTATTCTCCAGAACGATGCTTCAGACACAGGCCTAGGCGCCGTGTTGAGCCAAAGTATCGATGGTGTCGAGCACCCCGTGATGTACCTAAGCCAGAAACTGTTGGACCGGGAGACCAGGTACGCGGCAGTGGAGAGGGAAGCCTTGGCCATTAAGTGGGCAGTGACACACCTACGTTACTACCTGTTGGGTCACGAGTTCACTCTGGTGACTGATCACGCTGCTCTACAGTGGATGTCACTACACAAGGAGTCGAATCCCCAGGTCACCAGGTGGTTTCTGGATTTGCAGCCATACAAGTTCGCCATGGCAACCTTCAGGCCAATGCCGATGCCCTCCCTCGTATTCACGACCTCTCGGTTAGGTCCGCCCGACCTGACGGTTCTGGGCTAAGGGAGGTGTCGTGTCACGCACGTGCGAATAGGGGGCCGCGGATGGACCTTAATACGTTCGCGAAGGCATATGCCAGCAGGGAGTGGCGGGGTACTAACCTTTCTCCTTTTGTTTTTCACAGAAGAAAAGACGCACCGCCGCCATGAGCCTCCCTCCTACAGCTTCCCGCACTACGCTACTTCCGCCCTTCCTCCGTCCACTGCTCATGACGTCATCATTCCCATCTTCCACCACGGTTCCTTCCCAGCATTCCTCCACTTCTGGCCCTTCCTCCATAAATGTCCATCAATGCCATCTTTTTTTGTCATGCACTGGGAACTTTTTTGTTCGTGTATATTGACCTGTTTTTGTTATTATTGTGGATCAACTTTCAGTATACGGGGCCGGAAACCCCAAACCTTTATGTTGTGTTCTGATTCATCTTTTACAATATATATATGTATATGTATATATATGCATATATATGTATATGTATATACAGTATATATGTGTGTGTGTATGTGTGTGTGTCTGTGTCTATATATATGACAGCAACACTCATATCAGTGACAAAACAATTACATTAACAATCATCTTACGTTATTTTTAAAATGTTTCCTTTTCTTTTTCATAACTTCTTTAACACACTACGTCTCCGCTGCGAAGCGCGGGTATTCTGCTAGTTTGAAATAAACAGAAAGTGCTCTGTCTACAGATGATCCATTTGCACATGAGAATATGAGAAATCCTATTAACTCACAGCACATAAAGGACCTGGTTCTGAGAGCCGTTGTGATCCAGGGGTCGAGAGTTTGCAGCTCGCCTCACGCAGTTACATCAGAGCAAATGTCCAGACTAGGATGTATCACAGTGTGATTAAACAACAAAACACAAGGCAATGAACTGAATTAAAAAATTAAATCACTTGTAACTGTATTTAAAATATTTTTAATTGTAATTATTATCATTCCAAACTCAGTGCACTATAAAATACATATTACAAAATGTAAAATATTTTTTTAAAAGTATAAATAATGAAAGCAAATGCAGTATGTCAAATGAATTATTCTATTTAGCTGCAAAGGAAAAATATCTCCCTTATACTGTTTATTTCAATAGGTTTACTTCGGTTTCCAGCAATGGATACTATGTTGTAGGTGTTGTGAGGTGGCATCCTATTTTGGTCTTCTGTGTCTGCTAATTTCTCATACTTTCACATTAAAACTCATATTATGTCTCTTTCAGGTACCGGTGCACGTTTAGTAGGTGGCAGCAACTCCTGCTCCGGAAGACTAGAGGTGTTACGGAATGACAGCTGGAAGAGCATCTGTGAGGCCAACTTTGATCAAAGGGCAGCTGAGATTGTTTGCCAGGAACTAAAATGTGGAGTTCCAAAAGAATATCGAGGAAGAATGTTTGGTCAAGGAACAATTTCAGTTTGGCAGAAAAAGATTCAGTGCAGAGGAAATGAAGCAAACGTTTTTGATTGCCCATCCTCAAAAACCTCAGCAGAGCGTTGCACTCAAAGGAATGATGTTGGCCTTGTTTGTGTTCGTAAGTTTTTGCTTTGCAAGGAGTACTAAAGCAGAGTTTAATAAATAAAACCCGATTCTTACAGTTCACTTCAATATTTAATAGCCATATTGCACAAAATCTTCTTTTGTTGAATTTTATCTTTTTTAAATGAAGGGCACAGAGTTTTACTGCTGTGTGTGCCAGTGTGATGCGCTGAGGCCAAGTACTATGTTTTATTCAATACAGAGGCCATTAAGATTCTGAAAGAAATTTTCATTGCGCAGGATTAGCATCCCTTTTTTGAAAGGGGCTGCCTGGAGTACAAAGTGTGCATTAAAATGTATACTGCTTGACTCTTTCATACTGTATAACATTCCACTTTGAGTAAATCATTTCTCTTTGCAAAATAATGACTAAGTTTCCTAAGTTTCCTAAGTTTTACTTTCTTAACAAAATGCATAAATGTTGAATTAGAACAGCATAGCTCAGTTGGTCTGGTTTTAGTTAAGCAAATATAAGTGGCATAAGAAATAAGACACAGGGGCAGCAAGCCTGGAGTTCCATTCTTCTGTAGTACCTCCCAAAAAATGCCATGCTGATAAACTTTTTCCATGTCTGCGGAGGTATCTGGCAGCAATTCTCAACATACTACCTGTTTGTATATTCCTAAACTGTTCAGCAGGCACTTCATCGATCTAATCTGAATTACAACCACCTGTGCCTCTCTATACTTGAGTGCTCAGTGCCCCAAAGTTCAATGAGTACAACTTTTATCTACACAAAAAGTTGAAAAATGTGTCATTTCACAGTCAAAAATTTAATATGGGACAAAATAATTACTAAATTAACCAAGTAATTTTTATATAGCCGCTTTAAATGGTGTTCTTGACTTAAACGTCTGTGGATAGTATTTGTTGCATAGATAGCCATGCTATTACTGATCACTGGGTCCTGAGACTGATAGATTTATAGATTGACAGATAGGATATGATAGGATTTGTAGACATAAAATTAAATCTATTCATGTGATGAGAAAATATGAGTAATATCTAAAAGGAAGTGTTATTACATAAATATGTAATATTTAGATATTACAGCAGTATATCTTAAACTGTATTCCATGGATCCCTAAGATTCCATGAAAGCTTACTGGAGTTCCACAAGCCATCAATCACAACACCTTCTGTCATGATGGTTACTAAACCACTTTATGGTTTGATGTAGCCAGTGTCACAGGATTATATTCATCATCGTACATCTACTTGTGTGCATTAACAAGACTGAACATATTAATATAACTGTGGGTTTTTTTTTAGTTTTTTACAAATATAAATAAAACAACACAAGTGAGATTTCTTTAAAAAAAAACAACAATTCAATTTCAGACCATTTTCCTTTAAGACAGGACCCAAGTTGTTTTCTTCTCGACTCTGTATTAATTTATAATCAAAGAATGATCTATCTTCTACTTAAGGAGATGTGTTGGATGATCCTTTCTTGTTATTTTATATTAGGTTGAAAATTTGAAGACATATTTACCTCAATAAATTTTGGTTAGAAATTAAAATTGTGAATATATGGACCTTTAAATGAAAAAGCTTTTATGATCTCACTCTGCTTTGCTTCTATGAGCATTATGTCAGTCAGTTATCTTCTAAACCTTTTAGTCCTCAACAGAGTTGCAGGGGTCTGCTGGAGTAAATCCCAACTAGCACAGGACGCAAGGCAAGAACAAACCCTGGACAGGATGCCAGTCCATCGCAGGATGAACACACACACACCAACCACACAATAGGGCTAATTTAGGATTGTCAATTTACCTATCCTGCATGTTTTTGGACTGTGGGAGGTGAAAGTGGATTTTCAAATCTTACTGCAACCAACTCAAAACATTGAAATAAGTGTGACACATACATTAAGACTACAGTAATTTCTGATTACATCTTGCCTGAAGAAGGGGTCTGAGTTGCCTCAAAAGCTTGCATATTGTAATCTTTTTAGTTATCCAATAAAAGGTGTCATTTTGCTTGACTTTTCACTACATTCATAATGGCTAACACGGTACAACACCCTAGTACTACAATTATTTTTCAAAAATTTTCACAGGGGTTCCATGAACTTAAATGTTTTTACGTAGGGTTCTGCAGTTTCAAAAAGTTTAAGAGTCACTGTATTACACCATAATAGAAAGGCTAGCAGACAGTGCTACATTTGAGTCTTCATTTTATAATGACACAGAATATAAAAAAGAAGGCATTCGGAGACCACATGTTTAGTTGTTACAGAGCTTATTTACATTATACAGTACATGTTAAATTATAATGTTGCATTTATAAAAATCATAATTTTTCTTCCTGCAGAATTTGTTTTGTCAAGCATGTGCTGTAGAGGTGCAAAATATTACATAATTAATTGTCATTTATGTCTTTATCTTTGCACTTCATGAAGATGTATCTCTGTATTTCCTGAGATTAGTATCATTTCATTCTATAAACAGCCATGCCCATTCCCTCAGACTGTTCTTCAAATGAAGCAAAAACTTAATGAAAAGTTTCAATTGAATTTGTCTCATTAATTAATTGCTTAGTCTTCACATATTATTTATGGTAGGCATGTCAAACACGTGGCCCCCGGGCCACTTGCGGCCCGCAACAGAAATCTGTGTGGCCCGCATGACAGATCCTAGTTAGCACTAAACTTGTACAAAATGATTACTATCATTTGTGATTGAATCATTCTGCATCTTTGGCGTTACTTATTGACTTTTCTTACTTCTGCCTTCTGACAAAAGCACGTTTTCCCATGGCATTACGGTACCGGAAATGTCATCAGCTAGTATAGTTGCAGCCGCGAAGTCACAACTGAATTGCTAGGCTGCGGTCTCGGCCCACTACCGAACCGCGAGAGAACTCCCAGCAACGGAGACTCACTCAGTGAAGGGCTACAGCAAAAAGGCTGCCCCCTTCACTAAGGACACTTTTCAGAACGCTAGGCGGGCAGGGCTTTGCAGCGGCACAGAGAGAGGAGAGACCGCTGTGAGAGAGTATTACAACAAAGTATTTTTATGTTTCTGACAGTTTCCCCATATGACACGAGTCCACAGAAATTTCGTTACTACGTAGTACATTCATCAGTAGATAATTTCATTACAACGAAGTGACCATGAAATGCTTGAATGAATCATCCACAGAGCAGTTAGTTCTGTGGTCACAGCTCAGTTGTGGACATTTGCACAACGATCCCCAAACAGAAACATTGTAAAAAAATGTTCTTTCTTCGAACATTACTCGCACTGTTTTTTTGCTGTTTTTTTTTGTGTGGTTTTAAGTGATACCTTTTCCTTATTGCTCGTCAACATTTGAAAAACATCCATTGGAATTTAACTCATTGTCACCCTTCTATAGAAACGGCATATTTGCTATATGCAAAAAAGAAGAAAAATCTTGGGTTGCAAACGTATGTGAACTGCTGCATTTGAAGACACCGAAAAAGCCGTTTTTGTGTGGTTGCAGTGATGCTTGTTCAAGAAACATTCCAATTCATGCGGCACTCTTTCAAGAAAATATGAGGTTTTTAAACTCTCTTGGGATCCGGACAAACAATCTCACACGTGGCAATAGCGCTTTGGGACACACTTCAGCGTGTCGTTCACGTTGGGTGGGGTGGATCCCAGATCCCAAAAGAGTTCAGAAACCTCACAATATGAAGAAGAAGAATAGAATAACTGTGATGCCCACAACATGCTTCCGCATTTAGATAATGTTCACGTTGAATTCCTCCCACCCAATTGCACAGCAGTGCTTCAGCCATTGGATTTGGGCATCATTCGCACCCTGAAAGTGTATTATCGCAAGGAAATGCTGAGAAAAATTCTCGTCAGCATAACTTGTAGATAGGAGAAGATTAAACTAACTCGAAAGAAACTATTGATGCTGCTTCCATTTCCAACATCCTATCTTTGTGATGCACGTTTTCTGCAGTGACAGCAACCAAAACGAGATTAAGGAGTAGACTGAACATAAGCAACACACTTCGCGTGTCACTGTCTTCCATCCTCCCCAGATAGGATCGTCTGGTTGCAGGAAAACAAGCTCAGGGCTCTCACTGATTCTGCATTATGGTAAGCTGTATAATTTCTATTACTATATTATACAGTAACTTAATAATAATAGAAATGTAATGTAAGTTGTGTATAAAACTGCCCTACAAACCCTCCCATAATCACCCACAAACTCCAACCTCCAACAACCCACCCGTCCCTGGAAAAATTTGCTTCTAGTAAAGCGGTCCTTGGTGTCAAAAACGTTGCGGTCCACTGGGCTACACTACTGGCTGAGCGGCTGAGACTGGCCACTGGGCAGAACTGACCATCATGAGTAGTAATAGCTTGCATATTTTCACGTTTGTTTTGCTATAGTTTTATGTAATTTTGTGCTAGTATTGTAACGAACAGTTAGTGCAGACTACAGCTGAAGATCTGAAGTGGATGTGAGAAGTTGGGGAGTTGTTTATTAACAGATTTAGTTAGTGTAGGTCAGGAGGCTTTTTGCATATCAGCTTATTTTACAATATTAACTTTGAAGTAAACTTAGTAAAGTAAAATTTGATTTTTGGAGGATTTGTTTTCCAACATGTATTACTGAGCAATGAATTCAGTGAGCGTTTTCGCGATTTCAGTTCACACGAAGAGGACTTTGTGCTGTTTACGTCACCATACTCTTACAACATTGAGAATGCGCCTGAGAATATCCAAATGGAATTGATTGAACTGCAGTCAGATTCTATTCTGATGGCAAAATACAACGAAGTTTGTGTGCCAGGCTTGTATGCTTACCTGCCACCCTCGTATGTGCAGATCCATAAGTTGGCATCAAGAGTACTGTCTATGTTTGGAAGCACTTACCTTTGTGAGCAATTGTTTTCGTTAATGAAAGCTACCAAAACCCCACATCGCTCAAGACTTACTGCCGAGCACCTTTCATCCCTCATAAAAGTTACAGCTGCACAAGATTTCAAGCCTGATATTGACGAACTGGTTACTAACAAGAGATGCCAAGTGTTGGGACAAAAGAAATAAATCTCAAACTGTAAGACTCCTATATAAGCAATGAATATAATATAACGAATATAATATAATAATATAAGGACTTAGCTGAGAGGCTAAGACTCTAATTGTATGCTGTTGTACAGAGATTGTATGGAAATAAATTGCTTTTCTTTAAACTTTAAGTGTTGCATTTTTTAAAGTTTTCAGTATTGGAAAGAAACCTACAGTAAATTTGTATAAGAGTATAATAGTATTTGTTACAGTGTGGCCCTCTGACGCACGTATGGCAGTCGAAGTGGCCCACCAATGGTAGTGAGTTTGACATGCCTGATTTATGGTATGTGTTGAAACCTAAAATAACGAACATTTAACTTATTCTTATTGGTAAGCCTTACTGTTCAGCCCTACTTTACAAAAATCTTTTGGGTACCGGAACAAAGTCATGTGCACAGATATTAGAAGTATTTGCTCTTTTTAGATATGATGACACCAGTGCAGTTGTTTAACTAAATTTACACAGTTTCTTCCGATGATTCTGTCCTACTTCTTTGCTCCACAGCTTACAGACTGGTGAACGGCTTCAGCTCCTGTTCTGGTTGAGTCGAACTTTACTATGGCCAGCAGTGGGGGACCGTCTGTGATCGCTACTGGGACCTGCAGGATGCCAGTGTTTTCTGCAATCAGATAGGGTGTGGATATGCAACTGAAGCTCCTGGACAGGCCAAGTTTGGAGAAGGTCAAGGAGAAATCTGGAGAGATAATCTTCAATGTGAGGGAAATGAATCTGACCTGACAAAGTGCCCAGCTCTTGATTATGGACAAGAGGAGTGCACACATAGGAATGATGCTGGAGTTATTTGTTCTCGTGAGTATTTTCACATGATTTGTTCATCTAAATGATTTTATTTAGACAGCTTTTCTTTAGTTAGCTGCATATCAAATCAAGTGTTGTTTCAAGGTTCACAATACTATGGCAAGCCAAATTAACATTTAGAGATACTTCAAAATGAATTTCAGATATCTTAAAATGTAATTTACTTTTTAAATATAAATGATATTTGATATATATGAAATATAAATGATAAAGATAAATGCCCTGCAAATGGGTGTAATTAACACTAATATCCATCAATACATCCATTCAATAAAACCATTTAATGAATTTCCAAGAAGGCATGGATTTGACACCAACATCAATTTGAAAATAAAACAAACA
>JANRMT010062796.1:54339777-54359005 GCA_026402145.1 Polypterus bichir lapradei
TGAGGTAAATGGGAGGGGAGATGATGACGTGACTCCCCCACCCGCCTTAACTGTCAATCCTCCACAAACACAGTCTCTCGGAATTTGCATAAGCACACCCCTTCACCTGCAATTTTAACTTAGTTACAAAGTGATCAAAACTCTCGTTTATATCCTGCGTCCTCTCATTAAACTTGTATCCCGCATTATCCTTGGGCACGAAAAGCACCAGCGGCAGCCTGTCTATTAAGTTAATTTAAAGTTTAGGTTTATACCTCGCTTTGTTTCCGAAGTAGCTGTACTGATGAATATGGTAGTATGTCACTCGCTCGCTTCTTAATGTTTCGCTGCCTTCTCAATTATATAATGCATGTTTTGTTCAGCGTATTTTGGAGCTCTTCCTGGTTTTCTACATAGTGCGTTGACAGTCAGTTCACGTGATTACGTGGGCGGCGTAATGATGTCACACGAAACTCCGCCCCCACGGCGGTCAAGCTCAACTCCATTACAGTAAATGGAGAAAAATACCTTCCAGTTATGACCATTACGCGTAGAATTTCGAAATGAAACCTACCCAACTTTTGTAAGGAAGCTGTAAGGAATAAGCCTGCCAAATTTCAGCCTTCTACCTACACGGGAAGTTGGAGAATTAGTGATGAGTCAGTCAGTCAGTCAGTCAGTCAGTCAGTGAGTGAGTGAGGGCTTTGCCTTTTATTAGTATAGATTAAGCTTTGTCTAAAGATCAGAAGCCATTCATTGTAACACATACAAAAATAGAGGACTTTGAGAAAGGGGCAAAAAACTTTTTTTACAGCACTTTTGATCATTGGTGCTTCAGGGCATATTAAAAAGATTGTAAGAATCAGCTCCAAAAAGATAAATAAGGCACAGCATTAAGTCAGCATTTGAAGACAGTTCCTGGGCTAAACAAGGTGGAATGTCAGGTACCTTAGAGAAGTCAGCAAAATAACTATAAGTGGACTTTTTTCCTCTGAATTCAGACTTTAGCAGATATGTGGCAGATGTAAATTAATGTAAAATGTCATGCATAGAAGCTGGTTAAGGATAAATTTAAACGGATAAAATCTTTTTATTTTCATTTTTCTTAAGGAATACTATAGATACATGCAATAAGTTACCAAGTTTTGTGGAAGATATTAGTACTTTGGGGACCTTCAATTCCCAACTCTATAGTATTTTACATAAATTTTCAAAATAGTTCATACGTTCTTATATTATAAATCATATCTGAAGACACACACATTTTTATCGACCTACAACTAATTCAGTATAACTAAATGTTGTATCAGTAAGTATGCATGGAAAATAAGAAAAAAATAATATAACTCTTTGTAGTAGACTCAGAAATGCACAGTAGTATCATCTATAAACTACTTCATTACCATGTGCCACTGCAATCTAATATTAACTTTTGCATGAGAAAGGCAAGACAGAAATGGGAAAGGAAGCTGAGGTTTTCTCTTTTTAAAAACTCTGAGTTGCAACAACCAGTTTATGATATGCTTTTAATAATGCTGTAGTAACTGAGTCAACAGGAAGTATGTTTTTTTTGCAGATTATTGACATCCAATAAAAATATAGCATTGTCACTAAATAGCTTACTGGAGCCAAAAAAGAAGACTTCAAGATTAAAGCTTTAGACCAAAATTAAAGAAAATTGCAAATTTCTAAATTTAACCTCTGTAGTGAATGCTTAGAATGGGCTAATCTTATATAAAGTAAAATTGCATTAATATTTATCCATTCATTCGTCTTTGAAACTTTAATCCAGTTCACTATCAAGGGGTTTTCAATTCATTTTGCATGAGTGATTCTTCAACTGCAAAGGGACAGAGTGGCACAAAATAGCAAATAAGTTACATGCTGTAGCACAACAATTGTGGCTTTAGGTCAATGAGAATTTCCTATGATTTTGATTGTTTTGTTTAGAGTTACGCTTATTTTTGAAAATATTTTCTCCTTGAGTTTAAGTTTGTCAGAATCAGAATATCTTTATTGTCAATGTAAGAAATACAACGAAATTAGGTGCAGTCCCCGTGGTGTCAAAATATAAATAAATATAATTACAAAAGGATAAGAAGAAATAAGGTAGAACACAAACATTTAACATAAGACCTTAATTGCACATGAAACACTATTGCACAAGATGTCATCTATTGCACTGCTTCATTGGAGGTGATTAGGTGGTATTCAGTGACCTAATAGCAGCAGGGTAGAAACTGTTATTCAGTCTATTTGTCTTTGTTTGATGCTTCTATATCTTTTGCCAGATGGCAACAGTTGGAACATAGATAGATAGATACTTTATTAATCCCCAAGGGGAAATTCACGTACTCCAGCAGCAGCATACTGATAAAAACAATATTAATTAAAGAGTGATAAAAACACAATGCAAGTTAAAAAATGCAAGGAGAGAGTGCAAGGCAGGTATAACAGTCTATAATCTTGTATAGTGTTAACGGTTACCCACCCGGGTGGAATTGAAGAGTCGCATAGTGTGGGGAAGGAACGATCTGCTCAGTCTGTCAGTGGAGCAGGACAGTGACAGCAGTCTGTCATTGAAGCTGCTCCTCTGTCTGGAGTTGGTACTGCTTAGTGGCTACAGTGAATTCCCCATGATTGACAGGAGCCTGCTCAGCACCCGTCGCTCCGCCACACATGTCAAACTGTCCATCTCTGTGCCTACAACAGAGCCTGCCTTCCTCACTAGTTTGTCCAGGTGTGAGGTGTCCCTCTTCTTTATGCTGCCTCCCCAGCACACCACCGCATAGAAGAGGGCACATGCCACAACCGTCTAATAGAACATCTGCAGCATCATATCACAGATGTTGAAGGATGCCAGCCTTCTAAGGAAGTATAGTCGGCACTGTCCTCTTTTGCACAGAGCATCAGTACTGACAGTCCAGTCCAGTTTATCATCCAGCTGCACTCCCAGGTATTTATAGGTCTGTACCCTCTGCACACAGTCATCTCTGATGGTCACGGAGTCCATGAGGGGCCTGGGCCTCCTAAAATCCACCACCAGCTCAGGTGTAGGTGGTTTGAGTCGCACCATTTAACAAAGTCCTTGAGTAGGTTCTTATACTCCTCCTCCTGCCCACTCCTGAAGCAGCCCACGATAGCAGTGTCGTCATCAAACTTTTGCACGTGGCAGGACTCCGAGTTGTATTGGAAGTCCGATGTATAAGGCTGAACAGGACCATAGAAATCACAGTCATGAGCGGGGTGTGAGGAGTCTTTCAAGATGTTTTCCGCTTTCCTGTGGCAGCAAGAGCTGTGTAGTTCATCCAGAGAGGGTAAAGAACAGCCGATGATCTGCTGGGCAGTCTTTACGATCTGCTGAAGTGTTTTCCTCTGCGCTGTTTTGCAGCTGGGAAACCACACACAGATGCAGTAGCATAGAATACTCTCAATAGAACAGTGATAGAAGGACACCAGCAGTTTTTGAGGGATGTTATTTTTCCTGAGGACTGTCAGGAAATAAAGTCTCTGCTGAGCCTTCTTTGCCAGCTCAGCTGTGTTCACACCCCAGGACAGGTCTTCTATGATGTGAACTCCCAGGAAGTGGAAGTCTGACAACCTCTCCACACAGTCCCCTCTAAAGTAAAGTGGTTTGATGTCTGTTTTCTTTTTCCTGAAGTCCACAATGAGCTCCTTGGTCTTAATTGTGTTCAGGAGCAGGTTGTTGTCAGTGCACCATGCTGTCAACCACTCCACTTTGTCCCGGTAGGCAGACTTATCCTCCCCAGAGATGAGCCCCACCACAGTGGTGTTGTTTGCAAAATTGATGATGGTGTTGCTGTGGTGGGCGGGGGCACAGTCATGTGTGTACAGTGTGAAGAGCAGAGGGCTCAGCACACAGCCCTGATGAGAGCCGGGTGCTGATGTTGATGGCCGAGGAGATGTGAGGGCCCACCCTAACCCTTTGTGTGCGGTCTGTCAGGAAGTCTTTAATTCATATACAGGTGGAATACGGGAGTCCCAGAGCTAGCAGCTTGCACACTAATCTGTGAGGGAGGATGGTCCTGTAGTTGGTGAAGTGCTGGACTTCCTGCCAAACCTGCCTGCTGTTATTACTGTCCAGGTGCTCCTCAATCCTTCTCCTGTAGTCCCTCTTAGCCTTTCTGATGCCTGTCTTTAGGTTGGACCGTGTCATGCTGTAGAGTGCCTTGTCACTACACCTAAAGGCAGTGTTCCTTTCCTTTAGCAGCCACTGAACCTCTCTTGTCATCCAGGGCTTCTGGTTTGAATAGACATGGATATGTTTCTCAACTGTGACAGTGTCAATGCAGGTTTTGATGTAACACAATACACTGTAGAGTTCCAGGTGTGGATTTTCAAAAATGTCCCAGTTAGTCCTGTTGAAGTAGTCCTGCAGCTGCAGAGACGCGTCATCAGGCCAGGTTATGGTGGATCTTCTGGTGGTAAGAGCAGATTTGCAGAGAGGGGTGTATGCAGGAATCATCAGCAGTGACATGTGATCAGACTGGGCCAGGTGTGGAAGCTGTTTAGCTCTGTAGCCCAGCTTGATGTTTGAGTAGACCTTATTAGTGTGTTGGCTCCTCCAGTAGAACACTTTATGTGCTGGTGGAGTTTGGGGAACACTCCTTTTAAGTCCATGTGATTAAAGTCTCCTGCAATAATGAGCACTGCATCAGGGTAATGGCTCTGTTGGCTGCTAATGCTGCTGTATAAATGTCTCAGAGCCAAGTTAGCATTAGCAGCTAACAACATGTGTAAACAACGGTGATCATTACCACATTGAATTCCCGTCTTAAATAGATAGGTCTACCTTTCACAGCCAGGGGAGCAATGTCTAAGCACTATCACTGCATCCATGCACCAGTTATTATTGATGTACACAACCCCCCGCTCTTACCGGAGTCTCTAGTCCTGTCGTACCACTGCGATGTATAACCTGTTAGCTCAACAGCCGAGTCCAGTATACATGAATAAAGACAGGTTTCCATGAACACAAACAAGCAACTGTCCTTGATCATGGGGGCTGATGCAACCTGAAGCCTCAGTTCATCCATCTTGTTGACAATAGTTCTGGCGTTAGCTAGGAAAAGGCTTGGAAGCGGAGGTTTGTGAGGCTGTCTCCATAGCCTAGCTAGCGCGCCGACCCTGCAGCCTCGCTTCTGCTTCCTCTCTCTGTGCCGCCTTCGTCGTCGGCCTCCGGGGATGGTAATCCACGGGGAGCCGGGTGTCCTGGCTATATTCACCGGAACGCTGTGCGAGTAAAGGAATTCTGCCGTAACACTCCTCTCACAGCAGACTTCGATATTAAGATCGTCTCGGTTGTAGTATAACATGATGTAGAATGAACTAAAATCAACACACACACACACAAAACAATCTTTAAATCTTTTGGTTTTTTTATTAACATTATTTTACAGCCACTGCAATTTTGTTGTAATCTTGCAGTGACCAGAATTTGCAGTATATGATGTCAGAAGTGCTCTAGTACAGAGGATCCTTAGTTCATTACTGGAGGACTACTGTGGCTGTCTACATACTGTTTTTGTTTTCATCTCCCAGTCATTTTCCCATGCTTCTTGGCCTTTAGTGTTTTGCACAGAATCTAATTAAATGTATTATAGGTCTGTCATGTAAACACTCATAAATTGTAAGTATTCCTTCTCGATAAAAATGTGCTTGTAACATGATACAGCAGGGAACAGAATCCAGAATTTCACATAGTAGGTATTATCTTCACTAGCTGCGCTACTCATCTAAAACAGGTTGAAATCTCAGCAGTCAACGTAGAGCTCAGCATATTCACTGTTAAAGTTTGTAGTACACCATCAATTGGAATATATTTTGTAATAAATATACAGTTTTGCTTGAAAGTTTGTGAACCCTTTAGAATTTTAGAACTGGTTTCTCTTTATCTACTTTTAGGACTTGAGTGAAAATGTGATGATGTTTTAGATCATATTTATGCAGAAATATAGAAAATTGTAAAGGGTTCACAAACTTTCAAGCACAACTGTAGTAGTAAAACGCATTACATTTTTCATTCCAAAAGATGGCACATCACAAAGCTTACCACTGCTTTTATGACTCTCCTACCAAATGGCATATAACACTGACATAGCATGCAGTGTGAAACTATATAGGCTCCCGACCCGGCACAAAGAGACAGGGAGGCATGTGTAAAAATAAAACGAAGATTTATTGTCTTCACCTGTAGGGCACGTCTTCCCCGTGTCCCACAGGCACAGCACAGTCCCACATAGCACAAAACAACAACAAAAGGTATACTATTCTTCTTCCACTACTCCTCCCAGGCAACCTCGTCCTCCTCCCAACTCTGGCCCCTTGAGTGGTGGCTGCTGGCCCCTTTTATCAGGCACCCGGAAGTGTTCCAGGTGGTTGATTGCCGAGTTCTGGCTGCACTTCTGGGTATGGCGAAAAGACTGCCCACAAGGGCTCAGGAGTCCCAGCTGCAGCACCCCCTGGCAGCACCTGCGGGACCCAAAAGGGCTGCACCAAACTTCAATTTCCATGGAGCCCTGCGGGAAACCGAGGCACTGCTCCAACCCAGGGGGGTTGCCATCTAGCATCCAGGGGAAGGTATTGCATAGTCCATGGCTGCTCCCCCGAATATATAGTGAAGTTGTGTCCAGGCATGGACCCCGGCCGTTCGCCACAACAGATACATAGACATGCATACAGAGACACTTGTTGTTTTATTAAGGTAGGTTAGAGACCATCAAATCAAAGAAATGTATTGTGTATTGTGGGCTTTAACTTGTTCAAAAATGTTTACTGATCACTTGCTTAAGCTGTGTCTTTTATAAGTATAAAAGTTGTGGCAAGTGGCTGGGGGGCAGACCCAGACGGGATGCCTGGAAGGATCGGGAGGCAGACTATACATCCCCCAGGCCATGAGGGAGTAACCGCCCTGGGTAGTGTGGGGACCACGGGAACGGAGCAGGGAGGCTCAACCCCATTGGGGCCCATGGCCACCACCAGGGGGCGCCCTGAGCTTCATAGAGCCCGGGATGTCTGCACTTCCGCCACACCTGGGAGTGCTGGTGGAGGAACTTCCAGGGACGCCCGGAGTGCTTCCTGGTGCTCATGCGGCACTTCCGCCACACCAGGAAGTGCCACCGGAAGGACATCAGGGAGCACCTGGAGTACATCCGGGTGAATATAAAAGAGGCTGCCTTCCTACATTCGAGGATCCGGAGTTGGGTGGAAGAAGGCAATGCTTGGGAGTGAGGAGGAAAGGCAGCCCGAGGAGGACCATTGAAAGGCCCCAAAAGTGAAAGGTTTTTGGTGCTGGAGCACTGTGTGTGTGAGGGACTTGGACTTTGGGGACCTTGTATAATAAATGCGTGTGTTTTTTAGAACTGCTGGTGTACGTCTGTTTGTGTCCCGGCTGTCTCCTCACAAAGTCTATATTTTAAATGTTTCTTATTATTAACTCAAATAAAGCGGAAACACAGCAAACAGTTGTAAATGCAACATTCTTAATCACACCAGTGTGGCAATGCTATCCTTCATTTAGCTTCTACATCCCTAACTGAAGATGTGTGCAGACACCACAAGATATTATTTTGAGACTCCATATAATAGAAAAATCACTGTTTCTTTCAATTTCATGCAAGCTGCATAGATACAGTAGCTTTTTATATAATTATTTGCAATGAAAATGCTGTAGCGGGTTGGTTGCTGAGAAGAAAGGCAGGGATAGAGACTGAAGTGAAAGAGGTAAGACGGGCAGGCGAGGCAGACTCTCTATGGAGGAGCGTTGGGAAGACGAAAGAAGCTGGGCAAAGTCTGAAATGAAGCCAGTGCACAAGTAACGGCCATATTCTTTCTTTCTTTGGAGTTGTTGTGTGTAACTGTGAGAGAGGCAGTAGTACGACATTGTTACTGTTTGAATTTGTTATTTTGGCAGCAGTTTCCTATGGCAAAAATAGGAAGGTTGCAGAATTGTAAGTTTGCAATGAAAACGCTTATTTTGGGTTTGACTACATTTGGTGTACATGTGCCTTACTGCTGTCATGCTGATGCTTGTTACAATACTTACATTTTGTACTTGAATCAAAGTATGTAAAGGGGAGGAAAATGCATTTTAGGACTCTTCTATCCATAAGACTCTTGTCTGAAATGTCTTTTTTCACAATAGGGTGGTGAACCAAAACTGATCCTGGCAGCATCAGATGAAAGACATCAACAATGACTGGTTGGGTTCGTAACCTGTTTCAAAGTTCACTATTGCAAATATGCATAGTTGTCTATTTTGATCAAGCTTAGAACTGGCAGTCAATGAGAATGATAATCTTTACATTATTCTATTACTGTATTGCAGGAAACTATTATATGTTAAGAAAGTCAATAAAATGGCAGGAGGAATGTGAAAAATCCACACAAATCGTATCCAAGTTAGTAACTGTACCAGTATCCAGGTCAGGTGGAGAAATATGTGTTGCACCACCATGCTGACCACTTTTGGGAAAATGTCTTACATGCTCAAACGTAAATAAATTTCACTAACTTACACTGATACTTAGTATTTTTACATGTTTTGTTTTACATGGGCACAAGTGCTCTTGGCAATATTATTTATGATGAAAGACATGCAAAGTCCTTAGCCAGGTTGCTATTCATGTAATATTACAGAGGCAAATTGAGAGCACTACAGAGTGCAGGATAGGTACAATAGCAGGGTGTTGTGTACATAGACTTCACACCTCTTGTTTAAACTCAGTACTCAATACCTAACCTAACCTAAATACCGGACTCACAGTCCACTTTGAGTTGTGTCCATATTGTATGACCAAAGACGGAAATATGTTCATTATATGGGAGAGAATAAGTCAACCCATCAGAGAGAGGTTACACTGAGACTTGGTGTGAACCTGAGACTACTGTTTGGTATGTAACTGGTGTTATTTGTATCCAGTGATACTTTGTACGCTGACATTTGCCCATGGTCACATTTGACCTAAACAGCTTAAACAGACAGAGGCGGAGAACGGGTGCTGTTGGAGCCTTACAGTATTAATTTTCTTAACTTGCTTTTGCAGAGTTATTTTAATGTATTCAGCATGTGATAGAACTTTGAAAACAATAGCTTTCTAGTAATGAGGAAGGACAGTAAGTCATTGTGAGGACTGGAAATGAGAAGAACAATAAGCATGCCAAAATTCTACTACTTGTTAAAAGTGGGTTCTCTAAATAAGGCACTGTTGGCTTTTTATTAAAAAAAAACAATTAAGAACATGAATACATACAGTACAGGTCAAAAGTTTGGACACACCTCCTCATTCAATGTGTTTTCTTTATTTTCATGATTGAAGGCATCAAAACTATGAATGAACACATGTGGAGTTATGTACTTAACAAAAAAAGGTGAAATAACTGAAAACATGTTTTATATTCTAGTTTCTTCAAAATAGCCACCCTTTGCTCTGATTACTGCTTTGCACACTCTTGGCATTCTCTCGATGAGCTTCAACAGGTAGTAGTCACCTGAAATGGTTTTCACTTCACAGGTGTGCCTTATCAGGGTTATTTAGTGGAATTTCTTGCTTTATCAATGGGGTTGGGACCAGCAGTTGTGTTGTGCAGAAGTCAGGTTAGTTGGACGATCATTTATTTTTCAACAGGACAATGACCCCAAACACACCCCAGGCTGTGTAAGGGCTATTTGACCAAGAAGGAGAGTGATGGAGTGCTGTAAATGGTCATGAAAATAAAGAAAACACATTGAATGAGGAGGTGTGTCCAAACTTTTGGCCTGTACTGTATATGAAGAATTTCTTTAAATACTCTTTTTTATGTACCACGATGAAGCTGAAATTTCACATACCCCGAATTTGGTACAAATTTCAAACATGTGCCTCTACCATTAATACCTGATCATTTTCACAATCCTTCCAAGTACACCTTGCTGCAGTCTGTGGAAGGGGGCACAGCTCTATGTTTGTGGCAGAGTCAGATGTTGGTGACATGAAAAATCAGTCTCAGTCATTTTCACAACTGCAGCCACTGCATTCACATTTTGTTCTCACAGCAGCCTGCTAAATGGGGTGGACTGCAGCACAGTGTACTTGTGTGTTCATGTGCTATGTTTACTCAGCTCATCGTGGGTTGCTCACAAAATAGTTGGAAAAGCCCAAGAAAGACTGAAAGGCCATTTTGTGAATGCAAAACTTAAAGTAATAAAGCGTTGGTAAAGACCTGCCATCTTAGGGTATATTTGGGTGACTAATGTTATCAAACTAATTATATAAACTTAAATGTATTTTAGTGTTATTTGTACAAAAATGTTGTTCATTTTTGGGGCAAGGGTACACTGTTTTCTAATTAAATTAAGCGTAATTAGGGATTTGTGTTGCAAAAATTAATCTTAGGAAGGGGCTTTCAGGAACAGATTAGTTTTGTAAAGCATTTTAATCTTCTTTGTTAAACATTGTATTCTAATATTTGCATGACATTTGCCAGAGCCTTTTTGTTGTGATAATAATCCAAATCAGTCATTTTCAAACCTGCTTAGTCCTTAACAGGGTCATGGGGGTCTGCTGGAGCCCATTCCAACTAGCACAGGGTGCAAGGCAGCAGCAAATCCTGGAGATGGCGCCATCCATTGCAGGGCAAACACACACACACACACACACTCTAGGGCCAATTTAGCATTGCCAATTATTTGCGCCATTTGAGGTAATCTGTATTAATTAATGCACACATATTTTCATTCTGGTGTTTCCTTTTCTTTTATATGATTGCCACCAATTTGTATCTGATTTGTATATTGTTCATCGCTGTAAAGAGCTGCAAAAAGGTTTTACAGGACAACAGGAAATAGTTGTTGGAAAATAAGGAGATTGACTGGAGGCTCAAAGAGCTTAGAGAACAGTTAAAAGAACTCTCAAAACATTATCAGGCAGATTGTTAAAGAAGTTTTAAAACAGTTCACAAAAAAAAGTTCATTATTAAAGCAACAAACAAGGTAAGACTGAAACCTAGGGCAAGAGTGACTCCAGATATAACAGCTTTAACAATAATGAGGTAATTGCCTAGAGAAGTAGACCCTACATATGTTTAAAAATGACCCTAGCAGTGTTTCACATATCTGAGATTGTATGATTGTCATAGCAGATTAAAGAACTGAGATAGGATACTGAGCTTCATCTAACAAACCCATAGCTTTTCCAATGTGTAGAAATTATACCTCCAAAAAGGTATTTGGTTTATGGCCTACAAGGTACAGGCAAACCCTATTAGCCAGAGTTATAACTAGTCAACCAGAATGTCATGTCTTAAATGCTGTACTCTTCCAGTGATAAGTGGAGAGTGCATAAGACTGATATTTAACTGCAAAAGAAATCACCAGCCATGTATGGCTTTTGTGGAACAAAAAATACAAACTTAGTGTAAGAAACAGGGATAGAAGATATTGAGATGGTGTTAGGACCTTTGCAATAATTATTCTGACTATTGGTTTTGCTTTTTGGTATGTAATTTGAATAGCTTATTTTGAATCATTTTTGCCCTGCCTCCTGACTGTGTTTTTTTTTTTTTTTTGTTTTAAAACATTCCTGGCTTTTTCACGTTAAATTAAAACCCTGAGCTACCGTTTTTACCTACCTACGTTTTTGCTGATTACACTATATATTATATTATATCATCAAAATATTGTAAGGTCCTACCCCATTTTGTAATAGTCTGTTTTTCATGCAGCTCCATTTCTACCCAGCACACTATTACACTTCCAACTTTTACTTTTTAGAGAATGACTACTGTAGCCTGATAGGGGCACTCCAGCCACAAAAACCTGGCACAATTAGACTCCAGGCACAAGTTCCAGCACAGCATGTATTTTTATTCACATGGGGAAGTGCTTTTCCCTCTCTCCCCGCAGCAGCAAAGTAAAAGCACTAATACAGTACAATCAAGTACAGTCCTTATCTTCTTCTACTCTCTCTCTCTCTCTTCTTTGCCTCCACTTCTTCTCTGGCAAGCTTTATCCATCTCCCATCCAACTCCCAGAGTAGTGGTGGCTGGCTCCTTTTATTGAGCACCCAGAAGTGCTCCAGGTGTTCGGTGATCTTCTTCCAGCAGCACTTCTGGGTGTGGCAGCATTCCTGCTATGAAGGGTTAAGGTTAGGGGTAGCGTTAGGGCTACCATTTATGTGGTTGGACTTTTTACAAATTTAAGATGGGGATAGCTGTAAAAAAATGTCACTTGCATTTCAAAATGCTAACCCTCTGTTTCCTTGGTTTGGCCTTTATCCTGAGATTTCCATTCCATTGCACAGACATTGTAATTGCTTCTTGTTCCTGCTGTGGCACTCCATTGGTTCTGAACGGACCAAAAGAATTTGTAAATTTGATGCTTAGATCATCCACTGAAAAATCCAGCAACTGCATTTGCAGCCAAGAGTGGAGAAAGTGATAACACTGAAGCAGAAAATTGAACTGCTGGACTGTCTGGAATGTGCTGAGTCAATGGATTCTGTTATCAAATAAGGGAAAATGAATTAAGTTTGCCATTGTACTTTTTTTTTTAAACTTTACTGTAATATATGAAGAAGGTTTTATATTAGTTGGAAATCTAATATTTTCTTTTGTCCAGGAATAGATGACCTAGCACATTGTCCAGGATTCATTCTTGCTTTGCTGCAGGTATAGGCACTGGCCTGCTGTGACAAAAAAAACGGGTTAAATGGGTTACAGGATGTCACTGTACATTTATAGGTAACCTGAATTTTTACAAATAAAGTTACCTTTTCCACATTTGTGAATTTTGGGGCCACATCTTATGAGAACAACTTGCTTAAAATGTACATTTAAGGAGATACATACAACAAACAGTAAGACTTGTTACCAAAAACAATGCCATAAGTTGTCCACATAATATACTTGAAGGTTTTATGGTTTTCTGATTAAAGGATGTGGACTTCTACCCATAAGGATGCCAGTTCAGTCTTCCAACTAGTTCCTTGGACTCTGAGCAAATCCATTGACTTGTAATAAAAACTGTTCTATATGTTTATACAGTAAGGCACTAGTAAATTATGTAGAAAGGTGCTATATAAATTGGGTTTGAAGTGTGTATCTCTTCTAAGGCTCTGAGTCACAAAAAGGGAAGGAAAACATTTCCAACGGACAACAAAAAGCAAATTACATACAGTATGTGTTTAGGTTTTACCAAGAAGCATGATGAGATTTCTTAGACTCTTTTGTAGCAGTTAAAATAAAGAGGGCAGACAACAAATGTTTATGCAAAGGATTGAGGAAATCTGGAAACACAAATGAGGTAAATTAAGATAAAGTACTGGTACAAATTACCTAATCAAACAAGCCTTATCTATTAGATGTTGTTGTTTTGTGATTATAAAGGTTTCCATTTACTTCAACTGCTTGTTCCAATTTTTCAAGTAATTGAAAGCTAGATTCTATCCAGGAATGAACCAACTCTGCCGGGGGAACAGGTAATTTCTTCTTTTATTATATATTACATACAGTGGTTGGGAAAAAGAAACAATTGAAAGTGTTTATTAATATTTTTGGACAAAAGTAAAATTGATCATCATTTCAACAATAATTAAGATAAAGTGATCTAATTAAATCAATAGAAATGTAATTAGCTAAAATGGAGAAAACTAATACTCTTACCTCTTGCATCAAAGGTCTCAAACTAGAATCAGGTGAAAATGATTAGAACATTAATTAGAGAGTAACCTGGAGAGCCTTTCCTTACATAAACATCAGTAATCTGAAGTGATTAAGAAGTACAGCTACATTATGGGAAGAGTTAAAAGAACTCTGGGAGAGCTCTGAAAGTATAAGAAGACACTTCTAATCAAACAATAATTACAATGTACCAAAAGATCATCTTCAAATAGAGAAAGTTTGAAAATTTCAGGCCAGGTCGCGCCATTAAGTTCAGCCTAGAAAACTACCAAAAATGCAGTGAAAAGCCTCCAGTAACCACAAGGTAACATCAAGAGATTTACAAGTAGATCTTGATTTATTCAATGGCAGAGAGCATGAGTCAACCATCCAAATAAGACTCCACTACTTTGCCCTAAATACAAGGTCAGGTAGAAAAACGTCTCTCCTCTCAAAAAGAATATAGATTCATGACCGACGTTTGACATATAACACCTTGATGAAGAAAATGACTACTGCAAAAAAATCAGATGTGACAAACACAGAGCTGTTTTGACCACAATAATATTAATAATAATTGTTTACATTTATATGGCGCTTTTCTCACTACTCAAAGAACTTTACGCAGTGAGGAACTAGCGTGTGAACCTATGACCTCCTCATTGTGAGGCAGCAGTGCTATGCCATAACAAACGCTGAACTCATTTTGCTTTGGCTCATAAAGAAAACCTATTGTTACAGTTTGCAATACCTCCTCAGGAGACAAGGGCCAGCAGGAAATGAGAATCTCTTAACAGAAAGGTAAAAGAGGTGTCAAGGTGAAGACACAGCCAGTAAAGTCACCTGTTTTTTAGAGAAGGCTACCCAACCCAGAAAGGTCATTGTCTGAGTATGGACACCCTCGTCAAGTCAGTTGACCTCAGAGATGTACATGGGGTCTAGTAACACACTTTCAATGTTGAGAAGAAGAAGAGGAACTCCAACCTAAGCTATGGATGTACTGTGATGCAGAGTTCCTCTCCCTTTGAACTACTCTGTGGTAATGCCATGAATTTGTGCTTCTTGTAGAGATTCTCTCTGTTTATTAAGAACTGTTAACCTATGCAAGAAACATTGTTGTGCATATAATCTGACTTAAATTTATAAAACAATGGAATCTCTGGTACAAAGAATTGAAAAATCTACTTAAAGAATTTAGGTACTGGTTGGCAAAGAACTTGTCACACCAATGAGAGACTGCAAACTTTCCTGAAGAGACATTAACCACTACACCACAATGCTAAATAAATGTGAGTTTTTGAGTCTCTATTTATTTAGACAAGTTCTGTCATCAGTATTTTCTCTATGATCAGCATCAAAACAACAACAACAACAACAACAAAAAAAAAAAACTAAGGACAAAATCCAGAGAAGTATAATTTCTGTTAGTGTTTGTTCTTATTTGGATATGACCTCATGGATTTTATTAACACTTCCCATGAGGGAGTGAGTTATTTGAGAACAGTATTAATCAGGAAGGCTTTTCCTCTGTACTGTGCTTTTGAAACATATTTTTAGTCATGAAGGAGGCTGGACTGAGTGATAAGGAAACACAACTGATTAATGTGAGTCCATATTGTTTATATACCCTCTGTTATCGTAAAAGAACATTCGTTTTGGGTGTTATGTGTGCTTGGGGAAATTAAATTTAAGTTCAGTTTTATTAGCTTAAGCAGTGGATTTTATTTTATTTGGTATCTGAGGGGTACCCAGAGCTGCCTAGGGTGCAATTAAAGTGCAGTTGTGGTCACAGAATAAATTCTTCAGGGGGAACATTTTTGGAGTCAAACTAAAATTTAACAGACTAAACCCACCATGGGGATCAGCTTTGTATACCTGTGACAAGTCCCATAAATGCCTCTTAGGTTCACTTACCTAATAAATTATGGTCACTAAATAAAGTTACCATTAGTTACCATGTAGTACAAATACAGTAAATATTTTTTTAATGTGATTATGCTTCATAGGAAATTTAACTCCTGGCATCAAGTATCTCCCCAGTCGGTCTGTTTGGAATTAGTATGTTCTTTGTGAGTTTCACTTGGAGTTCTCCAGTTTTCCTCTGTTTTCTATATATTAAGTTAATTAGTGTGATTAATTAATTAGGTAATTCATTATTGTATCTTAAATAATGAAATAGGGTTATCTGAGAGCATACTGTGCATTTTAAAATGTCACATGCTTATTCAAAGTGGAAACCCAGTGTTGTTATTTCAGTTTTTTAGACTCAGACTGTTTAAATAACGTGGCCAGTCATATGACAAAGGGACAGTTTTAGCTTTAAAATCAGGTAGTAGGATTCTTGTGAGAAGACTATGTTGGAACAATCCTCATCAAAGTGTTTACAAAGTATGAAAATACTGAAACTGTAAACTGTCAGTTGTGAGTCTACAATAAAGAAGAAGCAAAAAATAAATGGGGATGGGATTTTGTGTTTTTTGATGAGCAAACCATTTAAAAACATACCTCCTAAAGCTGCATGGTAAAAATAATAATAAAAAAAAATTAGTCAGGGAAGATTAGGCACATAGATACTCTCAATACGTGGGGAATAGGGGGGATTTCCCCTATCCTAAAGTTGGGGGTCCTTGGACACTACCCTAATCCTGGAGCAATGCTAAAGGAAAGTCACAATACTAAAAATAAGTTGAAAGGTCCATACCAGTGGAATTTTAGCCAATACAGTTTGCAGGCTACTAAGGCTACAGTTAGACTGCACTTAAAAGTGACTCAGTTCTGTATGACTGTATACAGATATCTATCCTGAATCTTTAAAATTAGTAAAAAACAGAAGTGACCTAATAGACATCCATGAATACAAACTGCAGTACATGTTTCCTTCAAATTGTTTATATTGCAGAACATCTGTGACTCAGCTCATAATGACAAGGAAGGGAAATCGAAAATTCATAGCTGTTGCTTTAAATAGACTCATCACTAACAGATCTGTGAATAGAAACTCTGGACAGAGAGGGAAGGAGGAGGGGGAAGTTAGTAATAGTGGGGACAAGATGTGGAGGGACTTGATGCAAAACAGTAGTTGGATAATTTTATAATGTCAAAATGAACATTATCTATACTAATAAAAGGCAAAGCCCTCACTGACTGACTGAGTGACTCACTGACTGACTCATCACTAATTCTCCAAGTTCCCGTGTGGGTAGAAGGCTGAAATTTCTCAGGCTCATTCCTTACAGCTTATTTACAAAAGTTGGGCAGGTTTCATTTCGAAATTCTACGCGTAATGGTCATAACTGGAAGCTATTTTTCTCCATATACTGTAATGGAGTTGAGCTGGATGGCTGTGGGGGGCGGAGTTTCGTGTGACATCATCACGTCTCCCACGTAATCACGTGAACTGACTATACGTAGAAAACCAGGAAGAGCTCCAAAAAGCGCTGAAGAAAACATGCATTATATAATTGAGAAGGCAGCAAAACAATAAGAAGCGAGCGACTGACATGTACAACCATATTCATGAGTGCTGCTACTTCGTAAACAAAGCACGGTGTAAACCTAAAGTTTAAATTAAGTTCATAGACAGGCTGCCGCTGGCGTTTGTAATTTAGTGCCTGCCCATATAAGGCCGTCCGTCAGCGGCAATCCAATAGAAACACTGCCGCTAAATATTCACGGGTGAAGGACTGTGCTTATGCAGAGGAAGATGAGATGGTCAGGGTGGTGTTTGGCACAAACCCAGCGAAACTGCGAGAGAAACTTTTAAGTGCCGGGTCTTAGCTAACATTAAATACAGCCATGGACATCGCGCGAGATGGCACCAGCACAGCTGGGAACCTTCGATGCATGAACACCAAGCGGCTCACGTGAACTGATGCAGTGCACAGACAAAAAGCAAAAGTTCCAAAGAGTGCTGAACAAAAACCGAATTACACAATTGAGAAGGCAGCAAAAAAATATGAAGCGTCTGATACATACAAGCACATTCATAAGTGCAGCTACTGCGGAAACAAAGCACACGGTGGAAAAAGTCAATGTCCCGCTAAAGGAAGACAGTGTAAAAAAAAAAAACGTGCATGCAGTGAGTCACATCTCAGATAAAGAGGAAGACGAGCTGTTTATTGATGCAGTAAGAAATGATTCGATGAATGAAACCTGTTATCTTTACAACAATTGACAAACACGGAATGTAACTTGAACAGAACACATCGTACAAATACGAACCTGATTGAAAGAAATAATGATAATCAAATCCTTGATGACAGCAACACTCAATAACACTCACAAAACAATTACTGTATATTGACAATCATGTTACGTTATTTTTAAAATGTTCCCTTTTCTTTTTCATAACTTCTATAACACACTACTTCTCCGCTGCGAGATGCGGGTATATATATATATATATTTATATATGTATATCTATACCCCGATCTACATACTCTCAAATGGACAAGTCATACGCCGTGGCGCAATTGTAGAGGCTTCGCCTTTGCCGCCAAGGTTCGATTCCCGAGACGGGATGTACTGAGTATGTACGCGCGCTTCACAATTCAATTTACCCTCGCATCCCCTTGGTTTGAGACGTATGAAAAAATATGCGGTTAACGCAGAATCATGTTACGTTTTTTTTTTTAAATGTTTCCTTTTATTAGCACAAGCACAGCTGAGAAGCTTCGATGCATGTACTCCATAACGCGTTAAAAAAATAACGCATTTATTCACACTTTCAAATCCAAGCAAAGGGGAACTTTTGTCAATGCATGATTTCCTAGTACATCGATTACACTGATAAACACATCAGAGCTACAAAAATGTTAGAGTCGGAATAAAGCGCGTTGCAACGACTGATCGGAGGAAAATTTCATTTCAAGAGACTACCCGACCGAAGCCTTAATAAAAGCGTGGTTTTGTGCACACTGAAAAGCAAGCAAAATTAGATGCATTACAGAAAGCGGACTTTGTGGCTCTTACTGGGGATCATTGGACTTCCGTGACCTTTAGTAATTCTAATTGCATCTAATTACAAAATGTTCAATGATCACACTGTTTTACCCTAATGTACAAAATAATTTTGGCTAAGGTTACTCAGAGTTTAAAGATTAAGCTGGTCAAATTACCTTTGATGTTTCTGACTTATTTTTTTAAGAAGAAAAACTGCACTTTATGTTGAAATTTTGGTTATTATTATTTAAAGACAATACCATTCTGAAAATGTACTTAAAGTACTTAAACTACCACTTTATTTTTAAATCTGCCCAATTTTAGCCAGGGATGATATTTTTGTTTCTGTTTAGAATTGAAATGCAGTTTAAAAGCATTTATTTTTTCAGAAATTAAAAGAGCTTGAGTTTACAATATTCATGTCCATGTCTATTATTTGATTCTGTCGCCCACTAAAACCCTTTTAAATTAAAAAAAAAAACATTTATGATTTGGGGCAAATTTTCATGTGTGATTACATACGATTAATCAAGATTAATTATTACACAGCCTCTAATTAATTGGATTAATTTTTTTAATCGAGTCCCACCCCTAATATATATATGTAGATATATATATGTAGATTTGTATATATATATATGTGTATATACAG
>JANRMT010062796.1:54359105-54384548 GCA_026402145.1 Polypterus bichir lapradei
ATGATTAATTAACCTCTTGAAATGTATTTTTCTGCTTCATACATGAATATAAGTAGCTTTGGCGTACTTTCACCATATCAATAATGTATCAGAGACAAAGCAGTTCAATTACTCAGAAACAGAGTTGAGGACATCTGCATTAGGTTCCTCAGTGGGCTATAAATGCAATGTTTATATTGTAAAAACGTGATACATCTGGAAATCAGCTATGGATATGTAACTGTTTAATATTGATAAGGGTACTGACTCTAGATAATAAAATGTAATGTTTTTAAATATTATAAAAGCATAAAATGCACAGTGGAGATTTAACAATAGGAATGTGCAATTAATTTGAAAATGGTAAGAGAGAAAATCAATAGGAAAAAAACTGTTCTACTAGTACGTCAAGGGTATCTGTGTTAGAAGATGCAAACACTGAGTGATGTTGCCCAAATGGATTTAAATACATTCTCCTCTACATTCTGCACACCAGTACCTAAAACTGTGTATTGCTTTTGGGGTGGTCAAAACTTGTTATATCCTGAGATGAGCTGTCACTAAAGGATATAGTTAGTTTTATATTTAGGATAATAATAAATAAAACAAGCAAAAGCTCCTCCCTGAATAAGCAGGAAGAGATATGAGAAATGCACATGACTATATTGTGTTATTGCTAATAAATTAGGTGGACATTTTCATAGCATCACCATATTGAGTTTGCCAATGAATGCCCATTCTGGATTTTTCCTTTTCAACATAAAATCCAAAGCAGGTCTAAAAATAAATTAAATGGGGTACTGACTATTACTGCTTTATCCTAACCTGAAAGCCTTTATTTTAACTTTGGATCCCTCACTGTGGCGGCATGGTGGCGCAGTGGGTAGCGCTGCTGCCTTGTAGTTAGGAGACCTGGGTTCGCTTCCTGTTTCCTCCCTGCGTGGAGTTTGCATGTTCTCCCTGTGTCTGCATGTTTCCTCCCACAGTCCAAAGACATGCAGGTTAGGTGCATTGGCGATCCTAAATTATCCCTAGTGTGTCTGCAGTGGGCTGGCACCCTGCCTGGGGTTTGTTTCCTGCCTTGTGCCCTGGGGTTGGCTCCAGTGGACCTCTGTGACCCTGTAGTTAGGATATAGAGGATTGGATGGATGCCTCACTGCCTATGTGGTATTTACACATTCTCCTCGTGTCTGTTTTGGCTGGGTTTTACTCCTATCGTCTGAATGTCTTGTCAGTTAGAATGATTACTGACTGTAAATCAGGCTTTGGTTTGCTGTTACTCTTTTATAAGCAGGTTTGAAAATTTAATGTATAATGACTTCTTAGTGTCACACAAAAGATTTTCACTTGGCAATGTTCAATTCCAGTTAAACTAAAACATGTAAAAATATTGTTCCAAAATTGGAAAGCAGTGGAAAAAGTCACTTTCAGTCTTTTCAGGATGTTGATGTTCCTTTTGTAGCTTTTTAAAACTAACTTTAATTTTAATTCATTATTGTAAACTTTTTTTATGACACATTTACAATTTTCGGTGAACAGGATTTATTGCTGAGTGTTTACAAATGTAGAAATTCAATGAAATGGTCAAGAACCTTTTAAAGCATTAAGAACAAACATAATTAAACAGAAGTGTTGCGTCCCATTGCACATCAGAGGCTTTGGATCTCATACCTATACAAAGTGTCCTGGAAGTGTTTCCTTTTAGGGCACTAGACAAGGATAAAAACTCCAGAGGACTGGCCAGAAACCCGCATAACTCCATTGAGCCAATAGTTGGCTTTAAATACAGTATGTGTAACTTTGCAGCTCTAAACAGAGGAAACTGTAATGGTTGCCTAGTCCTTATGAAGTGGATTATGATCTTTGCAGTACAGGAAAACAGATTCTTTATTAGTGGATGCTCTGATCCTGGGGTGCTGTAGTTTTAAGGTGTCATTTCTGACCCAGAATGAACACCATAAAAGGACAAATCCATGCAATGAGTCTAGTTAGATAGGTTAAGGAGAATTTATTAGTGGAAAGCCTCAGTACCAGGAAGAAAGAGGGGCCTGATGTGATAAGAAAGAGAGAGAGGGAGAGACAAGGAGGGGTGAGTGGAAAAGTGCAGTTGTATGATATTGTCAGATGGACGTGGAGCAGATGTCGGCTGAAGAGTTGCATATTTGTTTGACTTCAGTTTACAGACTTTGTGCTCTCACTTTCTTTGTTCTTGTTTTGTGTATTTATTTTTCCAAATTACAGATTTGAACATTCAAAGTATCATAGCTTATATGTGATATTTATTAAAGACTCAAAAATTTAGTGTTAGTTTGTCTTTCCCTGGTTCATACCTTATGATTAGAATGGATGTATTTTTTTTTTGAATTTTGTTTTACAGTATGAAAATATTTACGTTTGGCATATTTGTGGCTACTGTAAGACATGCTCTTTCATTATGGTATTACATGTGTTTATGTATTTTATTGTCGTTTGTGCTGTTTCCGAGTATAAGTAATGTGTGTTAATGTGTTTATTCTTACTTATTTTCCATTTTGTTTATAATTATGTACGGTCACTTTAAATGTACTTATGTTCCCTGTTCTTTGCTGGTGGAGCCCCAACAGGCGGGATCACCCTGAAGCCACCCAACTGAGCCCTCCCTCTGGCTATTTAGGTGAAAGCTAAAGGAGAACTCAGACATGGTGCATTGAAGTCTGTTGCAGTTACACTGAGCATTGTGTTTCTTGTTTGAATTTCCGGTCTTTTGATTTATTCTGTTCTGTTTTCTGGGATTAGTATTTTGGGACTTGATAGCTTGTGGATTGCCTGTTTGCCTTACTTTTTGCTATTGGACCATTACTGTTTCATTTTTCAGTCTGTCAGTCAGCCATTACCCAAACCGCTATATCCTAACACAGGGTCACAGGGGTCTGCTGGAGACAATCGCAGCCAGCATAGGGCGCAAAGCAGGAACAAATACCGGACAGGGTGCCAACCCACCGCAGGACACACACACAATCACACACCAACCACACACTAGGGACAATTTTAGGATCGCCAATGCACCTAACCTGCATGTCTTTGGACTGTGGGAGGAAACCGGAGCACCCGGAGAAAAGCAGACACGGGGAGAACATGCAAACCCCATGCAGTCAGGTCCCGGGAAGCGAATCCAGGTCTCCTAACTGCAAGGTAGCAGCGCTACCCACTGCGCCTCCGTGCTGCCCTTTCTCTTTTCAAAGTCAAATGTTTTTGTAGTTTCCTTTCCCTTGCAAGGCATTTTTATATCTTGAGACATTTAAGTACATTTTGAGGCTTAAATTCCTTTTGGGCCTGCAAGGCCTAAGCAGGCCAGTAGATCTTGGATTAAGCCCATTAGGGGAAGACCTTTTCCAGGCAAGTATAGGAGTCCTGACCTGGTCAATAAAGTCTGAGGGGGAGGCAAATGAAAATGAGAGCAGTGTAAACAAGGACAAAACTTTGGCTGCTGAACCATTTATTACCAGAACATTGCAGTATAGATAAATAATGAACACTCAAAACTCATAAAAAATGTAAAAAAAATTACGAAAAAAACAACAATTTTATTATCAACAGTAATTGGCAAAATGTAAGGAAACCGTTAATTACTTTATTCACCAGCAACATAACTAAAAGTTTCCATTTGAATGAGTATCCTAGAAGAATGGAACCACAGAAAGTGCAGGATTAGAAGAACATTTGCCACAAATATAACACGTTTCTTTGCACTGACCCTGCATGTTGCACACAACACATTGTTAATTTATGACTGTTTGCAAACAGTGTACAGCAGAATGTCCATCTGCTGCTGTCCTGACAGTTGTGACAAATCAGATGACGTGATGAACAAACACCTTCAGGGCAGCTATCCGCATCAATACCATAGCCTGCAGGTTCCACATCATCCAATTGATTGCCGTTATCACAGTCACTGTCATTATCATCAAAATATTCATCTTGCAATAAATCCAGTTGTTTCAAAACATCAGCAGCTTTATACCTTTTTTGCAAAGATATAACTATGGAATATCTGTTTATAGCAAACTGTTGCCACCAAGAAAACTGAGGTAACTGAAGACGCAGCAGCAAAGCTCAGTGTGTCTGTAGTGTCTGTACACTGAGATATGGGTTCTCATGTATGTTACATTTTGACAGGCTCAATGAGATACAACCTAACTCTCACCTCGCATTCAAAATGATAAAAGTCTTTTTTTTAATACACGTTTGCTTGTTAATGGATTGTATTATCTGACAATATCCTGACTGTCTACATACTTTGTTATTTGGCTCCTTGTTTCTGTTAGTCTTTAGTACTTTGTATGTTCAGGTCTTTTAGCTGAATTTATGTCATGCATTTTTCACAGATAACAGTGTTCCTGATGAAGTACCTTACAACTATGACGATGTTGATGAATTTGTGGATCACTCCCAAGCAGGTATACAGAAATGTAGTTAAAAATAATTATTTGCAAACAAGACCTATAAACAAGAAAATAATAAAATCATTAACTTCGAGATTGTTTATGTGCCCTATTTACTTAGTAAACAAACCATTCAAACCATGAAACTATATAACTGTGTTTAAAAATAGTATTAGTAATTTGAAGCATTTAACCCTAATATTCTTCAATAGCATTTTAGTTGTCAGTCTATGAGGCACCTGACCATTGCCAGATTTGTGTTATTTACTACATATCTTCATGTACAAAGTGCTGCAAACATTCATTTGGTCGTATGTGCAACCTTGGGGTTAAAGGTATGATTTCACTTTCAGGCTCTCGTCTTATCCTAGAAGAATGTGACAGGATGGACTATGATGATGTTGTTGAGGATGAGACTCTTACTGAAGAAGGATTACTGTGAAAACACAGGTGCATCAATGGACCATCATAAAGAACGGTTTTCAAAAATATCAATACACACATACACACACACATATTCATATATGTATATACATACACTGTTAATATATATATTGTGGTAGATAGGGGGCGCTCTCACTCCCTTGAACCCCTGTCCACGACTCCAGACACCAGGTAAAAGTCCTCAAGTTGACTTTATTTAATCGCCACAGTGTACAAAACACCCTCTCCTCCACTATACTCATACAAACACAAATACTAATCACAATAATACAATCCTCCAGCTCCCAGACGCGTTGCCACCCTTCCACCCAGCTCAGCTCACCGTCTGGGCGCTCCCACAGTCCTTTTATATCTCCTGACCCGGAAGTGTTCCCAATCCCCAGTCCATGTGATTCTCAATCACTTCCGGCTCTTCTCTTCAACCCGGAAGCCTGTCGCTCTTCCTATGATGAACTTACGGGTCATAGGGCACGAAGAAGTCCTCGGTCCTCCCTGCAGCTCCCTCTTGTGGCCCCCATGACATCCAGCAGGGCTGTGCATAAAAATCACATTGTCCATGATGCCCTGCTGGTCTTCTGGGGACCTCCATGCTGCAAGGAGGGCTCCACCTGGCGGCTTGGGGGTATTGGCCGGGATAAACGGCCGGCCATCCTCCACAATATATATATACATACAGTATATATACAGTATATGAATACTGTTTCTACAGATTAATCAGTATTTGCAATGACTTTCTTGTAATTTATGGATTCATGATTTAATTAATGAATAAACGTAAGCCTTTCACTTTATTTTAAAAAATTTTTTGTGACAGAAACACCATAGATTTTTTTTTTACTGATGCGATGTGATATTGTCTCAAATGACTACAAAATAATTTGTACTGATGTTAAGAAGAAAAGATTGCTTAAATAAATATCTGTAAAATTATTAAATCAAGTGTTACATAACTATTGGTCTCTTTCTTTGTTTCTTCTTAGTATTAGATTTTTATCTGTCCATTTCCTGAACACACCTATTCAAATAGAGTAGTCACATTGAGCCAAAGCCTTGGCATTATTGAGTGTACGGCAGACACTAAGCCAACATGGCATATCACTGCCACACTTGTCACGACAGGGCCAATAAACATGACGTGGATCTTTTAGACATTGGAGTAAGTTTTGACAGACGTGTTTTGAGCCTATCAATTAAATTGCATGTTTATGTTAAATGTACTTCTGATCAGTTTTTCTTTTAGTCCTTAAGATTGCTTTACATTTCATTGGTCAAATGCACAACAATAATCTTGTATTTCTTCTACAAACTAAATATATTTTTCATCTGCCAATACAGAATCCAAAGAAAGGTCAGAAAACACAGCAAAAAGGGTCAAGAATTAAGAAAAATGACAAAAATCACAAAATCACTGTAGAACACAAGGCACATTCACCACTCCCTAGAGCATTCAGGATGAACCACCAGGAAATGAGGGAAACCCTTGGCTAAGGGTAGTTCCTGAAGGTGATGGGCAGGTGGTCCCCAACAAAAGGCAAATAAGAAAAATATTGATAAATAGAAAAAAAAATCAAATACAAAGAAAATTGAAAATAAACATAAATAAAATGAATACAAACAAAATAATCAAACATTAATAAAGATAGCATTAAATGAACATTTGAACAGCAGCCAGAGCACAACACAGATAAGCCGGTTAGAAAATGGATGGATTTATGGATGTTATGGTGCCAGAAGATTATTGTGAGCAAAAAGACAAGATAAAATTTTTGATTTTTCACAAATAAACATTGAATTTGCTTTTCACAATGAAATACATAAGGCTGAAAAATTTGAAAATGTGTGTGTTCTTGTGGGGGGTATTATTATTATGAAGAAGAACTGAAAATTCATTTAAAATTAATACCCAAATTTTGTTTTGAAAGAAGTCATTGAAATTCTGTAGTACAATAGAATTGTCAAGGATGAAGATATATTTCCAAATTGTTTACTATGTATGTAGTCTGAAGAGCTGTCTAGTTGGGTTATGGGGAAACATCGATGAATGTAGCAATCCATATTCTTAAGATTTATAAAAATAAATCATTTCACTAATTCCAAAACCTGACTTTCTTTTTTACTTTCTCATCTCAGTTTTATCTTTTCTAAATTACAGTAAAATAAGACAAAACCACTGTGCATGTGCACTCTCTCTCCTTCTCTTACACACACTGAAAAGACAGTGGAACATAAGTTTGTGCAGTGCACACATAATTGAATGTGTTGTGTTGTCATGCTAACATAACTGCAAACTGTACCAATGCTAACATTCATCCTGGACTGAAGTTTTGTCTTTGTTAAAATCTGTGCATTAGCGATGTATTTTTTATTATTATTATTATGCATTGTGAAGGTGATTGGGTTCAGGGCCTGTGTCAATAGGTGATGGCACACACCCTGAATAGGAGGTCAGCTGTAACCTGCCCAGAAAGGGATGTCAGGTGGAGATGCAGCAAAAAGTGTCCCTTGAATTATTTATGAGATGTAAAAATAGAAGTAGTACACGGGGGAATATACAAGAAGAGATTCCCAAGCCTATAACCTTTGGGCCTCAATTGCAGCAATGGCCTCTGCAGACTTGCTGGGCCCTTTGGTGAAAAATGGGGAAGGGTATCTTGGCCACCACAGGGAGCTCTGGGCAGACTACCCCAGGAGTTTTGTAGGGCTATGCCCGACCCAGAGGTGGTGTAGAGGACATCAGATGTGACTTCAGAAGTAGTCCAGGGATCCGGTATAAAGAAGGTCAGTAGCCATTGCTTCCTTGAACTTAGGTGAAGTGTGGATGAGAGATCACCTGGCAGAACGAGGAAGGGGATGAGAGGTGCAATGGTAGAAGGTGTAGACAGGGGGAGGTATTAAGGGTTTTTTCATTATCTTTAATTCCTCGGTTGTTGTTGTTTTGCCTCCAATATTCTCTAACCTGTTGATCTCATGCTCCATTCTTCCCTCACTCGTGAACAAGACCCCAAGATACTTGAACTCCTCCACTTGGAGCAGAATCTCTCCCACAACCCTGAGAGGGCACTCCACCCTCTTCCAGAAGAGCTAGAAGAAGTGGCCGGGGAGAGGGAAGTCTGGGCCCCTCTGCTCAAGCTGCTGCCCCCGCGACCCGACCTCGGATAAGCGGAAGAGGATGGATGGATGGATGGATGGATGTTCTCTAACCTTCTTCATTGACTTCAGTTGTTTCAGTTGTTCCTTCCCTTTTATTCAAGCAGCTATGTAATGTTACAAAAAGTTAAAAAAATGTAACTTCTAGAAAATAATTTTCTATGAATTTATTTTACAACAAAATGTTAATCAATATTTTTTTCTTTTTTCAATTAAACTAATGAAAAATATATTAAAAATAATTATTCTCACTCAGGTAGATAAACACACCTATAAACACTTTCCCTTCAAACTAAGTCCTTGCATGAATGTCTGTCCTGTTTTCTAGTATTACAATCTGGAATGAAAATGGATTTTCATTTGGATTGTATATAATGGACTTAATAATAAAGTCCAAATTATCGAAGTGGAATGAAAATAAAATACCTTGTACCTTGAAATGCTACAAAGAGGCCAAGGATAACACTTGAAGGAGCTACAAAGATCCACAGCAGAGATGGGATTATTTGTCTTTAGGACCACTTTAAGCAATACACACCATATAATGGAGCTTCACGGACGCATGACCAGAAAAAAAAACATTATAAAAAGAAAAAAATAAGAAAACACATTAGGAGTTTCCCAACAGTATGTAGTGTACTCCCAAAACATGTGGAACAAATTCTCTGGTCAGGCTAAAATTGAACTTTTTGGCCATCATGGAAAATGCCACGTGTGATGCAAACCCAACACTTCCCATTACTCCAAGAACACCATTGTCACAGTGAAGCATGGCGGTGGCAGCAAAATGCTGTGGGAATGTTTTTCATCGGCATCAACAGGGATGAAGGAAGGATGGATGGATGGCACTCAAAACAGGGCAATTTTTAAGTCTGCTAGAGTTTTGAGACTGGGATGAAGGTTTGCCTTCCAGCAGGACAATGAACCTAAACATATTGCTGAAGATACATTGCAGTGGTTTAAAGGGAAACATTTAACTATCTTGGAATGGCCTAGTCAAAACCCAGACCTCAATATAATTGAGAATCTCTGGCATGATTTGAAGATTGCTGTACACCAATGCAATTCATCTCACTTGAAGGTGTTGGAAGAGATTTTGCCTTAAGGAATGGGTGAAAATCCCAGTAGCTAGATGTCCTAAGATAATAGAGACATTCTCCAAAATTGGCAGCTGTCATTGCAGCAAAAGGTGGCTAAACAAACTATTAAATTTGGGGTGAATACTTATGCACACTCATGATTTCTGTTTGTTTTGTCTTAATTATTGTTTGTGCTACAATAAAAAATATTTTGCACCTTCAAATTGGTGGGCAGGTTGTGTAAATCAAATGGTGCAAACACCTAAGGGGATGAATACTTTCACAGGGCACAACATATAAAGGAAGTTGGCTTTATAAGCATTTGCTATATTTTAAAATATCTTTTTATCTATAAATGAATTTTATAATTATATTTTTTAAGATGAGAATGGATCAGTTACCTTTATATAAGGGCTGGGAAAGAGAAAGGAAATGAAAATGAAGTGTGAACCTTAGTGAATTTTCCAATTAGATGTTAGTGCTATTAAAAGAAAACCTAATAATTAGTTAATCGGTTCACTGATTGATTAAAATCAATTCATCCAGGTCCCCGTCTGTCTCAAATTCTTATATGAGCAAAGTGCAAGGAACCCCCTACTGCCAGCTGCACTCACAGAATTAACCAGAGATAAGGTTTTGGCAGCTTTGGTTATCATACATTATAACTACAATATCCTTCTAATGTCAAAATTAAAAAATCATCTTAATTCTTTTAGTTTACATGCATTTTAAACATTATAAAGAATATCTGAAGAGTGAAGAGTTATAAAAAAAGTTCATATACAGTACAGTATATATCCTGTTAAAATATTCATGTGAAAGAAATTAACTATTTAGGTTTTTCTTAATGAACCTTTATAAAGCGGAGATCTGTGTGATTCGTGGGTTGGAGAACTGCGCCTCATGTGCAGGTGTGAGATGACAGATTAAATGATTCAGTTATATAAGGACACAGAAGAGACTTGACTTCATTGTACACTAAGGCTGATGAACCATGAAGAGCTGCCGACGAGGTTCACTGACGTGCCTGGCCGCCCTGCTTCTGGTCACAGCAGTCTGTAAGTCGCACTTCTAACTCCCATATAGACACTTAGCCAGTAATTTAGAAATTTTATCATATTGAGAAGACTATTCTTAGCATCTTAGAAGTAGTTCCATAAAGATTCTGTTTAAGAAATTCAGCTTCATGTGAATAGAGAACATGTTTATGATTTTTGTTGAGTTCTTTAGAGAAATTAGTAAAAGAATTATATAGCTTTTAATTGTTTTTGCTTTCTACATTTTATATGATAGATACTGTAGGAGTACAGACAAATTTAGAAATTTACCATTCCAACCTGAAAATAACTTTTAGAACCTAGAAGGTTAACTACTGCAGTGGGCTGACGCCCGCCCGGGGTTTCTTTCCTGCCTTGAGCCCTGTGTTAGCTGAGATTGGCTCCAGCAGACCCCCTTGACCCTGTAGTTAGGATATAGCGGGTTGGATAATGGATGGATGGATGTTTTTATTCTTAAAAAAATATTTAGAAAATATGTATTTGTTACATATATAAAAATAATTTTTTCACTTGGTTTTGTTTTATTTGACTTGTTTAAGTAATGCATACTGTAAATGCACTGCTTTTGCTTCATTGTTGTCACCTGTGCCTGTTTGTTATTGCTTGTTTTGCACAAAAATGTATGAAACCAATAATTAAAATAGAAGTGAATTATCAAAAGAAATAGAAAAAAACACTTAACAGAAGACTATTGATACATGAGATGACAAAAATAAACATCATAGTACACTTTTTTAAAATACAATCCAAAAAGTGCAATGCATGTGTAATTGTACAAAATTAAAATAGAAATGAGATGAAAACATTAAATACGGAGTTTAATTAAAAACAGTAGTTAACAACTATGAAAGCATCAGAAAAAAAGTCATAAAATGATAGCTTATCAGAAAGATTCCTTAATTGTATAAACTAATAGAAAAATACAGTATATGTTTTTACAAAGGTTATTTGAGTTTAAATGTTTGTAAAATGAAGACAGGTGAGGCCTATCTAAACAGAGGGTTCAATTAAAAGTGAACAATTGGGCTTTATTGAACATATGACTGAAATAAAATTAGCCATCCTTCGAAGTTAAGAGTTGAGAAACACCATCTTGGAACACTTTATGGAAGAACCTGATATGCATTGAGCTATTGATTTAAAAAGAAATGAAAACAGTTCCATGTAATGCTTAATTTAAAATCTAGAATCTAGAATAATGAAAAAGATGTACAGTATACTGAAAAGCTGTCCAAATATCCACTACCCTGATTTGTCTCCACTTCTTTCAGTTGAGTCCAGTGAGCCATCGGTGTCTAAGGCAGCGCAGGATTTATGCTGGCAGATTCCATGTGAAATGAAGAGAAATGAGCACAACATACAGAATAGACAGAGTCACAGCACTTTTTAAACCACCCTTTCGTTTTTTTATTCATTCAGCCTTGGCTTTGTATTAATTAAAAATATTGTCAGGTAAAAACAAATAATGTTTTCCATTCAACAATTAAAATGAAAGAATGTATACTGTAAGTATGCAAATATAGCATCTTTCAAATATTTGTGTAATTATTATTATTACAAATTATACTTGTTCAAATCTGTACTTATAATTGGAAACTCATTTGCTCGGGAAGACAACATTTTTGAGTTACTTTTTTAGTTGATACCTTAAACAAAGTCAAAATCTTCAATCGGTATTCAGACTCCTGTGTCCATGTACTTTAAGTTTTCACAATTTCTTTATAAAGATTTGAAGCAGGTGGATGCTACACATGGGGGTGGTGGAAGTGATTCCCCTCACTTTGAATACAGTAGGTAAGAAAAGCAATATATACTGTAAATGTAATTAATTATTGTTATTAGTAGTATAATCGCCATACTTTTGTCTATTTACCACTGAAGTGCCCATCACATTTTCTGGTTGAACTCTCGAGTCTGTTCAGGAATTGTTAGAATTATTGCAAGTATCATTTTTTACTTATTTAAAAAGTCTGAGTACTTTTGTAAGACATTTATCACTTTGAAATTCCAGCTTTGTTGTTTAAGTTATGAAAATACACATATAACATTAAATACATTACAATACGCACACATAACATTAAATAATAATAACTGAAACAAAGTCATTGCTTTTTTAATTAATTTAGTTAATAAAACAACATATTAATAATTAGATTTTACTTTCTTTCATAAATAATAAAGTAAATGCACCAATGTGCCAACTAAAATAGCATAAAGACAGCAGTAAACTTATAAACAAATGTGATTACCTGGTGGTCTTTCTTTTGTGGATTTCACCAGAGACAAAGCAGTCATACACTTTACCTTAAAACGCTGATTAAAGTCGTTAAAGTGCAGGTCAACATGATAACAACAACAACAACATTTATTTATATAGCACATTTTCATACAAAAAAATGTAGCTAAAAGTGCTTTACATAATGAAGAATAGAAGAATAAAAGACAAAGAAAATAAAATAAGTTAACATTAATTAACATAGAATAAGAGTACGGCCCGATGGCCAGGGTGGACAGAAAAAACAAAAAAAAACTCCAGACGGCTGGAGAAAAAAAAATAAAATCTGCAGGGATTCCAGACCATGAGACCGCCCAGTCCCCTCTGGGCAATCTGCCTAACATAAATGAAACAGTCCTCTTTGGATTTAGGGTTCTCACGGAAGGACTTGATGATGATGGTCACGTAGACTTCTGGCTTTTAGTCCATCAATGTTGAAGCATCATGATGCTTTGAGTAGGTGGTGGTGGCGCAGGCTGCCACCACAAAAAAAAAATGGAAAAAGAAACAGAAAAGAGAGCGGGGTCAGTACAGATTTTAGAGCCACCATGAATAGTTATTATGATGAATTGAACATACAGAGTATCAGGATTAAGTTAAAGTGAAGTTATGAAAAGGCCATGTTAAAGTAATGTGTTTTCAGCAGTGTTTTAAAGTGCTCCACTGTATTAGCCTGGCGAATTCCTATTGGCAGGCTATTCCAGATTTTAGGTGCATAACAGCAGAAGGCCGCCTCACCACTTTTAAGTTTAGCTTTTGGAATTGTAAGGAGACACTCATTTGAGGATCTAATGTTACGATTTGGAATATAGGGTGTCACAGGCCCGTCGCGACAAGGCAGGCAAACCAAGCAATTGCTTGGGGCCCCGAGCTGGCCTGGGGCCCCAAGACAACGATTGGTTAAGAATAAAATGCAGCGACAAACTGTGTGAGCGCCCCATTGATAGTGAATGCAGTAAAGTGCAATGACACTGTTATCGGGATCCCCCTCAAGGGGGCCCCCCTCGCTGACAGCAGCCAGCCAACCACGCGATCTCTGCTGCCGGCAAAATACAAAACTTCCTCGGCAGTCATGAAGCGGAATTATGCTTCAGGAAGCCAAAAAAGAAAGAAGAGAAAGGAAGAGGAGGATAAGAAAAAACAAGACCGTGGTAAGTGATAAATTACACACATAAAATAGCTCTACTTGTCTTGTACAAATGGTGCAATTTTGCAGCAGGTAGGCTAGCAGAAATATGTTTATGTATTATACATAAATGACATGACATTGCTATAGCTTTGTAATAGGTTTTTTTTTGTTCAATTGTTGAAAATGTTCAAATTTTATGCACTTTATATGCAACAGCAGTATTTGCACTGTAAACCTTTTTTATTTATATAAAGTGTGAGTGAATTTAAACTGTATGGCTGTGCTGTGGTTCCTTTGCGTGCGTGCGTGCGGGGGGCCTCCATGTCCATTTTGCTTGGGGCCCCCAAATTCCTTCAAACGGCCCTGGGGTGTCAGACATTCCGATATATAAGATGGAGCGAGATTATTTAAGGCTTTATAAACCATAAGTAGAATTTTAAAGTCAATTCTGAAAGACACAGGTAACCAGTGTAGTGACATCAAAACTGGAGAAATGTGTTTGGATTTTCTTTTCCTAGTTTGAATTCTAGCAGCTGCATTCTGAACTCGTTGCAAATGATTTATGTCTTTTTTGGGTACTCCTGAGAGGAGTGCGTTACAGTAATCTAAGCAACTGAAAACAAAAGCGTGAATTAATTTCTCAGCATCTTTCAATGATAATAAGAGGTCTAACTTTTGCTATGTTTCTCAAGTGAAAAAATGCTGTCCTAGTGGTCTGATGAATATGCAATTTAAAATTCAGTTTACAGTCAACAGTTACCCCTAAGTTTTTTACTTCCGTCTTAACTTTTAATCATAATGCATCAAGTTTATTTCTGATAACCTCATTGAATCCATTATTGCCAATCACTAAAATTTCAGTTTTCCCTTTATTTAGCTTGAGAAAATTACTATTCATCCATTCAGAAATACCAGTAAGACATTGTGTTAGTGAATCGAGAGAGTCGGTGTCATCAGGTGCTATTGATAAATACAGCTGTGTGTCATCAGCATAGCTGTGGTAACTCACGTTGTGCCCTGAGATAATCTGACCTAACGGAAGCATATAGATTGAGAAGAGCAGTGGACCCAGGATAGAGCCTTGTGGAACACCATATAGGATATCATGTGTCTTTGAGTTGTGATTACCACAACTAACAAAGAATTTTCTCCCTGCCAGGTAGGATTTAAACCAATTTAAGACACTGCCAGAGAGGCCCACCCATTGACTAAGGCGATTTCTAAGAATATTGTGATCAATGGTGTCAAATGTGAGACTCAGATCGAGTAGGATGAGAACAGATAAATGGCCTCTGTCTGCATTTACCCGCAAGTCATTTACTACTTTAACGAGTGCAGTTTCTGTGCTGTGATTTGTTCTAAAACCCGACTGAAATTTATCAAGAATAGCATGTTTATTGAGGTGGTCATTTAACTGCATAATGACTTCCTTCTCTAGAATTTTACTTAAGAAAGGCAGGTTAGAGATGGGTCTGAAATTTTCAAAAACAGAGGGGTCAAGATTATTTTTCTTGAGTAGGGGTTTAACTACAGCAATCTTAAGACAGTCTGGGAAGACCCTCATATTTAATGATGAATTTACTATGTCAAGAAAGTGCAATGGGATTTTAAACTATGAAAAAGTTCAAAATGAGTCTATTTATGTAGGTGGTTCTTTCATTTAATTTGCTGCAGCTGTACAAGTGAGAAATTACTTTTATTTACTTTTGCTAAAGTAGTGGAGTCCTGTTAATCTCATCATTAATTTCACATCTTTGCTCGACTTTAACGTTAGGTAGCAGATAAAGAAGCTCTACCATGTCACCTTGCTTTAAACCTGTACTGGCTAAGGTGATTTTTTTGCACCATCTTCTTTTTTTTTAAAGGTTTTCTCTGCATTTTCCAGTTCTTGTCCATTGCCTAAGCACATGTTGTCCATTTGATTGCTGTCTCTAAATTGCCATGCCGGCAGTGTGCATGTCTGAACTTTTGTATGCCTTATTATTTGACCAGTGTCTTCACTAGATTTTTCCTGCTGTGTCCCTGAGCATAGTATTCAGGTGAACAGCAAAATGAACAGATGATCTTTATTTCACTTCAGAAATAATGTTAATATGAAAAGTAAAACATGACTGATTGGGATGTTGGGAAGTTTTATTTAGAGATGTTTCCACACAGTTTCTAGAGTCTGAGTTTCAGTTCTCGCTCCTTCACTGACTGGTGGACTTTGCACATTATCTCTGTGTCACTGTTGCTTTCTCAGCAGGTTCTGTGGCTTTCCCTGCAAATCCTTAAGACTTGAATATATTGGACATTTTAAATTAATCGGATGTGCTGTGAGTACATGAGTGTGTTCTGCTGTATGCTAGTGTCCCATGTGGGCTTCATTTGCTGGCTCCATGTCAACTGAAATGAGCAAATTGAGACAGTGGAGGAATGGAGGCCAGAATATAAAAGTGATCAGGAGATTTGAAGTTAAAATGGCCTTCATGATAGGACTCTGCCCAATGACATTCACTATGGGACCTGGACAGTGCTCCCTGTCACCTAAAATATTTATATGTAATTTCATCAGGAATTCTGTGTCAGCTATGCATTTTCTGCTAGGCCTAATATAAAAGACTTGTAGCACTATTAGGTGTTTTTTTTAAGCAGTGCTTAATTTTGAATTTTATCAATTTTTATTTCCTTCTACTCCAACTTGATCATCCATCCATTATCCAACCCGCTATATCCTAACTACAGGTTCACAGGGGTGTGATGATGCGGGTTTGCTCCATGCTCCCATCTTGCTTCTGGGAGCCCTTGAACCCGTCACTGTCAGTAATGTTTCCGATGAGCTAAGCAGTGAGGCAACAACATAGCAAGGGGATGGTGAATAAGTGCAAAGTGCTTTTATTAAAACAACAACAAAAACAATGTTCAAATTAAATAAAGTGCAGTGTCCAAAGTTCAAATAAATAATCCATAAAAACAATAGAAAACAAGTTTTGTTAAAAACAACAAGGTTAAAATACAGCAAGAGGCATTCTTTTAAATAAACAACAAGAAGCCCGGTGCCTTTTTACCTGGCGGCTCCCCTGTTTCCCCTATCTGGGCTTTTCAACAGGGGAGTTGCCCTTCCTGCAGTTGGCCTTCTCTTCATGCTGCTGTTGGTCGTTCGCATCTCCGATCCCTGGCTCCGGTAGGCATCACCAAACAGTGACCTGGGATTCCCCAACGACCAGGGCTCTCACGCTGGGGACACGTCCCATGTCCCGACTCCCGCAGCCTTCTCGGCCTTACGTGGCCAGTCACCTGCCTTCTGGTCACTCCTGCCCTTCATTATAAACTCTGCAGGAGTGACCACTACTGCTACTCCTCGGGTGTCGGCCTAAAACCCAAGCTTCCTGCTCAGCTGCCGCGAACCTGCACTCGCTCATTCTCCCGCACCTACTTTCTCTCTCTCTCTCTCTCTCCCCACTGCTTCCTGCCTTCTCCTACAACCTTCCGTTCATTTCTTTCTTTTTCATCCATTCCATTTTAACTAGAGGGTATGGCAGCTGTGGCAAATCAGCAGCCCCAGAAGCAATCACGGATGTGGACAGTCTCTCACCTGTGCACTTAGGTGAGAAATGCCCACATAGCGAATCACCCTGAGAACCGCTTCAGCCACACAACGACCACGCCCCCTGACCAAGCCACGAGTGCTATGGACCCACTATACCACAGGGGGTCTGCTGGAGCCAATCCCAGCCAACACAGGGCGCAAGGCAGGAAACAAACCCTGGCAGGGCGCCAGCCCACACACACACACACACACTAGGGTCAATTTAGAATCGCCAATCCACTTAACCTGCATGTCTTTGGACTGTGGGAGGAAACCGGATTACCCGGGGGAGAACATGCAAACTCCACGCAGGGAGGACCCGGGAAGCGAACCTGGGTCTTCTAACTGCTAGGCAGCAGAGCTACCCACTGCGCCACCGTGCCGCCCCATCTTGATTATATGTTAAATATTTTTAATTGCCAAATTTTATATGTGATGGTCTTTATTTACCCTCTGTGCTCTGGGATATTTAATAATGTGGAAATCTAAAAGAAATAAATAATTAAGTATAAGAAAATAGGTAGTACCAGAAATTGATGAATGAATGAACCCCTATATAAAGTTACTGATAATGATACATGAAATAAATGCCAAATATAAAAATTTGTTGCAGAATATCTTAATATTTAAAACAGTCAGTTGATTTCTGTGTCTCTGCTTTATATTTATTTCAAGGGCAACAAATAAAACATGACTGGGGGATTCAAGTACAGGATGGGTGTATAACTGGAAGTGGCTGAGGAAGTGGACTGTAAAGCTCAAGGGTCTTAAATCAGTTGTCACCCACCAGTCGCTGTCACCCTAAACAAGTCACTGGCTCTACCTGTGCTGAGCTTGTAAACAAGACATGGAAATAGTTGAACTTTAAAGAGCCAGGAATTGGTATTTTCTATTGAAAGCAGCTATATAAAACAAATGTGCTTTTCCAAGTGCTAATTCACAAAATTTGAATGTGAGAGTCTGATTTAGATTTTGGGGAAATCGTATCAGTGCTTATTAAAAGCATGCAATCACTTTTAAATAATGTATTATAGGATACACACTTTTTTCTTATTTTTGGCCACTCTTTTTATTTAAAAATAAGTCTGTACAAATCATAAATGTGTCTCAGTGATGCTTAAAAGGCATTTCTGAATCTGTGTTTGTAAATAAAGCTGAAGTTGGCAGGGTTTACGCTCGGATCTTTTCTGGGCACATGTATTACAGAACGGAGATTAAGTTGTTTTCTTTATTTCAGACAGTCAAGATCTGAAGCTGGTGAACGGCAGGGGACCGTGTGAGGGGAGAGTGGAGGTGCTTATTAATGGGCAGTGGGGCACCGTGTGTGGTTATAGATCTGACTGGGACATGAAGGACGCTGCCGTGGTGTGCAGACAGCTGGGCTGTGGAGAGGCTCTGACAGCACCACTCAATGCTCACTTTGGAAGGGGAACTGGGCGAGTCTTGATGAGTTATGTTAACTGTAATGGACAGGAGTCTGCACTGAAGGACTGTCAAAGTGAAACCTTCTCCTGCTATGATGATCACTATTACGACGTGAGTGCGGTGTGCTCAGGTAGGAACGGAATCTCTAATTCATTCTGATGTTTTCTTTTACAGCTCTGATTATATATAAATGATAAGTTATAATTTTTTAGATATCCTTAAATAAACACATATACTCCATGAAAATAATTCTTCGTTGTTATTTCGATTTATTTTGTCAAGCATGGGGAAAAAGTGAGGAAAAGGAGCAACACAGTTACAGACTCACCAACATAAGTTTTAACTTATTTTTGAAGCAGGGATTATTATTGAGAATTACAACTGCCTGACCACAGTAAAATCCTGGATGGAATTATGTTTGGTCAACGTACAATTATTAAAATAGTTTGGATCAATTTCAATTTATAGATCGTTCAAGTAAAGAGCCAGTGAAAAAAAAACAAAACATATTATACGTTTTTCTTCATCAACCTGTCCAAATTTGTATGTTCATTGCCATTGTGTTTATATAATACAGTGATACCAGTAAATGTCTCTTTCTTCCTCAGATAGCACTCTTTGGTTTCCACACCATTTTGATAGAAATGCAACAACAACAACATTTATTTATATGGCACATTTTCATACAAAAAGTAGCTCAAAGTGCTTTACATAATGAAGAAGATAAAAATAAAAGACAAAATAAGAAATTAAAATAAGACAACATTAGTTAACATAGAAAAGGAGTAAGGTCCGATGGCCAGGGTGGATAGAAAAAACAGAAAAAAAAAAAATTCCAGACGGCTGGAGAAAAAAAAAAAAAAAATCTGCAGGGGTTCCAGGCCACAGGACATCCCATTCTACCTAACATAAATGAAATAGTCCACTTTGTAGTTACGGTTCTCACGGAGTCACTTGATGTTGATGGTCATACAGACTTCTGGCTTTTAATCCATCCATTATTGTTGGAACATCACAGTGCTTTGAGTAGATGGTGGTGGTACCGGAAAAGGAAACCGAAGAGAGAGTAGAGGTTAGTACGGATTTTAGAGCCACCATGAATAGTTATTATAATGAGTTGGATATACAGAGTATCAGGATTTTGATTACAGTGAAGTTATGAGAAGGCCATGTTAAAATAATGTGTTTTTAGCAGTTTTTTAAAGTGCTCCACTGTATTAGCCTGACGAATTCACATTGGCAGGCTATTCCAGATTTTAGGTGCATAGCAGCAGAAGGTCGCCTAACCACTTTTAAGTTTTGTTCTTGGAATTCTAAGGTGATACTCATTTGAGGATCTGAGGTTACGATTTGGAATATAAGATGTCAGACATTCCGATATATATGGGGCGAGATTATTTAAGGCTTTATAAACCATAAGCAGAATTTTAAAGTCAATTCTGAAATACACAGGTAACCAGTGTAGTGACATCAAAACTGGAGAAATGTGCTCGGATTTTCTTTTCCTAGTTAGGATTCTAGCAGCTGCATTCTGCACTAGTTGCAAATGATTTATGTCTTTTTTGGGTAGTCCTGAGAGGAGTGCGTTACAGTAATATAGTCGACTGAAAACAAACGCGTGAACTAATTTCTCAGCATCTTTCAGTGATATAAGAGGTCTAACTTTACTTATGTTTCTTAAGTGAAAAAATGCTGTCCTAGTGATCTGATTAATAGCGATTTAAAATTCAGATTACAGTCAACAATTACCCCTAAGCTTTTTACCTCCGTCTTGACTTTTAATCCTAATGTATCCAGTTTATTTCTAATAGCCTCATTGTATGCATTATTTCCAATCACTAAGATTTCAGTTTTCTCTTTATTTAACTTGAGGAAGTTACTATTCATCCATTCTGAGATACAAGTTAGACATTGTGTTAATGAATCAAGAGAATTGGGGTCATCAGGTGCTATTGATAAGTACAGCTGTGTGTCATCAGCATAGCTGTGGTAGCTCACGTTGTGCCCTGAAATAATCTGACCTAATGGAAGCATATAGATTGAGAATAACAGCGGACCCAGGATAGAGCCTCGTGGAACACCATATCGGATATCATGTGTCTTTGAGTTGTAATTACCACAACTAACAAAGAATTTTCTCCCTGCCAGGTAGGATTCAAACCAATTTAAGACACTGCCAGAGAGGCCCACCCATTGACTAAGGCGATTTCTAAGAATATTATGATCAATGTTGTCAAATGCAGCACTCAGATCTAAGAGGATGAGAACAGATAAATGGCTTCTGTCTGCATTCACCCGCAAATCATTTACTACTTTACCAGTGCAGTTTCTGTGCAGTGATTTGTTCTAAAACCCGACTGAAATTTATCAAGAATAGCATGTTTATTTAGGTGGTCATTTAGCTGCATAATGACTGCCTTCTCCAGAATTTTACTTAAGAAAGGCAGGTTAGAGATGGGACTATAATTTTCAAGAGCCGAGGGGTCGAGATTATGTTTCTTAAGTAGGGGTTTAACTACAGCAGTCTTAAGACAGTCTGGGAAGACCGTCGTATCTAATGACGAATTTACTATGTCAAGAACATTATCAATTAGCATGCCCGATACTTCTTTGAAATAATTTGTTGGTATTGGGTCAAGGACGCAGGTAGAGGGTTTTAATTGAGATATTATTTTTTGTAAATCAGATAAATCTATCCTAGTGAAAGAGTTTAATTTGTTTATAACGGAATGCTGGGGTTTAGGAGGATCCTTAGTGTTGGGGAGATATACTTTGTTATTTCTAATATCATTAATTTTTTTGGTTGAAAAATACAGCAATAGTTTCACAGGTTTTACTGGAAGTACTTAGGAGGCATTCCTTTGAGTTACCTGGGTTTAGCAGACTATCAATCATAGAGAATAAGACTCTGGGATTGCTAGCATTGTTATTTATAATCTTAGTGAAATAGCAGCGCCTCTCAAGACAGACAGTGTTATTGTATTCTGTTATTTTAACTTTTAATATTTCATAGTGGATAGTTAGTTTAGTCTTCCTCCATTTACGCTCAGCTCTACAGCATGTTCTCTTTTAATCCGACACTCTTTGGGTCTTCCATGGTATAATAATGCTAAAAGATTTTTTAACTGTCTTTTCAGGTGCAACTATGTGAACAGCAGCTCTCACTTTAGTATTAAATCTTTCCACCTTACTATTTACATTATCCTCACTATTATAGTTGGCACTATAAACGGACTGATTGCTTAGAATGTTTGTAAGAAGTGTTTTTTAACAATATGCTTCTCAAGGGTGTTTTTTATCCTTATTTCTATATAAAAAAGTAGAAGAAAATGGTCTGATAGACCAATATCAATGATCTGCTTTATATCAACTTTTAGTCCTTTAGCAGACAGCCATGGTTTTAGGTGTTGTGAGGCTCCACTTTTGCTCTTCTAGGTCTGCTTGTTCACTTTTACATTACAACTCTTGTTATTCCCTTTCAGGTACTGGTGCACGTTTAGTTGGTGGCAGCAGCTCCTGCTCTGGGAGACTAGAAATGTTAGATGGTTACAGCTGGAAGAGCATCTGTGACACCAACTTTAATCAGATGGCCGCTGAGGTTGTCTGCCGCCAACTGAATTGTGGAGCTCCCAAAAAATATCAGGGAGGAATGTTTGGTCATTTAAGTGGTTCAATTTGGGAAAAAAAGATTCAGTGCAGAGGAAGTGAAAGAAAGATTTTTGACTGTTCATCACCAAACAGCGCAGCAGGACGTTGTACTAAAAGGAACGATGTTGGACTTGTTTGTGTTCGTAAGTTTTTTTTTTAATTTATTATTCTCTGACCTATTGAGTATTTACAAAAAATGTTTTAAATTGAAATAATAAAAACTGGAGTTTACTGATCACTTCAGTATTGTGTTCATAAGAATTAGTTATGAACAATTTGATATTATTTCAATTTTTTTTTGTACAGCTCCACCTGACTCACTGGTATGAGAAAACCCCCACATATGATATACTGCTCGACCTGTCTTAATGTCTAGATATGCAAGACATTGAGCTTTTTGGGGTCCCCCCTATTTTTGTCCATCTAGACCCAAAAAACTCTCATTTTTACAATATTTTTGACCATATTTTGTGCAGGAAATTACATTGATAAATTAATAGGCCTCTTTAGCAAAAATGGTCAGAAGGACTTTAAGTTGTGAATGCCACATCAACCAAACAAAGCTGTTCCCTATGTTAAGGGATACGAAGGGTCCTCCTTGTCACAAAACTTCGAAAAAAATGAGAATCAGTAATATAGGCAAATGGAGTGAAATATTAGGGTATTTTGAGGTTGCTGATCATGAATTTGATGTTTTTGACATTTTATGCTTTACTGCTAGTCCTGTACCACTAAGATCCACTCCCAGAAGATTAAAATGACAAATTTCAAACATAAGCATGTGGATTATCGATTTATACAATTTCAATTTCAGTGACTACAAATATGTTATTATTTTTATTTTTAATCCTTTAACTCTGTCTAGCCCAATATGTCAGAGGGTGAAAAAAGACACATTCTATTACAGTGAAGAATATTCAAACTTTAAACATTTAAATTGAGGCATATGTTTTTATATTTTGAACATGTGATGCAACTATTCATGTTTATTATGTACTTCTATCTCATGAATTAAATCTTTACATTTCTTATGAACACCCAGAATTATGGTGGCTTATGCTAATTAAGACATTTTTAATAGCTACATTGTACAAGAATATTCTTTTGTTGTTTTTTATGTATTTAAATAAAGATCTCAGATTGAGCTTGACAACTGAACATTACTCAGTTTCCACATTAACATAGTTGAGTTTAAACCATCCCATGATTCACTAAATAGCTAGTGTTGCCTTTAATACAGTAGAGAGGCAGCTTGAAGCTGGGAAACTCCATTGTGCAATTGTCTTTACACCAAAGAAGTTGTCTGAAGCACAAATTGCTTTTTACTTCATTCCTTGGCTAAATTATGTGTTTTTACTAACTAATAACCAAATTTTGTTCAACAACATTTACATAACACAAAACATAAATGTAGAATTTTTAGAATGGCATTGCTTAATAGGTCTGGTCATAGTTAAACAAGTGTAAGTGGCGTAAAAAATAACACACGGTCCCTAATAATATTATGACATCAAAGCAGCAATATGTTAAATGTTCATTTCTAAAATATTAGTTCAGGTAATATTGGAATGGATTATAAGTTTCAGGGATTCTCCAAACTGTACTCCCGATTTGTTATACCTGAAAAAATCTTGAGCCCATTATTGGGATGAGACTTAATATAACAAACTTTCCAAAGGGTAGAACACAATGCTGTGAAGTCTACATTTGAGTCTTAGTTTTATCACGTCTACTATATAATAAAACGGTAAGGTCTGTACATGTGTCCAGTCCCTCAGAGCAATCTGATTGGTCAGTGTAGCTTCAGTGATTGAAAGAAGAAGTGTGAGTGTGAGACACACAAGGAGGAGTAAAGGGGTAGTAGCTACATTTAGAGTCACGTTTAAAGATAAGAAGTAGAGTATAAAAATGTAATGGAGGCCAACAAGGCAAGGTTTCTTGAAATGACAGAATTTAAGAAGCATGCGTTATGGGAATGTTCCAGTTATGAGATTTTAAGACACACAAGGATACAAAGGAAAGGAGCTGAAGGGATAGATATGACAAGAGATATCAAGTATTTTTTAAAGTTTATTATATTAATAGTCTAACATGGCTAGTAAATAATTAACTACAATATAAAATGGGAAATGGGAATATAGAATGGGAAGGTTTGAATCAAGCAAATTTGTCATTAATCACTTAGTTGTCATATAGTTTTTAGGATGAGTTTTACCTGTGTTTACTGGTTCTCATTGCTCATCCTTTATTTACAATAACAGCACCAAGATGTGCAAACAAAGACTAGAAGGGAATCGCTCCTTTTAGATATGATGCCATCAATTCAGCTGTTTAAATGAATTCAATCAGTGTGCTCATCTTATTACACTCTTTGTCTGATGATTCTCTCCTTCTTGCTTGCTCCTTAGCTTACAGACTAGTGAACGGTACTGATTCTGATTGCTCTGGACGAGTTGAACTTTACTATGACCGAAGGTGGGGAACAGTCTGTGATCACTACTGGGACCTGCAGGACGCCAGTGTTCTCTGTAATCAGATAGGCTGTGGATACGCAATTGAAGCCCCTGGACATGCCAGGTTTGGAGAAGGCAAAGGTGAAATATGGAGAGATAATCTTCACTGTGAGGGAGATGAGGCTGACCTGACAAAGTGCCCAGCACTTGATTATGGACGTGAAGAGTGCACACATAAGAATGATGCTGGTGTTATTTGTTCTAGTGAGTATCTGTCACATTCTGTGATCACCTAAAATATTTTATTCAGATTGTTGTTACTTAAATCTATGTAAAATCAATTTGTTTAAAATGGCTGCAAATTAAAACTGTTAAATGCACTGTAACTGAGAAAGAGCTACACAAATATCCATCTATTCATCCATTCAGTAAACCCACTTAACACTAGAATTACCAGAGCCCACGAAAAAACTTGTAGATCCGTCCCACCTTAAATCGCTTCTCAACTCTTTGTCAGCGTGTTTGTCCTTTAATTATGTTTATAAGCAGCAAGCAGTTTGCTATCACATCCCCCACCGGCACAAAGTTTTCTCAGCTCAAGTCTGTTTACTTGCCTGTCAGTTGCTTGGAGTTGTATAGAGTGAGAATTCAAGCAAAATCACACCTTTTATAAATACTATATCATTATTTGGAACACATGCATTTCATGTGTGTTCCGTGTCTACAACGATCTATGTCAGGGGTGCCCACACTTTTTCGGCTTGCGAGCTACTTTTAAATTGACCAGGTCAAAATGATCTACCTACATTAAAAATTA
>JANRMT010062796.1:54384648-54394766 GCA_026402145.1 Polypterus bichir lapradei
TTTACTGCACCATATTTTTTACTTTTACTTGAGTACATTTGTGAAGAAGAAATGCTACTCTTACTCTGCTACATTGGGCAACACTCGAATCGTTACTTTTTTTCCATTAGATAAAGTCTGACAGACAATTTTCAATCTGCTCTATAGCGTATGCTGTCAAATTGCGCACACGCTTTCCATTGCATCTCAACTGCGATTTTAGTTCCCTCTCCTTTCTCTTTCTCAGATCGCTATTTGGAAGGAAGTCGGTTTCGTAGTTTTTATGAACAGTTCGAAAGTACCTTTCCACATTTTCCTTCCTTGGAATAGCAATGATAGATTGACAGATCAGACAAACGCACTTCGATTGTGCCATCGTGAGAGAAAAAAATCCTCTTCCAATTCCACATCCAGCCCATAAGCAACATTTTTTTTTTTAAATCCCTTATTTAGTCGATATAAATTGGAAGGCTAACTAGATCACTTAGATAGCCGGAGTTTTTCAGTAGCTCGCGCGTTTGATCGTGCGTGTGGGATGACCAGTGTGTTAGAAGAAAAGAGATCTCAGACTGGTCGCCCTGTATGTCGAACAAGATGCCATAGGGAGGATATATGATAGACTAACATTTAAAAAAAAGTTTTTTTGAATGCAACGCGATCTACCTGCACTCCCTTTCGACGCATTGGCCACTCCTGATCTATGTAAACACATTGTTAAAAGAGAAACGTTTTTCATGTTTTAGTAATAATTGACAAAATGTAGATATGAAGTTTATAATGTGTGAAGCCTGAAGTCCAAATATCAAAGAAAGACTTTCACAAAAGGTATAAATACAACAGAAGAAGTGCGCTCTTCAGGCTTCACAAATTATAAACTTCATGTCTACATTTTGTTAATTATTACTAAAACATGAAAAAAGTTTCTTTTTTAACAATTTGTTTACATGTCATTGTAGACACGGAACACACATGAAATGCATGTGTTCCAAATAACAATATAGTATTTATAAAAGGTGTGATTTTGCTTGACTTCTCACTTTATACAACTCCAAGCAACTGACACGCAGGTAAACAGACTTGAGCTGAGAAAACTGTGCAGCGGTGGGGGATGTGATTGCAGACTGCTTGCTGCTTATCAACACATTTAAAGGACAAATGACGCTGACGGAGAGGTGAGAAGCGATTTAAGGTGGGACGGATCTACGAGTTTTTTCATAGGCTCTGGTAATTCTAGTGTTAACCCTGTCAGGATGCCAGCGAACCCACTTCTTACAGAGAATCTTATGCCCCAATCTCTGTGTAGGCAGGGGACCTCCTACCTTTCTTCAGGTCTGTTTTCTTCCTGTTCCTCATGGCAGCTACGGGAAGGGAGTCCAATCCCAGTGGAACACCTGTCCCTGCCTGCCATACCTTACAAGTGTTTTATAAGCAATGCAAGGAAAAAATAACAAAACAGAACTTGCACTTGAGTTTTCATTGAACACAGAGTGATTTTACTTTCCTTGTAGACCAGTATAATTACCTCTTCTGATAGTTGTTCATTTTGTTGAAACAGTTTTTAAAAATGTGACATACACCTCACAATGGTGCAGTAGTTGACGCATTGCTGCAATTGGAAAGCTTTCAACTTAAGAATTTAAACCAGGATCGCGCAGTAAAGCAGAAGGAGTTGGATTAGTAAACTTGTGTTTTCAGTTCTCTTCCTCAAAAACCAGATTCCAAAGTTTTATTAAATATTATCAGTGTGACATATTTCTTTGTAAAAGACATGAACATTGGTAAAAAGAAAGAAAATATATATATATTTTATTTATATATTTTTTTACTAGAACAAATTCAACATGTTAAATAACTGCTCAACCAGACCACTCTATGAATAGTTTCTGTTCTGTACCCAGCCTTTGTGCATGTCAACCACTGCAGGTTAGTTAACATAAATGCAAAAGTAGGTGAAAGGAGCAGAACTTTTCTTTTAACATTTAAAAAGTGTAATATTACAAAGACACTTTATTCCTTTTGTATTGTATGCTAAAACAGCTTATTATTTCACTTGGGTACTGAAAAACGTACCTTGTCTGTTAATGCTTTTATATTTGCTTAAGAATTACCTGAAAATATTGATAATTAATTAAACTAGCAAGTATAAAAAGCTTTGTGGCTTTGGAAGTCTAGAATTTTAGGAATGCAGTTGAGGGATGTTACTAGGTTGTGCCTGATTTTGCTGATAAGAGTTAAGAACTAGTTTAAATCAAAAATGTAGAACTGCTACTATAATGTATGTAAGGTGTTTATAGATTTATATGCTTTTTTTAAGTTATATAAGCATACCGAACTGTTGTCTCTCATTTCTGATGCCAGAGGTGTGTGCAAAGTGGCTGATCTGGGCAACACGATTTTAATTTTATGAGCCCGGGATGAAAGGACCACACCTAAGAATAACTATAAGTAAAAAAAAAAAAAAAGCAGAGAAGGAGGGCAAAGTAAAACTAAGATGGCTTTCAGTTACTGCTGAAGTTTTCAAGACATGTGCCACCTAGACACCATCTGCTGATCTTCATCTTCTTACAGAACTAAAGGATGATCCAGGTTGTAAGGTGTGAGTTGCCAAACTCTGTTTGCTGTTGTTTATGTTACTAAATACTTAAAGATAAAAACTAATTAAAACTACTTTTCCTGTCTGCACTTTTGCTCTATTTTGCTGCCAGGGCCTGTGTCTTTCTCAGGTAGGTCAATCAGTGATTTGGAAGGAAAGCTACAGTAACAGTTATGCCTGAATTAGATCTGAAGGAACTACTGAAAAAGGTAGTAGACTGTAGTCCTGGATATAAGAACATTGCAGCTGTGTGTGTATATCCTTAAATGTTGGGAAATGTAAGAATATGCAAATAAAACTAGTGACATAGACTTTAACATTATACTGCACATACAAATTAAAAATAATATGCACAGGTGAGAAAAAGTGTCCTTAACAAACATAACGTGTCTCCATAACAAAACAGGAAATACACTGCAGAAAATGAAATCTAAGCAAGCGAAAAGTACTTAATCATGACATTAAATCTTGTTTTCCTCATTGTAAGAATTATTGACTTATCAGAAAGTTTATATTTATGATTATTTAGCTTACTTTAAGAAATTTTGTCAAATAAATTTTGCTTACCCCTTTAGCAGATTTTTTTTTTGATAAATAAAAGCAAAACATTAAAGTTTTTTTTTTTGGTCTAGTTTTTGCATATGTATTTTTGCAGTGTACACATTATGAAAGAGAATCATTCTTGAGGCTGGCAGTCTCTTTATCAGGTGTTATTGATCAGGTTATTTAACTGTACTTCTCAAAGACACTTCCTGTAAGCTTGTAAACAAACTCGCCTTTAGTTATATGCAAGATGTTTTTTAATTTAATTGATCAAAGTGTAATATTGCTGTTTTGCTTGAGTGGTGTGCAAGACATGTTAATGATCAGCTAGGACTGCATTATAAAATGCATCCTGTAACATTTAGAAAATGGGATTCATGAATTTATAATGTGTGTGCTGTGAAAGTAATTTCCTCCAAGGCAATGGAAGGTGAGGCCTCCAAAAAGGAGATAGGAAGGAGTCCAGAATTTGCAGTGGTCTGCAGAACAAAGGCAACCTTGACACATGCTAGTTGGAGCAGGCCCAAAAATGAGGAACTGGAAAAAAAAACTATAATAGACCCAAAAATAATGCAAAAGCCCTACAAGGAGTAGTGTCAATATCAACCACTGGCTTCTGCACAAAAAGAGCAATAAAGAATCTTTATGAATGGAAAGATTTATTTGCAAAAATGGCCAAATACAGAAGAAGGTTAAACAGAGCAAAAAACAGAGATGAACAGGTTGCCTAAAGCAAATCAGTCCCAATATGTTAACTTAAAATATTTTACCAAAGCAAAAACAATTAAGCAAGGCAGAAAGTCAAACATAGAAAGCTGCAATTTAACCAATGATTCCCACTCCTGAGGCTTTTCCGTCAGTCTAAATAACCTGAGGGAGGACAGAAATCACATAAAAATATGTAAAATAATAATATAAAGACAACAAAAACATCAATAAGACATTAAAACAGAAGTTAACAGTGTGAATCTCCTGGCATTTTTTTTTTATAAAAAAAGCCTTGTATCATTTTACCTAAACTAAGAGTGAAGCTCATTCATTCCAAAATTGTAAATCTTAGAAATGTGTCTCCTAAAGAACCCTCCAATCACTTTATTTATTTTTGATGTTTATTAAAAAGTTTAAAAGTTAAGTTTAACAGAACAACATTTTCATCTGTAGGTATCAATGTTGGTGGTGGCACAGCTACGCAATGTTTAACACTGCTACCTTGGCATAAGGAGGCTTGGGTTCACTTCCCATGTGCTACCTGCTTGGACATTTCAAGTTCTCCCTTTGCCTTTGTGAGCTTCCTCCCACAATCCAAAGACATGCAGGTTAGGTGAACTGGTGTTGCTAAATTGACCTTAGTGTGTGCTTGCCTGTGATGGACTGGTGCGCTGTCTGGGATAAGATTCAGCTACACCATGTCCCTGTCATGCATTAGCAAGTTAAGAAGACAAATGGATCAAAGGATGATATCAATGTGGGACTGCCAAACTGGAGGCGGTTAGCAAACAAGAATAAACAAGATATAAAATAGCACAAAGAAAAAATACAATCTGGTAGCCATTTCAATCTCATGAAAATAATTTTCTAATACCTTGCTAAAACAACACATCATTGAGAATCTCTGTAATTTTCACTTTTAATAAGTTGTGATGCCTAAAGAGGCACATCCTGTCTCTTCAGATTTCTATTCTATTCTTAATAATTTGTTGTTGGATATTTTCTTCATTATTTTAGAAATCTATAGACATTTCAAAAGTCTCAAATCTTTGTATCCTCCATTTCGTTTACATTTTGGCCTTGATAGGAAACAACATGGCAGTGATGTAACTTCACTAAACAACAACAACAACAACAACATTTATTTATATAGCACATTTTCATACAAACAGTAGCTCAAAGTGCTTAAGCGGTGTCCCTTCAACTTCAGTTTTAAGAGACACATGACAATCGTAGTAATCATGAGGTTAGAACCTGCAGCTGATCTAAAAATAGAGAGATAAAGAGCAAAATATCACATGAACAGAAAAGAGAGCATGTATTCCAAGCATTAACATCATCTATGCCAGCCAAAGCCATGTCACTAAAATACCATTGGACTTTTTAGGAAACATAGCCAGTAAATTATGGTTATATTTGTAGGAAATATAACATATGTGCATACGGGACAATACAAAAAGTTATGAAGTGAAAAGGTGCTGGAAAGAAATTAAAATATATTCAAATTAAAATATATCCAATTATCATATAACTGTCAATTTTTCAGGTACAAAAGTAGTTTGTAAATATCAGTCATTGTTAGTTTGTGATGACAAGCTTTAATAACACATCAGGTTAGCTAACAGTTTCAGTTATTCCAGATGTTTTTGAGTCTGCACATCAAATTCAATGAGACAAAAATGTCTTTCAGAGTATTTATACAGAGGAGGTTAAATGGTAGTGTAAACAATTGAAATCCTTTCTTTGACAGCTATTACATAAATCAGTAAAGGCATAAATTGTGATCATGTAATTTTTGTAAATGTGAAATAGGAGGAACATTAAACATAAATGCAGTGCCTTATCTTCATTTATGAGGTAGTTTCATTTTCCTTACTTTTTTACAGCCTGTTTTCGTTTGCCTTTCTTTTGTCTTTCTCCAGACCAGAATTTTGGAGTCAGACTGTCAGGTGGCCCCAGTAGATGTGAAGGATGGGTGGAAGTTTATTACAAGAAGGACTGGGCAAGAGTCATGATGGAATCCTGGAGTTCCAGAGATGCCACAGTGGTGTGTAGACAACTTGGCTGTGGCACTAGGACTCAAATGCCAAATTCTTCACAATACAAGAAGAGCAGTAAAACTGTGTGTCTAAAAGGCTTTCTGTGTTCTGGGAATGAAAAACATGTGGGGTCCTGCAGTCAACCAAAGGAAAGCATTTGTGCAGAAAGTGCTAATGCTGCAGTCCAATGTGTTGGTGAGTGAACATTCATTTCCTAACTTCATGAGTAACACATCCAAATTGATGCTTCTGAAATAACAGCTTCATTTTTTTTCAGCCTCTTTCCACAATGAAGGGTATACATACAGGTATGTCAGCATAAAGTGTATTATATTCTTCAGGCCTGTTTATTCCTTGCACATTCACTTAAGCAAGAGGGTCTGTGAGAGTCTGCATGATGCAAATGTATTCAACAGCCAAGCATGTGTGTGTCGGTTATTGCATGCCTATTTAGTTTTTTTATGTCAGTGTGGTCTTGCGTGTGCGTGTGCACGTCAACTGTGCATGTGCTAGTCAAACAAACATGGATGTGTTAGAATCAAAGGCCAGAATGCAGTGAGAAATAATTCTGCACATGATTATACAAAGAGAAAAGGGTGACTATCACCTGTCTGTGACCGTTCAGTTTTGGATTATAAACATTCCTTTAGTGTATAGTGTTAAGCTACTGCAAGTGTTCAATTCTTACAACCTATTCATTCTCTCTGTCTCTGCATCATCTTATCTCATTTGTCCAATCAACTAGATTAATTATTACAGAGAGTACTGATTGATCATATTATTATTCTTTTGTCTTTTTGATTTGAAAATAGTGGAAGCATACATGGCTGGGAAGCTCTGTAGATTGAAGAAGTTTTGAAAATTAAATCAATGTGGAAAGTGATGGTACAGTTAAGAGAGGCCTCTTTTAACTCTTGTTATTCATATTAACCTCTCTTATTATGTGAACATATACTGTATAAACAATCTAAAAAAAGAATATGTCTTCTGTCTCTCTTATTTGGACATCATTTTGCTAATCCCACAGTCCAGAAAAACGCTTCTTGGGTTGATTAATACATGGTAATTGGTCCAGTCTGAGTAAATTTGTTTCTGTGCAGACTTGTACCACAAAATGACAACCATCTGCTTTTACTGTTTGTTTGTTTTTTGCCAGCTGGTGGTTCATCATTATGATGTGTGTCCACTACAAGACACTTAACAAGACCACTTTCAATTGTGATTTTATGTTGCAGACTTTGCCTACACAGCATGTGTGCTGTCTTACTAGCATAAAATACATTCAATGAAATACAGAAACCACACCTTTAGAACTGAAATTGTATTTGTGAAAAAATATACCGAAAAAATGTCTTTCTATTAAATGAATAAATGAAGGGCATTGCTAAAAATGTGTCAGAGAATGGTATGGTTAATCTGTTTTGCATTTTCTATTATAAAGTTTAAACTAGTATATGTTTTCTCATTGTGTAAAGTCACTATCCATTTAAGGATTCTTAATGCATGAATGATTAAACCAACATTCCAAACCTCTACAGTAACAGACATTTCTTTTTTTGTTGGATCTGATTTATGTTTTCACATGGATTCACAATTTAAAATATTGGGTAGAAACCAGAAAGTTTGTTGCTGTTTGAAACTGCCAGCCAGTGATTAATGCCTGATTCTTCAACACTTCCAGTTAGATAAGATGACCTTAAATTAAATGTTTACAATAAATCACTAAATATTTCAGATAATATTAACTGTGCCTGTCAATGAATATCATACCCAAAGAACAGACCAATTCTTCATCATTACAACTGGTACACTAAATGGTACACTAAGTCAAGTGTATTGAGGTTTCTATGATGACATAGAAAGTACTGTAGCTGGAACATTTTTGCCCAACTTATGCATATTCACTTTGATTATAACACCAACTGACTAAGAGACATTGGATAAGCTGTTCTTTAGTAAGAGCTAACATGAAATCATGTTATATTTCACTCCTGTTTTTAAATGAGTGGTGATTTTTATATTTATTTACAGTAAATGCAGTTTCTTCATTGCATATTCCCTCAATATTTGAGGTTTTTCATTTAGACTCAAATTTGCTCGCATAATTCAAAAGCATACATACTGTTTTTTCAGGTGACACTAGAAATGCTATGATGGGTGTTATATTATATTCTACTAATTATTTATATTTTTCTATATTCCCCTTATTAATTTTGTGTGATCTGACACTTTGTTTTTATAATGCTGCAGATTATGTATCTGATGTTATTTTTTTTCATTTGAGTCTTTTGTTTTTGTTAATTGTATTTTACCGGTATTGGTGCCATTTTGTTTGGTTATGCTCAGTGCCATTTTGTGCTCCTGTTGTTAGGGTTGCTCCAGCATTGCTATTGTCGTGGCGAAAAATTCGTCACCAGAAGGCTTTTTACCTGGAAATGAAGGCTGTTAGGACTCGAGATAGACAGACAGAGTTTTAAAACTTTATTGCAATAAAACAACACAAAAACAACACGGACTCAACCCAATACGGCCAAATTGAGCTGAGCCCTGTACATTTCATCAATCGAAGTTTATATAACAATTTCTTATCACTCCAACCTCATTCAATTAGCTCATTTGCTGTTCTCCTCTGACTCCCTTCTACTCCTGTCCGCCCAATTTCTCATCTCCCTGCAGCTGGGGCCCTGGTATTTCACTGTCTATTGTTCATTTCTAGTTTCTGTTTTGCTTATTTCTTTCACTGGCCAAGGCCGGTACAGACATTCATCTTCCTTATATGGGCTTTCCTCTCATCACTTCCTCTTTCTCAAACTTTTAAGTTGGTTTGTCTGATGCTCAAAGCTAAGCTTTAATTAAAAGAAATACGGTATGTGCTTTTATTTAATCATTGTGTGGCAGTCCTGACTTGCCTTAATTTCTACGCTAAAGTTAATTTCTAATATATTCTTCTATATTTATTGCTAATGCCTAAATATACTAATGTTTCTTTCATGCATTACATCATTGTGACCTTGCTTACAGCAAAAGCCTTTTGTTGCCTTTCTGCTGATTCACCAATCCAGCTGGTTTTTTTACATGCCTACCAGAGCCATATTCTCTCTGTGGTATCGTTCCTTAGCTTCTCAGCTTTGAACACAGGTGTTCTTATTCACCTTATCCTGTTCTAGGTTGGTTTCTGCACGTCATTTTTGTTCTTTTTCTGTTCTTTCCCACACTAGCAATTCTGCTTCAAGCTTAAAAAATAATGCAATATGACTGATTTTTTTAGTTAACTATTTACTTGACCTATCTTATTTTCTTAACATTCTAATTTATGCTTAATCTAATGTTTTAGAAGCTTTTAATTGCTTTTTTTGTCTCTTTATGTTAATTTGCTATTTTATGCTAATATAAAAAATTTTCTCTTCTACATTATCAGAAGCTACAGTCTCTGAATAATAACTTATGGGGATTAAAAGTTGCATAGAAAGGTCACATTCTTATCTGACTTGTCAGATTTCAAACCCTTTTTGTCTTTGTGCCCTTGCTTTGAAACAATTCCTTTTTAAAAAAAGAATTTTTGGTTTCAACTTGTACTAGTTTTTTGACTTTTGATCAGAAGTCACTTTTTGATTTTGTCTTGTGTTTTTGTTTTCATTACTATGCTGTTTATGTCCTGGTTACAGCTTACAGCACCTTTGCCTGTGGACCTGATTTTTCTCCTGCTTACATAACAAAATATTCTTGCTACTGTTACTAGCATAACAGTGGATTTGTGTGTGTGAATGACAGTGTCCGCTGATAGTGTTCCTGCTAACATGGACTCATAGACTAAATTTCTAAAACATCATTCAGCCTAACATTGCTTGTGATCCCAGTTCTAGTACAGTATATTCATTCTAAAGTTTTTAATTTCTTAAAGCTTTAACCATCAATGTTTTAATGTCTCCTACTTCCTGTATGGCATCCTGGACATGGGATTACACTGTATCGGTTTGTACTGCTTATTCACTCTAATTTTACCAATTTATTATATCATTTTCAGATTTTGATTATTGAAGCTATTTTTTTCTGTGTTGGTTTACTTCTATGTTATCCCAAGATACTGAAGCCTCAACATAGAGTGATTTACTTCCTTGACTTGCTTAGTGGTAACTCCTTCAATGGTGTAAACCTCAGCAAAACATTAAGGTTCTTAACAGGAGAAAGTTAAATACATGGTGGATGGGTCATTCATTTACAGTATGTACCTATGTTCTTAAGAGGCTATGGTTCAG
>JANRMT010062796.1:54398603-54424713 GCA_026402145.1 Polypterus bichir lapradei
AGTAGGTCAGAAAGAAGAAAGAAAAATGTGGAGAGAAAATAAGAAAGGAAATCAAAGAAAGGGGAGCGAGAGAGCAGAATTGGGTCCACGGATTGTGAAGAGATAGGAGGCATGGTAAAATGAAGTGAATGGTGTCCTAGGGCTACTCAGAGATCCAGACTTGGTGGGTCCAAGCAGGTACCGAAAGAGATGAATGAAATGAGAGCTGACTTGAGGACCAGGTTAGTCTGTGTCTCAGTCCTGCTAAGTGGCCTGAAGGGTGAGTAGGCAAGATGAAAGAGTGATAATGAGAGGATGAGATAAGAGAACTGATGCTGACTCTGTTTTTTCTGGTTTTAGCTACTTATTTACTGGATTCATTTAGTTTCTTTTATTCCTTCCATTTTCCTTTTTTTATGGATGATTATTTATTGAAGAGTTTTGAACTGCACACTGCATTTTGAACACTTGTTGTTAAAACACATTTTTGCACCTTTGAACTAGTTGTTGTGTCCTCACTTGCCCTAGACCTTCCTCTGTTATGTACTAAATGGGTGATGCCCATGGCTTTGGGCTCAGAGCATCACACAAGGTCACATGACTTAGGATAGATCTACAATTAAATCATTCTGGGAAAAAATATTTGTATATCACTTGGATAGTTTTTAACTTAAAATAACTCCTAATGTTTCAACAGTAATATTTGGAGTAATACCAAATGGGGTAAAAATGTGCTATAAAAATAGTTGCAATGCCCTATACCACCCTACATACCCAAAGACGTATTCTGCCCAAATGGAAGAGTCCTAACCTGCCATCTATAACTTAATATGAAAATGATGTTCTATATTATCTCAAATTGGAAAAATATATTTTTCTTCGCAAGGATCAAGTCTGATTTTTTTTAGAAATTGGAAATAATTCATCAATGTAATTCTTAAATGCTCTGTGTGTGCTGAACTTGTTGACATCTTCTTTATTTGCTGTGGTAATCCACTCAATATAAAGAAAAATCTTAAACAGGGCTCTGTAGTCATATATCTCTCTTTATTGGGTGGCTCATGGACTGTTTTTGAAACATACTGTTGCTTTTTATGTTATTTTCATTTCATTTCATTGGTTTGTGCTTTGACATCATGTTTAATTTCTTAAAGAAATATTTAAAAAGACATAGATATACATTTTGAGTAGATGCCACTACTATTTACCATTACTTATGTCTTTGTATGTCTACTAAATCTGATTCCCTGTATTCCTTGTGTTCCATCTTACCTTTCCTTGGTGCTCCATAAGTTCCCTGTCTGGCCAGTTTGTACTCAATTTCCTCATAGACTGCATTATTGATGGGAAGAAGTTCATCCATGGCCATTCCTGTAAGTGAAAATGAGTACAACTTCACGAGTTTTGCTGTGCAGAATTTGTGCAGAACATTTCAACAAGCTTAGTGATTTAGAACTAATTGTACTTAATAGACTCTCAGTACTCCTATGGCATCTTACCAATGAAAACTTTGCTGCCACATTTATTGGTTTTCTGCCTTTGTCTGAGATTACTGGGTACACTGCTATAATAGAGGTGTCCAGCTTTAAAGGGTGCAGTTACTGCATGTTAGGTTTTTCAGTTGGATAAACACATTTATCACAATTACTATGCTTTTGTCATTTGTTTTCTTTATTTTCCTTTTGTATTATTTTGGAGATCAAAGATCATTATAACATAATAGTGTGCTATGGTGTAGTCACATGCTGATGATAACTTTGCTAACATGGAAAGTTCCGTGCATGCCTCTTCGACTGGAGAAAAAGCTCAAGGCTTTGAATCTTGATGCCCCCACAATCTTCTGGGTCATGGACTACCTGACCAACAGACAGCAGTTTGTGGGGCTCAGGCACTGTGTGTCAGAAATGGTGTTGTGTAAAACTGAAGCACCACAGAGAACTATTCTGTCTCCTTTCCTGTTCATCCTCTACACAACAGACTTTCAGGACAGTAACAGCACTTGCCATCCACAGAAATTTTCAGATGACTTGTCCATCATAGGCTGCATTAATAATTGAGACGAGTAAGAATACAGGAAGGTTGTGGAGAACTTTGTCTTGTGGCAAAGGGACAACAACCCAGAACTCAACATCCCAAGACAAATGAGCTGGTGGTGGACTTCCTGCCTACCAAGAAACCCCTGAGACCAGTCACTATTAAGGGGGAGGATGTGGAGGATGTGGATATGGTGAAGATTTACAAGTACCTTGGGGTTCATATAAGCAACAAACTGGAATGGTCTGACAACACAGTAGTGATGTACAAGAAAAGCCAGACCAGATTTTACTTCCTAAGGAGACTCAGGTCTTTTGATGTATCCATAGTAGCCAGTGCGTTGTTCTATGCTGTAGTCTCCAGTGGAAACAACTTGAGCTCAAAAGAATCACAATGCCTGAACAAACTTATCAGAAAAGTAACTCCATCACAGGGTGAACTCTGGACACTCCATAAATGTTGTGGAAACAACTATGGTGGCAAAATTGAATGCCATCATGAAATATCCTCTCCATCCCCCTGAAGGAGGTGCTGTCTTGGAGCACTTTTAGCCAGAGACTCATTCCACCATGGTGTGCTAAGAAACACCTCTGGGGGTCTTTTCAGTCCACTGCTATCAGGCAATTCAATGCTTTCCCCTGATGTATTTGTTAAGTTCATTTTGAAATATCTGCACAATATACATTTATTAATTATTGGTTGTTTGAATCATTGATTAAAAATTATTTTTGTCCTGTAAGTCTGTATCCTTGATTTTTTTATATTTCTGCTGCTGTATGCATTTGAGTTTCCCCATTGGATTAATAAAGTTTATCTCATCTAATCTAATCTGCAGTTAGGTCCATAAGTATTTGGCCAGTCATATAATTTTCATTATTTTGGCTCTCTATGCCACCACAATGGATTTGAAATGAAGTAATCAATATGTGATTGAAGTGTAGGCTTTCAGCACTAATTCAAATGGTTTAACAAAAATATTGTACTGTATGATCTTTTTAGAAATGACAGCCATTTTATGTATGGTGTTCCCATTTTCAGGGGCTCAAAAGTATTTGAACAAACTAACATTATCATGAATATAATTGTTTTCAGTACTTGGTGGAAAATCCTTTTCAGTCAATGACTGACAGAAGTTTGAAACCCATGGCCATCTCAAAGTGCTGGGTTTGCACCCTACTAATGCTTTGCCAGGGCTTTACTGCAGCTGTCTTCAGTTGTTGTTAGATTTTTGGACTTTCTGCCTTCAGTTTTATCTTCTTGCAAGTTAAATGCATGTCCAAATGGGTTGAGGTCAGTTGATTACTTGGCCTTTCAAGAATATTCCACTTGCACTTGCATTGAAAATCACTTACTTTGCTTTCGCAGTATTTTGTCTCATTGTCCATCTGTACTGTAAATATTGTCCTATCAATTGTACAGCATTTGTTTGAATCTGAGCAGGCAGTATAACCCTGTACATTTCCAAACTTATCTTACAACTTTTGTAAGCAGTTATATCATCAATAATCATTAGTGACCCATTTCCATTGATAGTCATGCCTGCCCACGCCATAAGACTGCCTCCATTATGTTTCACAGATAATGTGGTATGGTACAGCTCATTAGCCATTCCTTCCCTTCTCTATGCTCTTCTCTAGCCATCATTCTGGTATATACTGATTTTAGCTTAATTAAAAATAAGGAAATTGTTTCTGTACTGGACTGGCTCTTTAAAAATGTCTCCTGGCAAAGTCTAATCTGTCCTTCTGATGCTTGATGCATACCGGTGGTTGGCACCTTGTGGTAAACCCTCTGCATTTACTTTCATGGAGTCTTCTCTTGATTGTAGACTTTGGCAATGATAGGCCTACCTCCTGGAGAATGTTTGGCTAAATGTTGTAAAATTTTTTTTGTTCACTAAGGAAATAATTCTGTGATCATCCAGCACAGTTGTCTTTCATGGTTGTCCAGACCTTCAGGTGTTGCTGTGTTCACCAGTGCATTTCTTCTTTTTAAGAATGTTTCAAATGGTTGATATAACCATTCCTGGTGTTTCTGCTATCTATTTGATAGGTTTGTTTTATTTTCTCTGCCTAATGATGGCTTGTTTTTACACGCATGGTTAGCTTTTCGGACCTCAGTTTGAGAGTTAACAGTGACAGCTTCCAAATGCAAATTCCACACTTGGAATCAACACCAGACCTTGTACCTGCTTAATAGTTACTGAAATAATGAGGGACCTGCTCACACCTGGCTGTGGAACAGCTCTCCAAACGTCCCTGTAAATGGAGGGACCATGTATAAAAATGTCTGTCTTTCTTAAATGTCTCGTACAATTTTTTTGTTAAACCCTTTGAATTAATGCTGAAAGCCTACACTTCAGTCATATAATGATGTTGTCATTTCAAATCCTTTGTGGTAGCATACAGAGAAAAAATTATGAAAATTGTGTGACTGTGCAAATACTTGTGGACCTAGGTCTAATCTAATCTAATCTTATACCCCACCCATATACCATTGGTTTTACTGTTGTGCACCTCACAACCCTGATCTAGATTAGGTGGCCTGAAAATGTAATGTTATTTTTTATTTCCCTTGCCTTTAAAATTTGTCAGTATTTATCATTACTTTTAGTTAGCTAGCAGGAGTCAAATATCAAATAAGGTAGTCAGCTAAATTTGTAAAATTCTTCTTTCGTGTTCATCATAAATTAGGTCTCTTAGCAAAATACAATTTAGAATTCTTATAATTTAAATAGAAAGGTAAAAAAGTGTAAATAAGTGTGTTCTGTTTTTATAGTTACCTTTCTTTAGCGTCCTATTTGTTTGAACCTGCCCAATCAGTAAGACAAATATGAGGAAAAGAACAGCTCCAAGTACAATACAGACAATCACAAGAAAGGGCTGCTCTTTGGAAGATGTGATTTTGGGGACATCTGTTCAAAAGAGTCAAACAAAAAGAGTTTAAAAAACATTAGCTATTTTCTGCTCTGCTAACAGACATAATTGTAATAAGATAAAGACTAAAACAAAAGTAAATTTACAAATGTGCAGCTGACCTTTTGGCACTGAAGACTTGTTATCCTGTGTAAATCCTAAAAAAAAAAAAAAGTTACTTGAATTATGTGCAGTTAACCTGTAAGTAGTGTGCACTAAAAAAAATGAGTATTTACAGTATTGGGAAAGAAGTGTTTTTATTCTAGCAATGTTAATTCATGGTTTATCTGTAGATTCTTACTTTTCACTCTGTGTTCATATGATACTGTCCTGGGGCCCCATGTATAAACAGTGCATTAGAACAAAAATGTTGCATACGTCCATTTCAATGCTTGCTTCAAGATGTATTAAAAACTAAAATTGGTGTGAAGCCACGTACATTCTCACACCACCATTACCCTGTGTATACGCAAGTTTCCACTCTTTTTTGCAAACTGGCGGCACCTAGTGTCAAAGAATTGGTACTATTCCTGTGTGGTTTCACTTTCTTTTTTTAGATTCACATCCCTGACCTGGCTTTATCAAATATGCTGAAATTACCTAAAACTTCCAACAATATAATGGTCGATGGAATGGCCAAACTATTCCAAATACCATAGCTGCTTTAGCGTTGTTACTCTCAGTGCACCACTTAGAGTATTTTAACCCACTGTATCTGAGTGTAGAATCACAGCCGTACAGCATCTGATCAGAAAGCTCTACAGAGGGCTTTGTTGAGAGTGACGGGATTATTGGAATACATCATCTAGCCCTGGAGAACAATTATAGTACACGAGCCTGCCATGAGCACAATCTATTTGAGCTTTTCCCATTCAGCAAATGCTTCAGAGCCTTTCCTGCACAAACCATGAGGTTTAGAAACAGTTTCATCCCAAGAGCTATAAACGCACTCAATCAGTCCATCAAGTGCTCCCGGTAGAACCGTTTGTACTTAGAATTACAATTACCTCACTGTAAACTTGCACTACAATTTTAATATTGTACAACCTGAGCCACTTTATGAATCATTTTTCGAGTCACGAGAACAGAAGCCCACAGTACTTCCAGGCAACTTGAGGTCTGATGATGTGGCGTTTGACCCGGAAGAAGAGGAGGAGCACTTCCATGTCAAGGAATAGAAAAAGGACGGTTCCAAGCTGAGCCGCAGTTGGGAGGGTGTGTAACGGAGCTGCTGGAAGTGAAGGATTGGATTTTTTGTGTTGTGATTATTGATTATTAATATTAGTAAATTGTGGCGAGTGTGGTGTTTTGTGCACTTTTTTGAAGAAAAGTATTAAAAATTATACTTGGTGCTTTTACACGTGTGCCTGGGACGTCTGTCTGTTGGGTTACACGGGGCAACAGCGACCCCTAGCGTCCACAATCTATATTGTCACGCACATGCGAGTAGGGGGCCGTGGACGGACCTAAATGAAATCGGAAAGTCATACACCAGGAGGGAGTGGCGGGGTACTAACCTTTCTCTCTTTGTTTCCTAAAGAAAGAAAGACGCAGCGCCGCCATTAGTCTACCTTCACCAGTTCCCGCAGTACTCTACTTCCGTCCTTCCTCTGTCTGCTCCCTATGACGTCATCAATCCCATCATCCATCTCGGCTCCTACCCAGCATACCTCTACTTTCGGCCCCTCCTACATAAATATTCCTCCGCCGCCATCTTTGGACTGTCAAACACTGCATTGATTTCATGTATTTGGCCGTGGCAACTATTTGCTATATTTCATTGATTTTTTACAGTATATGGGGCCGGAAACCCCAAACATTTATGATTGTTTGTTTATTTCTTTACAATATTTATATTTGACAAAAATTGGTATGAATAAAAATGTACACCACATTCTTTAGCCTAACTTGTAATTCCTACTTACCTGTGCAGTTTACTCCTGCATCCTCCTTGTGCTCACAGTCATTCTTTCCTAGTGGTTCATGTTGGCAGTCCCACAGGTGGGCCTCCGTGCCCCTGCACTTCACTTTGTTAAGCCAGATGACACCACTTCCTCCACCAAACTCCAGTTTTGCACTCACTGCTTCCCCGCAAAGAAGTTGTCGGCAGACCACCTGCACATCTTTCAGGTCCCAGTCATCATCACACACTGTGCCCCATGTATCTCCATACTTTACTTCTACTCGCCCTGAACAGTTATTAGTTGCTCCAACCAGTCTTAAATCTGTTGGCTCTGTAAGACAAACCAAGGGTTTATTAATTTCTTTAATTTAATTTTGATTAAATCTTAGAAAATAGCTACAGAACCAAGGGTTTATTAATTTCTTTAATTTAACTTAGATTAAATAGCTAAGTGTGAGCTCACCTGAGCAGTGCTCCTGAGCAATGTCCTCTGAACAGGGCTTTCGGATGTTGGTGTTGAATTTCATAACTCCTATCAAATATTAAATGGAACAACCAGACATATTATATGCTTATGAAGTAGAGAAAGAGTTGGGTGTACAGTATATGAAAAATAAATTCAAACTTGGGCATTTTGAGAAATATGATTTATAATGTGTGTTATAGCAGTCCTGTCATCTTTTTAAACTCTTCATATGTATCAAGGCATTTCTAGTTAGACTGACTGTGTGATTACAATAATAAAATAGAGTCATGTCTGAACTCTCATTTGGAATGAATTTAGAATGTTTAAAGAATATGGTATCATTCAGATATTGCAGAAATGGCTGATGACAGAGATCTCAGGCAGGCCGTGGTTATCTCAGCTGCTTAAAAAAAAGGAAAAAAACAACAACAATTACCCTTTCTTATTTTTGAGACACTTTTAAACTACTGGTAATTTAGAAGTCAGTGAAAATAATCAATTATCAGTTATCAGTATTTCTGTTAATTGTGAGTTAAAAGGCATTTTAGGTTAATTAACCTCCTTAGCATTACATTAGCCCCTAGAAAAACATTTTCAGCAATAAAAAATGGTATGATGTGTAACAGAAGTATGTAAAAGCATCAACATAAATACAGTACAAAAAGTATGTCTAATGTCCACTGCTGTACTGATGCAGGTTTAGTGCGCATCCTTTGTGTGATATGTTTTGAGACAGTCACCAACACACAGCCTGATATTACAGTAGGGACAGTAGAAGTGTGTTTGTTTGCTCAATTGTCTTATGATATTTTTTCTGTTGTTTAAACATGAGAGGGAAGAGAATGTCAGTGCCTGAACTGCACAATTGACAATCCCTTTGTGTTATTGTATGCTATCACAGCTCAAGGCTTTGTGACTTCCACAATGCCTATGACACAAACAACAATTGCTTCATTGTGAACAGTGCTTAGGGCTCCAACATCTTTGTTGTCCTTCTACTTAATCACGGTCATTTTGCCTTTTTGCCATTCACCTACTTGCACCATAGAGAAGATTCAGACGACTAAATTCACCAGGCATATCACTGCAGTTTGGTTGTACAGTGCTGTATGCATCACTTTCACTGTCTATGTCAACGTCTGATGATCAGTTCACACTGCCATCACTATTGTATGATTCACCTAGTGGTTCCTTTTCAAGTTTTTCTTAAGTGCCTAGCAGCAAAATTGGGAGCTGAGAGAACACCTACCAATGCATTGGCCCCTAAAGCATCAAGTGCAGCACTAGAAGCATCTTTTGTCCAATAGGGAAGGGCAGAGGAAGCTTCACCCACCGACCAGGGTAGTACAGCAGGAAACAGGCTGGGACAGGGAGATGCGGGCCAGCATCATACAGCCCATCAGAAACAGCTTCTAACATCCTGAAACCAGACTTAGTACTGTGGTCCAACTTTCTGTGCACTGCCTACTTTGTAGAACTGACAGTGGCCTGGGAGGATGCTGTTCATGAAACAAGAGAGATGAAAAAGTTGTGCTATGCTGAGTTGGCAGCTGAGGTAGAACAGCAAAGCTGAAGAGCAATGGTCTGTTCACTGGAGGTTGGTTGTCTGGCTTTATAGCAACATCTACTACTTCTAGGCTGCTGAGGGACCTGGCACTCAATTGCCAAGCCCTACATTGAACTTTTAAGGAAACATCAGGGACTGAAGAATGCTGTAGCCACTGGAAAACCCTATCTGGGCCTCAAACTGCATGGGACACACACCTGAGTATGATCAGCCATTGGGGGGCCTGCCTCAGTAGAGGGTGTATTGTGATGAAAAGATCAAAATACCCAAATATACTAAGCTGCACAACTGAGGATGTGTCCCAAGTAACAGCTTTTATTTGGTGTGAAGTTGGTGGCGAGGGTTGTCTATGATAGGCTGGCTCAGTCTCTGTCATGTTGGTGGTAAACAACAGAAAGTTTTTTTTAGCGTGGAGGACATTCTTTAAGCACAAGAGATTGTAACATAACATCTTGTGTACTCAAATGATTAAACTGGCTTTGCAGCTCCTCGTTTAGATGTCATTGTGTTTTTGTTGATAGGTTCACCTCATTCATGAACATTGATAAGTTACCTTAGAGCACAGGTGTCCAACTCTGGTCCTGGTGGGCCGCAGTGGCTGCAGGTTTTCATTCTAACCCTTTTGCTAATTAGCGAGAAGTTTTCACTGTTAATTAACTCCTTTTCCCTTCATTTTATCAGCCCTGTTTTTAAGGAGTCAGTCCTCTGAATTGATTTGTTTCTTTATTAAATGGCAGCCAAACAGAAATGAGTTGTGAAACGAGCCAACAGATGACCAGCTAAACTGGAATGTCAAACTCCAGCCAATTTTACTCCAACCAGTTTCTTAATGAGAAGCCAGTTCTTGCTGCTAATTAAGGCCATTAGCGTGTTCTTATTTTTACTATTATACAATGAAAGCATACATTTGATTTGAGTCTGTAACCGCCGGTGTAAATGTATGGTACTTGTAAAGGTTAGTGTTTTTTTTATTCACTTTTATTCTCTCAGTTGCATTAATGCTCGCCCTGATCTGACACTGCTGTTTTCAAATAAAGACATGCTATAACAGAGGTAAACTGAGATCGGAGAAAGAGAACAGAAGCCCTCCTCGCAAGAAACGTCCACCCACATATAAGAACAACGCAGCTGCACCAGGCGTAAAGGCGCCAATCACCTGTCCTACAAAGAAACAGCAGAGCTTACAGAGCTCACCAATGTATCGTGCAAACTCCTATTTGCGATTATGTTTTGTGATGATCTTTACATAAGAAGCATTTATATGTTACTTATATAAAAGCCAGATCGAATGTTACCTATCTTGATTTATTTACAATTTTCCAACAGCGTAAAGTCACAAGTAGACTGCAGCACTTCCTTTGTTTGATCGACAAGGGCATGCTCACAAATTGCACGTGTAATGCCACGAAAAATACCTGCTGACACTTTAGTACGGAAGCAATGGTACAAGAATGCAGTCAGACTTCTTTTCTGGGCACATACACCGTCCAGATCTAAACACTAGTGAGGAAGAGTACTGAAGAGTCTATAGCTGCAGGTGGAAGCTGCCGTTGCAGTACTTTGTATATAAAAGCCAGATCGAATCCTATTTACCTATTTATCCTGATTTATTTACTTACTTCCTACAGTGTAAAGTCACAAGTAGACTGCAGAGCTTCCCGTGTACATATACAAAGTACAGTGATGGCAAAAGTGCAACGTGCCTTCTTGCTGTGAACCGTTGTCATCTAAGTTCACCTCTGTTATAGCGTGTCTTTATGTGAAAACAGCAGATTGGGACGGGGGGTGGGATCATGAACGCGACTGAGAGAATAAAACTGAATAAAAAAATAACAAAGCTAACCTTTATAAGTATCATAAATTTACACAGGCTGTTGCAGACTCAAATCAAATGTATGTTTTTATTCTAAGATAGTAAGAATAAGAGCAGCTCTCTTCTCAAAACGGAGTCGCCCAGGGTCAAACCCGTGAAGTTTGGATTACCAATCAACAGTTGATACTGTTGCACCACCGAAGCGATCATTATCAAAGGGGTGTGAATGTTTTTCAGCAGTTATATTCTTGAATAGAAGCACACTTGTTATGTTATATTTGTACCTTTCGTGAAAAGTGTTTATTTGATATTTGGACTTCAGGCTTCACACATTAAACACGTCGTCTACATTTTGTCAGTTATTACTAAAACATGAAAAACGTTTCTGTTTTAACAATGTGTTTATATAGATTGTTGTAGACACGGAACACACATGAAATGCATGTGTTCCAAATAACCATATAGTATTTATAAAAGGTGTCATTTTGCTTGACTTCTCACTCTATACATCTCTAAGCAACTGACACACAGGTAAAACAGACTTGAGCTGAGAAAACTGTGCGGCAGTGGGGGATGTGACAGTAGGCTGCTTGCTGCTTATCGACACATTTATAGGACAAAAGATGCTGATGGAGAGGTGCAAAGCAATTTCAGGGGGGACGGATCTACGAGTTTTTTCGTAGGATCTGGTAATTCTAGTGTTAAACTGAAAAGGTTTAACTTGTTACTCTTTCCTCATAAACAATACTTTTCTGTCCTAGAATCAGCCTAGTTGCTCTTTTCTTCACTTTCTCTAGCATTGCTATGTGATATTTTGTTAAATGGAGACCAAAACTGAACATGGTACTCCAGGTAAGTCCTTACTAGTGCATTATGTATCTTAAGCATAACCTCCTTTGATCTGTACTCCACATTTTGTGCTATATAACCTAACATCTTATTAGCTATTTGGATTGCTTCTGTACACTGCAGATAGTAATGAATCCACTATGACTGTTTGGTCCTTCTGATAAGGTCTAGTGTATTTTCATTTTCAAACCTCCCAATTGTTGTTCATATCTAACATTTCTACTTCTTACGTACATGTGATACTTTACATTTGCTTACATTAAATTTGGCCTGCCCAAGCCTACATGCTGTTCAGACTCCTCTGTAACAATTGAGATGATTCCAAATTATCTGCTCATCCACTTCATTTGGTATCATCTGCAAACTTAATTTGCTTGTTTTATTTTTTCCTAGATATTTTAGGTATATTAAAAACAGCAGTGGTCCCAGCACTAATACCTGATGGACAACAATTTTAACATTACTTAATTCTGAAAATGTTCCTCTCACCATAACCTTTTCCTTCCTATGTTTAAGATAATTTTATACACACATACACACTCTGCCTTGACACTTGTTTTATTTTGATCACTAACCTTTTATGTGGTTCATTGTCAAAAGGCTTCTAAAAAGTAAAATAAATAATATATATGATTCTCACAGATCATATGCGTTTGTTGCTTTTTCATAGAATTCTAGCATACAGTATTAGTGAAACATGACCTCCCTTGTCTGAACCCATGTTAACTGTTCTCTAAAATGTCTGGTATTGCCATGTGTCGCTTGATCTACCTTGATAATTGCTTCTATTAATTTACCTGAGATGTATATTAAGCTAACTGGCCTAGAGTTAGTTGCATCTGCCTTATCAACCCTTTTATACAGTGGAATAGTCCTTACCAGTTTCCAATTGTTAGGAATTTCCTCAGTGTGCAGAGGTTTTCAAAAAATACACATCAAAGGCTTATATATGTACTCACTAACCTCCTTAAACATTCAAGGATAAATGTTTTCTGGTTCTGGTGATCTGCTAAATTTCAGCCTATTTCATCTAAGCAGTACTTCTACCTGTAAACTTTCAAATCACTAAGTTCCACATTAGCTCTGATTGTTACTTTTGGGAGGTTTTCCATTTTTTTACACAATATTCATTTTCGTTTCTTTCTTTCTATTAAATAAACCAACTTTTTCGAATGTTTGGGTCTGAGATTTGTAAATTGTCTTTGCAAAAGCTATTCTAACGGGAAACTGTTAATGTTTTAGTCGAATGGCATATCAAGATCTTCTTTATTGTGTAATGTTATCCCCTGAAGATGTACTACATCACCTTTCTTGGATACATCCTTCTTTCAACAGTAATTTGTGTGGTGGAAGACCGGACGGTGTTAACTGTTGTAGTTATTCTTCAGAATATTGTAAGTTGATGTTTTCATCTTCCGCACCATCACCACCAACTGTTTCAGCATAGTCTATTGATATGCATTTAACCAATTTGCGGTGTTACCGATCAAAATTTTTGCCGTTAATTCGATTGACTTCATCGTCTCTCAGTGCTAGGATTGCCCATGTAAAAATTTTTACCCTTTTAACTCTTCATGATGAAATTCTTCAATAAGATTTAGACATAATACGTCTTCTTTAATTGGGAACTTAAAGTGAGGAAAACATTAAGAGCTGAGAGAGCTCAAACTGTGAGCTGTGTCTGTCAAAAGCATTCGCACGAATGAGAGGTGAGTGTACTGTGTGCATGGTTTTTTATAGTTGAGAGGAAGGGCAGGATTTGAAAACATCTCATGGCCAAAGTGTCGACAAGCGGAACTTGAAAAAATCTTCCAAAAAGTTTTGTCTTCTTCCAAAAAGTCTCATCTCACCGCAGGATTGTTTTATTATAATAGAGAGATGTAAACTTCAGAAAAACGAAAATTTAGAGCATTTTCTATTTCTATGCATATGTCTGTAGATTCTAGTTCACCCCTCCTATTCCTGATGCATTTTAGATTCCATGACTATTGCTTTAATTTTGTAATATTGACAGAATATCTTTGCGTTATTTTCCCCTTTTCTGCAATACTTCTCTCTAAATGATTTTTATCGTTTCTAATATCCTTAACAGTATGAGTTACTTTTGAGGGTTTTTCCAACATTTAAAATCAATTTTTTGCAGGATGGGTTAGAGTTGTGCTGTGATGTCTGCCACCACCAGAGTTAACTTTACAATCATACTAACAGCTCTAAACTACATACTTTTAAACAAGAGAAGGAGGTACTTGGTATTAGGATCTTCAGAGATTCTTATGTTGACAGCATGTTTGATTGACTATGCCTTAAAAATTAACTTTTTGCTGCAGGCAAACTAAATATTTTGCTAGAAGAAACCTGAAAACTTTCTTAATCTCCCTCAGCATTTCCTGTGAAAACTGTACTATCTAGCAGAAATGATGATACAAGTACAGTTTTCAAACTTTGCCATCTTTTTTAGGCTACCTCTAAATAATAGGGTTGAGGGTAACCTTTCAGATAGAGGTACCAAATGCAGGTTTTTCATGGTGCCAGAGAGTAGTGACATGTTGCATGTTGGTTAGAACTCTACCTGTGACAATACTACTATTATTCTTCCTCCTCCTCCTACTGCTACTATTATAAGATATGAAAGCAACTGATTTCTTTTTTATTTGCCTTGTGACCTTGAACTGGATAAGTATTTTTAGAAAAAAGACAACGGATGAATTGGTGGATATATAATTTTCTATATGATAACTGTATTTAATGCTTTCTATGTCACTTTTTATTCATGCTTTATTATTTTAATTTTTATAACTTTTTGAATATATTTTTTCTTAAAAAGAATGAAAATTTATAGCATATTTAGTAAGGTTTCAATTTCGAGAAATGTTCTGCTTATGTATTCAGGTTTACTTGGCTTATATTGTTTAAACCTTTGCAACGTTCATTGTGCAATACAATTGTAGTGTTGGGTAGCTTTTATTATTATTAAAATGATAAACTATCTTAAGTCAATAAAATAAGAAAAATCAAAGACCTAAATTGAATCAGTTGTTCATCCTGAGAACACAGACTGATCATCACAGACATTAAGGTGACTAGCTCTTATGGAGACAATGCAGTTAGCTAAAATGAATCTTTTTAGTGGTAAGAAAGAAAAACGTATGTCTTGTGACATTATATTGCAAAATCGCCAGTGTTGAATGAACCCTTTACTTTTATATAGGCCCACTCTTTCCATTTAAGTGTTTTTTTTTGATACTGTAAGATTAAATTTAACACTGGTGATTTTCTTGTGTACCAAAACTCAAGATGAAGTGTTGCCTTGTTTAATAGTATCTATATTTGGTGAATCAGCACTGCATTACCTATTGTTAAGTATTTACCATAATAGCAGTCAGATTAAATCAATATTTGTATTCCAATGAAAGGCTATAGAATACATAATTACTAGACCTGTGAAAGTTAATGAGTTTTTGTAATTAATGTGGCCGGTTTAAAGCGTTAAAAAATGTTGTTGCATCCAGGGCTGCCAATGAGGCAAATGCCTTAGGCAGTGCTTTGGTCAGGGCATGTATTACTATTATTTTTTTTAACGTTACAAAACTTTAATTCAAAAAAGTTAAGTGTGTACTTAAAGAATTACATACACATCCAGTACCATATTTATATAGTACCTTTAAATATTTTTATGAAATAAAATTTTCATTTTAGGTTTAAAATTTTGTATTACTTGGTTCACAACAATACGCCACATGTCAATGCATAACATTGGTGTTCATTTTCGTGATATATATACATGCTGACATAGGTGCAGGGGGAGTATCAGGAAAGGGGGTGGGTGGTAAGTGTATGGCAGTTCTGGTGCAGTAGAGAAAAGCTGTGAAGATAAAAATTACGCTTTTTTTTTCATTTCATGTTTCTGTAAGAAGATCAAATCAATGTCATATCACATAAATGCTAAAAAAGTCATCTTTGAGTAGCACTAAAACCAAATAAATCTCTAGTACCTTTGTATTTAACTCGGTGGTGTGCCAGGTAGCTTACATATAATGACAAAATTCTATGAAATAAAAATGTAATGATTATCCCTATCCATTATTCCAGTTTGCAGCATCTTTTCAAATTTATTCAAAGAATGCAACATAACCATCCAAGTAATGCATGGTGTCAGTTTTTAAGCGAGGTCGCAGCCATAGAGATCTGTTTTTAGCATGTCAGGAGCAAAGATGTAGGTAGATTCTACTAACCAAAAAACATTAAATCTCTTAGAAGAGGCGCATTCATCTCGGGGGGTGGGCCGGGGGGCGGGGGCAAAAAAAGCAGCTACAGTAAGTGATTGCCGTTCAAAGACACCACTTAGTGTACCCTTTGGATGCATTACCCAGGCACTTTGTCCCTTTGACTGCTCATACAGTTGGTCTTCACTCTGCCTCACTTCACTGACCCAGGGTCAGAGGCAACTCACATTCCCAATGGCCCTCGGCTCTACGAGAGTCGCTGGCGAAGATGTACCCAGGCAGATAGACCCTCCAACATGTCTCCTGACTGCTAAATTGCTCCCTAAGTGCTGTGTCTGCAAAACGACGATCACAGAGATGCTTTTATGTCGGCTTCTCCAGGTAGTCCTATTCTCCTCATACAAATCTCAACTACCTGTGTTTCTCTTAGGTCTGGACCCAGTGGCACTATATTGTTATTTCCATGGCATGCAAGTTGAAAAACACTTTTGTAGGGTAAAATTATCAAGTCACTGATGATAGTATTTGTGGAGTTTTAACACAAGTTTTAATGTATGCCCATACAAAAATCCGTATATACTTTCAATGAATCAGTCTTTAGCAGTGCATTCAAAGTCAGCAGTAATTTTGATCGTCTGTGTCTCATATGCTATGCCAATTTGAGAATTAATACATTGGCCTTGGTTTCTTATTGCCTTCTTTTCACTTATCTTTTAAGATAACTTATCTTTTAAGAAGGCATTCAGATTCAGGCTGTATTTGCTGAAGTAGTATTTTGTTCAGGTTTAAGGTCATTGTTTAAATTTAAACTATGCCATTAATGTTTTTTTTTAACTCCTCTGTGTTGATTCTACATTAATTTTGTGATTCAGTGTCTATTTACTTTATAATTTATGTATGCATTTTATACAATTACATTTTAATGTTAGATGTGATAACTATTTACATTTTTTTTTTTTTACCTGAGCATGAGAAATTTGCGACTTCACTTCTGGTGCATGCATTTTTACCCCAGGGTGAAGAGGGACACTGCCAAATGGAAGCTTCATGTCCTCTACATTTCACATTGTCCAACCACTTTGGATCAGGGTCCAAATTTGATTCTTCTTCATGAATGGTAGAAGTTAGAGTTCCACAGCCCAGCTCACGACAAATGATCGTAGCAGTGGTCTCATCCATCTTATTAGCACAGACGCTGCCCCAAGAGTTATTATAGAAAACCTGAAGCTGTCCAGAGCAGCCATTGGTTAACCTCAGTATCTTGAACCCTGTCAAAATAGAATTTAGAAAGTAAAAAGAAATGTTTTGTTAAAATATTGTATATATTACTAAAACAGAATATATTGCTACAGCACACACTATAAATCATGAAACAAGATTCAGACTCCTGGAAAACATAAATAAAGTAGACAAGATAAGATTTTATTCATATTGGTTTAATTCCAAGTTCATATATACTCTGGAAAACTACTTTTGACAAGCTTAAGCATGGATTTATATTATAATTAGTCTACCTGTACAATTTACTCCCACATCCTCCTTATGCCTGCAGTCATGTTGTCCCCATTCTTGATGTGTACAGTTCCACAGAAATGATTCATTCCCCTGACAGTGCACATCGTCCAGCCAAATGTGCCCAGTTCCTGGTCCATATGAGACTGGAGTTATGGCATTTACTGCTGTCTCACACTGGAGCTGCCGACAAACTACATTTGCATCTGGTAAGTCCCAGGAATCATCACACACTGTCCCCCAGGATTCTTTGTTGAATATCTCTAATCTTCCATCACAGACACTTGTTCCATTTACCAGCCTGAGGGCAAACTGATCTGGAAAACAGAAATAGGTGCTAAAATGTAAGAGGAAAACCAATTCAAACTTAAACTATTTAAAACCTAAAAGCCATAAGACAGTGAAGAAATGGTCTGCTTTATTATCAAAAAATAACACTTAGTCCACCATTATGATGTTCCAATTATCATTTTAATGACTGTAGTAAAATATATTGTAACAAAAACCTTAAGGAAGATCTCACTATTGTTATATTTTCCTCCTCAAATCTAAAACAATTGTCTCATTTGAAAAGAGAAAGAATTTGGTTAATGTACCTACAACCATCCATTTTATATCACTTTCAGTCCTATCCTTAATTCACACAAAAGAACGAAAGTAGTAGCAACCATATTTGATCATTATACACTTCCTGTGTTTTTGTGAAGAGCTTTCTATTTTGAACAATTAAACAGGTTAGATGAAAAATAATGCACAAATCATATCACAGAAAAGTCTGGTTATAACTATTTTTGCAAACACCTTTCTTACCTTTATGAGTTTACATATTATGTATTGACACCTTTAAACAATTGTTTTATCACTTTTTTATGTGATCTTCTCAGTATTGTGTTGTTTCTTTTGTCTAATTGGAGACAAACTGATTCATGCATGCACTTGTATCTAAAGCAGTTTCTTACAGGCTTATCCATAAGGCTTCTGAATATCCAAGCTAATCTTAGTTTCAAATGAATTAATTTAAAAAATGATCATATACCATTGTTGCACCTTCACCTGTTTGTGGATTTTCCACCTAGGAGAATCTGGGCAAATTTATTAACTGGGCAAATCACAGCTATACTGGCACAGTCAACTCATCACCTGACCTCCAATTTATCGATATAAAGATAACCACCATCACTAGAAAGAGAAGATCTGCTGTCTAATACTGTCAATCATTAAATGCAGTTCAACACAGTGCACAGATAAAAAGGTCTTAAGAAATTGATACAAAAAGGTAATTACAATACAGAAGTACATCATAAAGTTGAATACAATATAGAGTTATTAAATAAAGGGAAAACAGGCAAATAAAATGTTTATTATACTGTATATTGAGAACATAGACAGAAACCTATAATGTATGGTGCACAAAAACCAAAGATGGCTAATGCTAAGAGGAAAGGAGTTAGAAGAAACAGAGAGAGAAACACAGTGATGGTAAGAAGAGGAAGATGGATAAGGAGAAAGGAAAGCATGTGAGCTTGTTGATGGTGTTTTACAATGTAATTGTTCAGAAGTTATTTCCAGAGGTCCAAATATGGAAGTATAAGTAGACTGTGTAGCAGATGAGAAGGAGAAGAACATAAAATTGCCCTTGTGTGGAGAAATGTTATAAGAAGGTGACTGTGGCATTTCTCCACACTTAGAAAAAAGATATAGAAAAATTAACAAAACGGTGCATTAATAAAACAAAAGTAACACAAAGAATGAACACAGGAAGTAATCAAATTACAATATAAACAGAACAATAAACATCTTGCTCTCTGAGCCTAATTATATAGGGTTTGATCCACTATCTATCCAATTCAGTAACTCTCTCACTTAGCCACCACAGCAGTACAGGAAAGTATTGTCCTTATTACCATCTTTTTCTCTCTCACTTTTAGTTTATCCCATGGCCACCAACTCACTAAATCTCTAGATGACAGACATCTTTAAACCCCATCAGAATCACTTAAAACTAGAGATGGCTTTATGTCCTCCATGACCACCAGGCTGGAACTCCCTTTAGTCATTACTGATATTTCTAAATGTCTGAGGTTTCTGTCCCCTTCAAATGAGTGGGTCTCTAATGTGGTTCCACAGACAGCAGCTCTATAACAGCACAGTTTCATACTTTCCCTTCTATAACCTTTTCCTCTGACGTGGCCAGCTATTTTTTCTACCTCTGGCATTTCCATCCTGGTGTCATTCTTTTTGCAGATAGATAGATAGATAGATAGATAGATAGATAGAATACTTTACTTGTCCCAAGGGAAAATTTAACTTTTTAAAGAACATTAAAAAATATTATAACAAACAACAACAACAGCCACTCTCAAATGCACATCAGAATTACATAAAGAATAAAACGTCTATGCGGTGGGCTGGTGCCCCGCCCGGGTTTTGTTTCCTGCCTTGCGCCCTATGTTTGCTGGGATTGGCTCCAGCAGACCCCCATGACCCTATGGTTGGGATATAGCAGGCTGGATAATGGATGGATGGATAATACGTCTAACTAGGCTAAACAAAAAACAGCAGTCATAGTAAGGCATTATAAAGGCATATTGATGTAGGCATGAAGAAACTCCAGTAGCATTTCCTGATGCATTTTTGTTAAAGAATACGTTGGCTAAAAATACTGAATAATAGTATGTCTTGGACGGGGAGTGCAGCCTTATTAACCCTTCTGTACTGTCACTCACCACATTAAATGAATCTGCAAAACTTGTTCAGTTCACAGCGAAACCAAGCCATGCACACTTTAATCTTTAAAGCATAAGAGAAAAAGACAAAAATATAATAATATAATTAACAATTACTCTATAATTCATCCTGTTGCTTGGTCAAACATGACAAAGAGAGACAGAGAGAATGAATAGTTTGTATAATACCTTGGGGATTAAATGCCGGCAGTGGCTCATCACTGTCCACTAAGAATATAACACTGATATATGTGTATTTTACATTGTGTATTACATTATATCTGTAAATTCAAATGCAGTAATTTGATTTTGTTATTCTTGAAATAAGGAGATGCATGTTCACTCACCAGAACATAGGACTGCTGCATCAATGTTGTCTCCACATTTGAATTGCTGTGGAAGGCTGCAGTTTCCCAGATGTTCTTCACCCCCCGAGCACTGAAGGCCTTTTAGACACACAGTTCTATTTCCCCTTTTGTATTGTGATGAGTTTGGACTTTGAGTCCTGGAGCCACAGCCAAGCTGTCTGCACACCACTGTGGCCTCTCTCTCACTCCAGGATTCATTAACAACTCTCATCCAGGACTTATTGTAGTAAACCTCCACCCATCCTTCACAGCGGCTGGGGCCACCTGACAGTCTGACTCCAAAATTCTGAACTGGACAGATTAAGAGAGAGAGAAAGATTGAGAACAGGAGAGGAGGAGTTAAAATGTAAAGAACGTGAAACAATCTCATAAATGAATATGGGTTGCTGTGCTTTCATTTCATCTTTCTGTTATTTCATCTTCAACAAAATTAAATTATCACAATTTAAGTTTTTACTGTAAGATGTACATAACGGCTTACAAAAAAGGAGTAGTTGCTTGCACTGCAAAAATTTCATCTCCTTTATATTCACACTCTGAAAAATTGTTTTTCTCTTTCTTTTTTTTTTTGTGGTCTCTTGCAGTTTGCAGTAGACTCACAAAAACCTTTGGTATAACTGAAGCTGTCAGTTAACCCATCATGTGTTATTAAAGTTTGTCATCAAGAGCTGTAGTTGACGACTATATAACAGTTATGAACCTTTCTCACAAACAACTACTGTATATATTCTACCAAATATAAAAATGTATAGCTACTGTATATGTATTAAAGCGAAACTGAATACATTTTTAATTTCTTTCCAGCATCTCTGACTTTGTCTTTTTGTTTAGTCCTTTATGTACATTGTAACAAGAATGAGTTGGAGACATCATAAAGATTTGGGGCAGCCACCTGTATAATTGAATCGGCTGCAAAAAGTAGGTTTTAATAGCACGATGCGCTTAGTTTAGAGTCCAGAACAGAACTGCCTGTACTGAGGCAAGATGGCAGTTTTAAAGGGCTGGAAGGGAAATGATGTCATCTATGCTGGAACTGGGAGTGGTGGTGTCCTTGTGCCTAGTGACGTCATCCTTGGGGCCGGTAACAGGCGGGATTTCCCGGAAAAGGTCTGCAAGGGACTGAGAGAGATAGTCAGTACACTCCGCAACCCCCTGGCCGGGCGTAGAATTATTAGTGTTTAGGCCCTTCAGCTGATTCCCATGCCCACGTGTGTGACAACATATATTATCTTTCTTATGGATATTACTATAATTAACAAGAATTTAAAGGCTATTTTTCATAAACAGGTCTGTTGTTTTTCAGTGACATGGTCTTGTGTGGCACAGTTGGTGTTTGTTTCAATGGCACGTTATGTTTTCTGTGTTCATGTCACACACTCTCTCTTTTTGCTTTTTTCTTAACAAAGACACCAAACCAGAAGCTGACATTATTGCCATGATATGAACATGTCATGTTTGTGTTAAAAATGAACTCAAAGTTACATGATTATGTGAGATTATAACACTGCAGTGTTGTTTCTGTCAAGGCACAAATATAACTCAGAGAGAAAAATAGCTATGGAAATAAAAAAATGACAGACTTGAACAGACTACATGTGTAAAATAATGAAGAAAACACCCCACAATAAAATATTAAAAATAAGAGTTTGTATATATCTACAGATAGATCAATGCACCAATAGACATACTGTAGAGATATATAGATAAATGAGAGAAAAAGGATTGTAAAACGTGCAAAGTGACTTAGCATTGACACTTGGGACTTGTTTTAATGCTATGAATCATATTATAATCTTTACCTCTTCTGAAGCTGCAAAATTACAAGACTGAATTTTTTCTAACTACAGTTTCTTATTCTGAGTTTGTAATAATTGGGTTATAAATTCGGTGTCTCTTTTTTATACCTGATCAAGTAGTTTGGGGCTGACAAATCCCAACGCTGATCAATGAATGGCTCAGCTTCCATGTACTCTGCACCACACTGAAGCTTCATACCCACCGTGGTGTTATATTTTGGATATTCTTGATCCTTTGGAGGTTTATTCTTCATGATTTACACATTATGCTGCAGTCTAAATTTTATTCTTAGTTAATTTCTCTGTATTACTATTTAGTCATTCTGCTGGGTGCCAAGTGTAAGGAACTACCCTGTTCAAACAAAATAAATTTGGGATTCTGGTGTAGATTTTTAAGGATTTTATAGAATGTTGGATGTATCTGAGGACAAGTGTTGTTTACTGTTTTTATGTATTGTGCAGTTTTGTTGTAATGGGGATAGTCATTCATTGGTTTCACAGACGCCTAGCTGGCTGAGAATGAGGGGAGTGGCCATGATGCAATTACAGTACAACCTTCCGTTTCTACTTTACTCTCTTTGTTTGCATGATATTATGATTAATCTAAAGACAGTCTTGGAATATGTGAGGTACTGGATCAAACAGCCAAAGTATGGCTATCATTAAGTATTTTGTGGCACAAAGAATAGATATAGCACTACTTCAGGAGACTTCTAGCAGATGACATTAAGCAGTTGTGCAATAAATGCATGACCAGCTCAGCATCTACATCCACTAAGAAGTTCAGGGTAGCAATTCTTTTCCATCACAAGTCAAGTCAAGTTGGGGAGTATGCACTGGTACAGTGCGTTGCCGTACCTACTACATGATGAAAAAACTTGGAATCCCGGTTGGCAACTCCGCAGGTAGACACGCTGTCCAGTCCCACCCTCAGGAAATGGCCCAGTATCTGCCACAGCCAGGTGTTACGTGGGCGACCCCTTGACCTGGTCCAGCCACTCGGGTCCCTAACAATGAGGATCTTGCGAGCTGGATCACCCTCGGGGAAACACGGCACATGGCCGTAGTGCCGTAACTGAGGCTCCTTCACAATGCAGGCAATGTGCCTCATTTGGGACTCCATGAGTAACCGCTCATTCGACACAAAGTCAAACCAATGGTATCCAAGTATTTTCCAGAGAAACACAGTACCAAAAGAGTCCAGTCTTCGTCTCAGGTCACTGGATAGCATCCATGTCTTGCAACCATATAGCAACACAGGAATCACCAGGGGCCTCATGTATAAACGGTGCTTATGCACAGAAATGTTGCGTAAGAATGTTTCCATGTTCAAATCACGATGTATAAAACCTACACTTGGTGTAAAACCACGCACTTTTCCATGGTACCTCATACCCTGTTGTACGCAAGTTCTCCACTCGGTTTTGCAGACTGGCAGCACCCAGCGTCAAAGCAGTGCTACTGTTACTGTGTGGTTATCCTTTATTTTCCTGACACGGCTTTATAAATACACTGAAATTAGTCGCATATTGTTTATTAGTGTAATGCATCTGATTGTAAATTACCTGTAACAATATAATGGTCCACGGAATAGCCATGGTATTCCAAATACCATAACTGCTTTAGCGTTGTTACTCTCACTGCACCGTCTTCTTCTTCTTCTTTTTCTTCTTTCAGCTGCTCCCATTAGGGGTTGCCACAGCGGATCATCTTTTTCCATACTCTTTTCACTGCACCACTCGGAGTATTTATATCACTGTATCTGAGTGGGGAATCACAGCAGCAGCTGATTGGAAAGAGAATTATCGGTATACAGTGTCAAGCACACGCTGCCTAAGCCACGGCAAAACATTTCAAAGCCTTTCCTGTACGGACCTCGCGGTTCAGAAACAGTTTCATCCCAAGAACTATAAACGCACTCAATCAATTCCTCCTTGTAGAACTGTTCACCGTAAACTTGCACTACAGTTATAATATTGCACAACCTGCGGCACTTTATAAAGCGCATATTTACTTATGATGATGATATCATTTTTTTAAGATGAAATGCAGGAAAATATGTTGATTATATTATACAGATTAAACTTTGACTTCATTTAAGTAATCTGTATTGTTAATAATTAAACATGTGTGGACACAGTGCCGCAGCGCTAGCAAGTTCATGAATTGTCCCTGCCTTGCGCTGAAAAATTTACTGAGGCTGGCGCGACACTGGAAGGATAGAATAATTAAACACGTACTTTGAAGATATTTCAATGTTCCTTAAAAGTTTTGAAGAATCGTCATTGTAAGCTTACAGATGGCTTAATGTCTATTACAGAGCTGATTGTGTGGCAATTGGGTATTTGGGGAAAGAAAAGTAAGGACAGGAATTGGAGGTTAGTACGTTTGAAAGAGACAGTACCGCCACAGTGTTCCCATGTTTAATAACTAAAACTACTAAAATAGATGAAGAACATGCCAGACTACCAAGCGAGACTCTACATAGGAGAAGGCAGGCTCTACATTCGGAATTAAACCTCTTGACAACTAAAGAAACTGAACAACTAATTTACAAATCCAGACATCATTACTATGAACATGGGGAGAAAGCTAATAAGCTTTTAGCTCAACAAATTCACAAGCAAGAAGTGCGCAACGCATTCTCGGTAATCACTAGTACGAACGGAGACAAAATCGTCGAACACCAAAATATAATGCACACTTTCAGAGACTACTATAAATCCCTATATACTACTGAGTTTAAGGAAGACAATACACAATCTAATGCATTTCTGGATACATTACAGATACCACAAATAGACGCTTTTAGTGCGGAGGAACTTGATAAACCTCTGATGTTACCAGAATTACTAGATGCTATAAAATCACTCCAAGGCGGGAAAGCAGCAGGTCCTGATGGTTACCCTGCAGAATTTTACAAGAAATTCTCCGCTCAGCTAGCCCCCCTCTTATTAGCAACATTTACAGAAGCCAGAGATAACCAATCTCTTCCACAAACCTTTCGCCAAGCACTAATCACTGTCTTTCCAAAACAAAATAAGGACTTATTACAATGTGCATCATACAGACCAATTTCACTTCTGAATAACGACGTTAAAATACTCTCTAAAATCTTAGCCAGAAGGGTGGAGAAAGTGCTCCCCTCGGTAATATCACAAGACCAAACCGGATTTATTAGGGGCCGGCACTTATCTTCCAATCTTCGACGCCTGTTTAATGTAATATACTCACCAACTAAATCAAACACCCCAGAAATATTATTATCATTAGATGCAGAAAAAGCATTCGACATGATTGAATGGAAATACCTTTTTACTATATTGGAGAAGTTTGGGTTTGGCCCAAACATCTGTGCATGGATTAAATTACTGTATACTAACCCAGAAGCTTCAGTTTGCATCAACAACATTTGCTCAGACTACTTTAAACTAGAACGTGGCACTAGACAAGGATGCCCCTTGTCACCGCTGCTGTTTGCGATTGCCATTGAACCACTGGCAATACATTGTCGAAATACTGATCAGATAAAGGGGATTAGCAGAGAAGGACTGGAACAGAAAATCTCATTATATGCAGATGACATGGTACTGTATATATCAGACCCAGAAAATTCTGTACCTGCAGTTTTAGCAGCACTCACAGAATTTCAAAAGATCTCTGGTCTCAGAATTAATCTGAATAAAAGTGTACTCTTTCCAGTGAACTCTCAAGCATATAATATTAGATTAGATACCCTACCTTTTATCATTGCAGAACAGTTTAAATACCTAGGGGTAAACATCACAAGTAAACATAAAGCTCTATATCAACAAAATTTCGCCGTTTGCATGGAAAAAATTAAACAAGACTTGCATAGATGGTCAACCCTTCATCTCACACTAGCTGGAAGAATTAACACTGTTAAGATGAATATTCTTCCTAAGCTCCTTTTTTTATTTCAAAACATCCCAATATAC
>JANRMT010062796.1:54432694-54451341 GCA_026402145.1 Polypterus bichir lapradei
ACAATTTTGTATTATAAAAATTACAGTGGTTTGAGGTTTTAATGATCATTAATGCAATCATTGTTAACACCACAGAGAGAGAGACTTTTAAGTCTGTGATGCATATTGCACAGAAAGCTACGCATTCTGACCTGAAGGGGCTCATCTCATCCTCATTATTATCTGTATCCTTACATAATTCTCTTCCAATAAAACTCTTTTAAAATGCATTTTCATTTTCCCTATTTTCTATTACAGGTTTTATTAATTTTGCTTTATTGAATTAGCAAATACATATTGTTTGGTTGAGCCATGTATTCTCTTAACAGCTCCTAGTGTGGGTGATTTCGATATTCCATACGAGTTACAGACTGAGAAAGGAAGGCCTTCAATAGGAATTCAGGCTGTTGGTTTGGTAATTTGCACAGGTGTTAAGTGATGGTCATGTCTCAGGAGAACTGTTTGGTGTGCTCATGCCAAATACGTCACTTTGCTCGAGGCAGATGTCAACATGCAGGTGAAGATGTACGTGTGGGGTGCTATAAAGCAGCGATACTGAAGTCTCATTTTGCTTAAGGCAGCTGTCAATGTGTTAAGCTGTACTTGTGAGGTGCTATAAGGCAGCTGTCCATATGCAGATAAAACTGTATATGTGGGGTGTTATAAAGCAGCTATACAAAATTCTCATGTTACTAAAAGGCAGCCATCCACATCTGGGTTAAGCTGTACTTATGGGGTGCTATAAAGCAAATATTCCTTACATTCATACATACACCCTAGTCAGTTAATGTAGTGTCAGGGAGTAAAATCACAAAGAATTGAATTTCCATTATAACACATCTTGTAGACAAGCAGATATGATATGGTGGTGTAGTGGTTAGCAAGGTTATGAGATATCTCGGTGTCTGTACCTCTGACTGTTATTTTATTTTACTACTCCTGATTGTCTCACATCCCAAATTTATTGTGCATTAGGTACAAGAAATCATGTCACTGTAAACTTGAATTCATATGACTGAACTTAGATGTATGCTGTTTCTTGTATAACACCTGATACTGTCAGGATGAGCTGTAGCCTCAGAGACCAATGAATTTTTTTAAGTGGGTTTAATATGGGTGGATATGTGTAGACAAACATAAGAGAAGTACATGATACTGACAAAACTGTATCCTTATATATTGTCCTATACCAAAAATAAAAGCTGCACTGCAGCCATGTAATCTGACATCCAGTGAACCCACAGTATATGTGAGTGTGATAGAATAATCAGTTTTCTAGACATAAAATTTGTGTTCCATGTATTAGGATACTGTAGGCAGCATGTGGAGAAACTGAACTGACTTTTGGAAAGCCAAGTTTATGTGCAGAATTTCTCTCTTTGCCAGCGAGAGCCTCACAAATGTTATAAAGCCATGAACCTAAGAGGAGTGTCCTTGTTGAATAGCTTGTATAATGTACTTGGCAATAGGAACTACTGTATTAAGAGTAGCTTAGCTTTACTCCTCCCTTCTTTAATTGTAGGATTTGGAATATTATGTAATACATGACCATTGTGCAAAAGATGTAATGGAACTGAAGAAAAGAATAATTAAGGATAGTGTAGCGGTTCTCAAAATTACTGACTGCAAACTGCTATCTTTAGGGCTGGCCAGTTTTGTTGGGTCTTTTGAGCTCAAGTTTCCACTGCATGTTGCTGTAAAAGAAAATTAACTTTTGCTATACATCTCAATGTGTGCTTTATCAGAAGCACGTGCCAGATAAGACATTTAAGAAATATGATTTCCAGAGGAGTGGCATACATTTACAGCTAGTGTCTGCCTCCTTCCAGTGATATAATATCAATAATGATGTATTTAACAATACTTCCAGATTATAAAACTAGAATTATTTTTTCTGTATAAAAAAGTAATTATTTAGTGTTAAGAAGATTATGTCAACTAGCCTCTTTGAATAGTTTGCTGACAAAATGAGAGACAGCAACTGGTAAATTTTATTAGTAAAAAACAGAAGACGAATAAGGTTTTCAGTAGAGAAGCTAAAACAATCAGGGTTCTAAATAGACTGTGGATTGCTATCAAAAAGGAGAGGACTAAACCGCTACTGTGCTCAACCAAGTATATTTGGGAGTCATTAGCAAGAGCATGATGGTTAAACACGAGCCAAAACATTAAAACTGAGAAACAAATCAAGATGTGGAAAACAGTAAATTTTTATGAGAAAATCAGAACCTAAAGCACTAAACCAACACTCGCTCACATTTAAAACCTGTTCTCTTGGACAAAGGATTGATGGTGCTGCCCTAGAATTTATAGGCAAGTCCTTGTGACGCAAATTGTGGTACCACACAGGAGGTCATCCCTTGCAACTATGCTGTGCTTCTAGTGACCCATTAACTACCCAATGACATTATTCAACAGTGGTGAGACAAACAGAATTAGTGAAAACAAAAATTCAGTCTTATGAACCAAATATGAAGCTTTTAACCTCAGTTTTTGAAATATTAAAGTCCCCAAAACAGAAAAAAATGTTTTTTTAATATAAAAAAAATTGTTCTAACAAGGAACTCAGGGTTTTCCTTTTCTATCTTTTTTTAGGGATGTCTGTCTGTAATTTTGGGCTGCCAGTAAGATGCAAGATAAAATAATCCGTTTTTCCATTACATTTTCCGTTTAATGTAAGTTGAATTCTTGTGTACGGAAGCAGTAATTTATTTCAGTTTCTTAGTGTATGACAGTTGGTGGTCAAGGTGGTTTTCCATGTTCAACCCAATGTTGTATTTTTCTTCCAGTGAAATTTTAACCTCTCATAAAATTAATATTAGGACAACTGAAATGTGGTATTATTCCATAGCTAATTAAAAAAAATACTTAATATGTCATGTAAACATGTACCAAAGCTGAGCATGGAGCATTTCACTTTTTTTATCTGAGAGATGAGAGATTTCTTCCAAATTATTTGTTAGCTTGCTGAACTTTACTAATGTTACTGGCAAAAAATGAATTTGCACTGTAAAAACAATGTAAGTGCTGAACTGACTGCAGGTCAACCACTGTTAGAGAAATCACAAAAGTACCTTAAAAAGAAAAGCAATGTCAGCAGTTTTAATGAGACAATTACTGTAATAAGAACTTACTGTACTGAATAAGAGTGTGATTTGTATTTATGACTTTGAGATGAAGGAAGGTGACATGTTGGCACAGTGGCTTCCCAATTGCCACATGAGAGAAATATGTATGTTTTCCCTTTGTCAGAGAGGTTTTTCTCGAGGAATTTGAAATGTTTGCCTTTTTATTTACATGCAGGTTATGTTGACTGGTGGCTCTGAATTTTCACAGTGTGAGTGTAGGCGAGTATGGGTGTGCCTTACAATAGACGGTCACCCACCGAGGTTTGATTCTGCCTTGTTCCCAGTTCTGCCTGGAAAGGCTTCAGTCCTCTGAGACCATCGACTTTAGTAAAAAGTTATGAAAATGGATGAACAGTGCTTTAGGTAATGCTATCGTGTCCCATTGCTTTAGTCGGAATTTCACTCTTGGTCAGTGTAGTCTCTTCAAACATTTTGCTTGCCTTCTTCACATATGTGAATATTCTGTGTGAACTCTGACTTCTGCTTACAGTCGTAACTCCAGGCTGTGCTCAAATAGACCCTCAGTAGACTGACAGCCCATAGAGATGTTGGTCCTGCCCGGCACTTTTTCCACCAGTAAAGGCTCTGATTCCTTACAGCTTGAATTAGAATGATTTTTCTTTTTAATAAACTAATTCATGGTTTTAGGTTTGCTGTTTTTAGCAACTACTTATAAATTTTTATATATTTCCAAATTGTAAAACGCTCCCAATCACTTATGCGTCTATCAGAATTGTATGAAAAATAAGTAATCACTGACAAAGGAACAAGTAGGCATTTATTGGTGCACTTTATAATATAAACACAAGGCAGAGAACATATGAATTAAGACATATATTGGACATGAAAAATACATATTATATGTTTAAATCTTTCACTGTTTTATTTTCTCCAGCCTCTTTATTTTAATGTGTTAAAAACTATAATATTCTAAGTATATATTTGATAATTACACCTTTCCTAAGCTGCCTGAATTCCACCCATAGGATTCCTGTGGTCACAAATGTCTCATTAGAAACAATAATATTTGCTTAAAAATTCTGTTAAAAATGATTTTAGTGAATATTTTATTTTTGTGGCCATTTCTTCCTAAAGGCTCAAAAGGCAAACCGAATTAATAACGGGGAATTCTGAAGTTGGAGGACTGTTTCTTGATGAGAATTCAGAAATTATTATTTATACACAAGCAGGATTATGAGAAAGAACTTACGAGAGAAATAGAGAGAAGTTTCAGTTCCTACCTGTGCACCTCACTCCCGCATCGTTTGCATGAGCGCAGTAATTAAGATTCCAGTTAGGTGCTCTACATTCCTTCAGCGCGGACTCCTGTCCTCTACAGTCAACTTCAGTCATCAAGATTGGCCCAGTTCCCTGTCCAAAGTAAGCACTGATTGTTACTAACAGAGCCTCCCCACAGTCCATCTGTCTGCACACCACGGCAGCGTCCTTCTCGTCCCAGCCAAATTGACACACGGTGCCCCACTGTCCTCTACGAAGCACCTCCACTCTCCCCTCACACGGCTGTCTCCCGTTCACCAGCCTCAGGTCTTCGGCGTCTGAAACGTAAAGAAGACATTTTTAATCTAAAATGTACAAACTGCATTTAGAAACGAGATAGGCTACTACCGACTACTGGCGAACTCTGCATAATTTAGAAAAACAGAATCAATGAGACGTGTAGTGAAAAGAAGGAAATACGTGTGTATTTTTGTTTCTAGTATAATAGTAATTGCTTTTACTATGCACATTTCCAAATCTAAACCAAACTGTCAAATTCTGATCTGGCATAAATGTGGCAAAAACAAATGTACGTTATATAGCGCCTTTCTGTTGCAAAGGCCAGCTGAAATGACTTCAAAAACAGTTCTTATGCATTTCTTACAGTTTTAGCGAGGGGCAGGTCAAGTAATTTGTTTAGGGTGACAGTGACAGGTTGGTGGGCACTGTTCAGGACCCTTGTGCTTCAGAGTCAGTTCTGTAACCACTAGAAATTATCGACCTGTCTTGCACCTTTTTATTTGCTGTTCTTCAACTATATGGGATGAAGAAATATAGTAATCAATGAACAGTTTTAGATGCTAAGGAGTTCTGTTACTCATTTTTTTACATGACACCTATTTAAGATATCAACTCTTTTCTAATTTTGCATATGTGTTCATATATCCATTATTTTCTGAAAATGATTTTAGTACAGCTATTTATTTGGTATACCCACCACATTATTAAAAGGTTCTGAGCACAGAACTACCTTAAAAACAAATACACATTAAAATGGCCAATTACAAATATTCAACACTTGACAAAGATGAAGCAGAAACAGAGAGGGGAAAATACAAACACACCAGTGTGACCACGGGTCTTACATAATATAAATGTTTAACAGACACAAGCCAACAGGATTCCCAATGTAATTACTGAAAATGTTTTGGTTAGCAGGGAGTCCACACAGCAAATAACATTAAACAGAATCTCATCTTTAAATGAAAATAGAAATATACCATTATTATGCTGTACAACACATTCATCCACCACATAGGGTGGGTCATAAGATCCAAAAACAGAACACTATACTGATTATCAATCTACAGAAGGAAGCACTCAAACACACACACACCACATCTAATCAATTTAAACTTTCCAGAATATCTTTGGAACATGTAAGGAAAAAACACAGAAACTCGTGAAAAACTCCTAGTGACATAGGGAGAATGTGCAAACTGCACAGGCAGTTACTGACTGAGTAAAGACTGAAACTCAGGCTTCTTGAAATGTAAGGCAGCCTACTTAACTATTGTCACCATCCCAATAAATCATATTCTGTCTTTCATATTAATATTACTCTTAAAAGTTTATTTTTTGTTTAGAAACATACTGTACATCATCTCTTCACATTCTTGCTCACCTAGATATTATGCCCAGAGAATAGAGGAGGAACCAACCTAGTGAAGACATTTGTCAAATACGCACATAAACACACACACACTTCCATCATGTAGTCAAATGGACGGCACGTGTTTAGTCAATGGAAGAAAACTGAAGAAAATAAGGGACACTCGTAAAGTTGAATTTTACACAGGAATCTCTTTGATAAACACTGGCAGGCTGAAGGTGAAGTGAGGTGAAGTGCTAAACCTCCTTTAGCTGCTGCTCCAGGTTTTGCCAGAGTATAAATGTGGCTTAAATTTATAAAAGTCAAACACTGATTTTATTATTTTTTTTCCTTAATTAAAATGTCATTGCATTTCCACATCTTGACCAAACTCTATTTTAAACCAATGTTACTGTATCAGTTTAAATTATAAATGCTTAGTCATTCTCTGGTGAAATCTACAAAAAAGAATATCTGGTATCACGATGGTTTTCAGAGCCGTACCGTATGTCCTATTAAACTTCCTATAACTTCTCTCCTGTCTTTGTGGCGTTGTAGTTGTTAGTGCCGTTATTTATTTTATCTCTTATGAAATGTAAAGTGTTTCTCAGCTCTGAATTTGGATGGTTGATTATTTTTTATTTTATTCAGATTTTCAATAAAGCATATCGTCCATCTTTAATTAAAACCTCTCTTTAATTAGACTTCCTCTCACTTAATTTTCCAAAACTCTAAACCTAAAACCTCTGCATAATTTACAGATCATTCTAATAGGCTCAAACTTTTGAATTTCGTTCCTGACAGTTTCTTATTTAGTGGTGAGATTCTTGTTTTAATTGAACTCTTTCTTTAATATCCATCCATCCATTATCCCACCCGCTGAATCCGAACACAGGGTCACGGGTGTCTGCTGGAGCTAATCCCAGCCAATACAGGGCACAAGGTAGGAACCAATCCCGGGCAGGGTGCCAACCCACCGCAGGACACACACAAACACACCTACACACCAAGCACACACTAGGGCCAATTTAGAATCGCCAATCCACCTAACCTGGAAGCGAACCCGGGTCTCCTAACTGCGAGGCAGCAGCGCTACCACTGCGCACCGTGCTGTCCCTTTATTTAATATGTTTTGCCTATTTCTATTAAAGTTTTGAACAACAAATAATAATAACAATAATACATTTCATTTATACAGTATAGCGCTATTCCCATTCTCACTTTGATAAACTTTCAAAGAAATGAAGAAAATTGTCTTTGGTTACAGAAAAATATGTATTGCTATCATCACATTTATCATCAGCATTCTATTCACTATTATTCTATTTCATTTATATAATTTACTTCTATTTTAATCAGCAGTTTCATTAATTATTTCTACAGATAAATCAACTTTTATTTTAATCTTTCTCATAAAGAAATCACTTTAAATGTGACATGAAATAAAAAAGCAGAACTGAAGAGAAAACATCATTGAATGTGAGAAATAAATATTTGCTAAATTCATGATTTAGAAAAAAGGCAAACCTGGTGTATATTTGGAGTTGATTTAACAAATACAAAAATGGGAAAAGAATATATTTATGTCAGGGGTGGAATTAAAAGTACAAATAATGTAGCACTATCATGCTGTTGTTGCCATTATTATTATTTATTTATTTTTTGTTTCATACCATAATCATTACAGATTCGTCCACAGTGGATTGTTTTTACAGTAATAAAGTTCTATTCATTTCATATTTTGTAATACAGGTAAAAGTCTAAAAGATTTTTAGTTTATAAATGTATTTTGAAGTTGTGATCTTTACTTGTGATCAATTTATTATATAAAATAAGGGAAATACTTTTAAGTATAAATATATAAAACTGTGTAATTGTCTCACTAATTTCTCCAAAGTCCAGAAAAAAACCCAAAACAAATTGTATGCATTTTCTCTTTTCATTTCACACTGGATTTCTTACAAATAATTTCTAAGCAGTAGATTTTTAGATCATTTCTTCTTATTATCATATCATGTTAAGTGTCCATTGAGGAGTTAGAAGTGCGACTTACAGACTGGTGTGAGCAGAAGCAGGATGGCCAGGCACATCAGTGACCCTCGTCGGCAGCTCCTCATGGTTCATCAGCCTGCGTGTTCTCTCCCCACAATGAAGTTGAGTCTCTTCTGTGTCTTTATATGACTGAATCAGTTAATCTGTCATCTCACACCTGCACATGAGGCGCAGTTCTCCAACCCACGAATCACACAGATCTGAACTTTTTAAATGTTCAGTAAGGAAACTTTAGAAGATATTTTCATATAAATTAGTGTTTTATTTTTTTGCTTTTCTTTTTTTTACTACAGGATATACTTTTTTTCTTATTCTTGGATCTTCAGATATTCTCATAGTTCATTAACTAATATGTTTAAAAGGCAGGCAAAGCAAAATTATTCAAGATCAAAAGAAACAGGAGGATTTTTGAATATTGGCATTAGAAACTTTCACAGATATATGATAGCCTAAGCAGTGAAAAGCTTATCTTTGGTTAATTGTGTGGGTGCAACTGGGGGCTCCTTGTGTTATATGTATGTCAGAGACAAAAGGAATTGGATTGATTGATGTTAATTGATTATCACATTATTGTGCAATGCTAAAAAGTAGTTAGACAGTTCACTAAGACACCTACTTTATTTGGTTTACGTATCTCTATAAAAAGGATTTCCCAGCCATCAGACTTACATTGAGGTAACTGATGCACACCCATTTTAAGAGACAAAACGCTACACTTTTTTGGTAAACACAAGGATTATAGAAATACAATAACTGTTTAAATCTTGACATAAAAGACTGTAAGCAACACAAATGCAACAGAAGTGTAACACAGAATGGCTCTTTTTGATCATGTAGAGATTTTCTGGATTTTCTTGATTTTAGACAGAGTTAATTCTTCTCCTGTTGCACAGTAACTATTCAACCTGAGAAAGCAAGGCTTAGCTGGCTATTTACTAAATACGTAGAGCTCTAATATACTGTATCCTGGAATGTTTAAATCAATTTTACAATATAAATCTTTTAGCGATGACGTTAGATGGAACAAGGAATTGTGTGTCATTGGTCTTGTTTCATGTGCAGACAAATGCTTATTGTGGAGGACTGTCGCCACGTGGTCTTTATTCTGTGTATGTGATGTGGTGTTGTCTTCTCCTAGGGCCTCATGTATAAACCGTGCGTACGTACAAAAATGTTGCGTACTCCCATTTCCACATTCAAATCATGATGAATAAAACCTAAACTTGCCCTAAAGCCACGTATATTTTTATGCCAACTCAATCCCTGGCATGCGCAAGTTCTCTGCTCGGTTTTGCAAACTGGCAGCACCCAGCCTCAAAGCAGTGCTTTTGTTCCTATGTGGTTTCCCTTTCTTTTTTAGATGCACATCCCTGAAGCAGCTTTATAAATACACTGAAATTAACCACATATTGTTTATTAATTTAAGGCATCTGATTATACAATATAATGGTCCACGGTATGGCCAAACTCAAGTATTTATCCCACTGTATCTGAGTGTGTAATCACAGCTCTACAGCAGCTGATCGGAAAGAGAATTATTGGTATACAGCATCAAGCACATGCTGCCTCTGCCATGCTGTCTATTGAACTGCTCTCATACAGCAAAAGTTTCAGAGCCTTTCCTGTAGGACCTCAAGTTCAGAAACAATTTCATCCCAAGAGCTCTAAATGCACTCAATCAGTCCATCAAGTGCTCCTTGTAGAACTGTTTGTACTTATAAGTACAATTTCTCACTATAAACTTGCGATACTGTTGTAATATTGCACAACCTGAGCCACTGTATAAAGCGCGTATTAACATATGATGATGATATCATTTTTAAGATGAAATGCAGCAAAATATGTTTATTACATTATACAGATAAAATGTTAACATCATTTAAATAATCTATGTTTTTAATAATTAAATATGTGAGGGCACAGTGTCGCAGCGCTAGCAAGTTCAGGGAGTGTTCCTGCCTTGCGCTGTATTCTTGCTGGGTCTGGCGCTACACTGGAAGGATAGATGGATAGAATAATTAAACATGTACTACAAAGATATTTCAATATTCCTTAAAAGTTTTGAAGAATCAGAGTTCTAAGCTTACAGATGGCTTAATGTCTGCTGATTGGGTACTTGGAGAAAGAAAAGGAAGGACTGGAATTGGAGGTTAGTACGTTTGAAAGAGACAGTACTGCTGCAGTAAATTATTTCATCTCTGGATGGGGCGCCAGCTCGTCACTATCACTGCACCACCGTGTTCCAATGTTTAATACATGCTTTAACTCCTATCATCATGAAAATATACATTTCAGTATTTTAATTATTCAGAGAGCTATAATATCATGAATATAATGGATTCTGTGTTCTGTCTGAGGTTTAAGAAACACGTAGTGATTCACACACATAGAGCACACAGAAGAACACATACAAAACAGAGCATTTAACATGTTACTTTAGTTACGATGGGATTTGAGAAACTAGTAAATTAAACGATTTAAAGATGAAGTTTATGATATTCTACTTTAATGATTAAATAAACTATGTGATTAAAGTGACATTTCAAGATTAAAGTTGACATTTTGAGTTTTTTTCTCACTGTGTACCTATTTTTGTTTTTGTCTTTTCTCTATACCCTAATAAGCTTCCATATGACAGACGGTGGGCTACGACTCGCCTTTTCACAGTGACTTTGATATGTGACAGCTTCTTTTTTATTTTGGGCACTGTGTGACTTTGTGAACTTGAGCTTTTGTGTTTCTCTGACACTCTATGTCACTCAATCAACTTCCTTTTGTTGTTTATACCAATGTTTAGCCTCCACTTGGTATTCACTGAAATTCTTCTATTTTCCCCCGTGCTTTTGCCATTGCCTTTTCATAGAACACTGAGCCTAAGGGCTATTTATGCTGATTTGCATATTCAAAGAGGCATAATTCTGGGAGGAGTTGGGGAGTGGAGGCAGGAGCGTGCATGTGTGTTACTTTTCACGCTGACTTTATGAAGTCGAAGAACATGAACGTACAGATTTATGCATCTGGATTTTGTTGTGCTTACGCACATTTCCGCTTTTGCCCGTATGCCATGTTTTAGTGTGAATTCTATGCATGGCGTTATGCATGAGGTCATTCCTAGGCTGTTTGCTATCATGTTTTTAACTTCACTTTTATTTTTTAAAGTATTTATTTGCCTTTAAAAAGACTACAAAAATAACACTTTGGGTGTTTCAGAGGGCAAGAATTTCCTTGATCTTATTTTTTTTTGTTTTTGATGTCACTACCACAATATTATAAAGATGGGCATCATACACTTCCTGGTTGTCCAAGTTTCCAGATACACTTTGAATTGTGAGGTTAAATAATTTAAAGTGTAGTTTTTCCTGTTTATTAGTCCTTCCTATTTCTAAGATATATACTTTTGTTTCAGCTGTGGCTATGTACTTTGTTCTGGATTTCAGCCCTTTCGCTTTGTTCTTTATTATACTGATTTCCATCTCACATCCTTGGCTTGATCTCAAATAGATTGACTTTCTAGTTATAACCTTGTCTAGTTTCTTGTAATTTCTGTCTCCAGATATCTTCTCAGATGAAATGTTCAGACTGCTACCACCCTCTTCTCTTCTTCTCTTATGTTTCTTAGTTCCCTACAGAACAGAAGACCTTAACAATAGTATGTTGTGCTTCACCCCATGAGAGGTCATTCTTTCAGTTCAGCATCTACAGTTTTCCTCCAGGTTGTTTTCGGCTTTCCTTGCTTCCTTTTCCCAGGTGTTCTTCAACTCATAGCTACTTTCAGGATGCGGTTGTAGTCCATCCTGAGGACATGCCCAAGCCATTTCATTCTACAGTGCTTGATCTCCATCACCATACTATGTGAGTTGGTCTTCTTATATAACTCAACATTTGAGATCATCTCTGGCCAGAAAATACAGCATATTCTACTGAGAAAGGTATTGTGAAATACTTCAATCTTCTTCATATGACTTTTGCTGACATGCCAGCATTTTGAACCGTACATAAGAACAGATTTGATGTTGCTGTTGTTTAGTCTCATCTTTGTTCTGAGGGAGTATTGTGCGGATTTTCAGATGGGCTGGAGTCTAGCAAATGCACTGCAGGGTTTACCTAGGCTTGCCTTAATGTTCTTAGCTGCAGTATTGTCCTTACTGGTGAACTCTTTAACATCTTCAAGTGGGTTTCCATTCAGAATAATTGGTGCATCAGATATTGCATTGATGTACATCACTTCAGTTTTGGCAATGCTTATGTTGAGGTCTGTTTTCTTAGCAAAGTTGATCAGTCTATTGGTCTTCTCTTGTAGGTGGACATGTGTTGATGACAAAAAAGCTATGTTATCTGCAAAATCAAGGTCTTCCAGCTGTTTGAAGAGATTCCATGTATGCCACTAGGATTGTCTGATGTTGTCCTTCTCATAGTCCAGTCAATCACTACCAGGAACAAGATTGGTGAGATGATACATCCTTGTTGTACCCTTGAGTTCACTGAAAACCATTCAGATAGGTAGCCATCTAGGATTACACTAAACTCGACCTGTAGATAAAATAGTTCAATCAGTGTAACCATCTTCTGAGGTATTCCGTGAGCACTCAGGATCTTCCATAAGGTGTCACGGTGTAGGCAGTCAAAGACATTTTGAATTCAAAGAAGTTGATGCATAAGGAAGAATTCCATTCCAGACATTGCTCAATGATGTTTCTTAGGGAAAAAATCTGGTCTACACAACCTCTCCCCTTCCTGAAACCAGCTCGCTCTTGTCTCATCCTGGGAACCTAAAGAAACTAAACTAAGATATGTAAGTCTTAAAAAGAAAGATCATAAGCAAGAAGTTATGTTATTTGTTGCATATGTATTATCAATTTGATTTTGTGTGCCCTGTTTTAGCTTTCAATTTCACTAAAGCTTTTGTAATGAAGACAATTGGACTGTGGAGGTTTTGTGTAAGTGTAATACTCGATGCTTGAACCTTTTCATTAGCAGAATTTTGGAACTATTCTGGAAACCCTCAGCAAATGCAGCTACACTGTAACCCATACAGCTTTTTTTGCAAACAGTTAAGGAAAATATTGAATGTCTCCAATACCTGTAAATCCTTATGCACAAAAAGTAAATTATTATATGGTGATTTTTACTCAACACACTGACTTATTATGCCAGATAAATGTGATTGGGGTTTATGCTTAATATTAACAGAAAATTAGTATGCAAATGATTTTTTTTTTAAAGTGAAACGCTTTGTATAAATTTGTACTTTGTAGCTATGCAACTCCAGCAAAATGTTGTATCAGCAAACTTTAAAATTAAAATCCACTTATCAGTATTACATCTCAAGCAACACCATATAAATCTTCCAAAGGAATTCAGTGTCGTGTCACAGACATGAATTTCAAATGACCTGGTAACATCACTTGCATTAATATAATTCTAAATAAACATTCTAAGGTTGAAATGTTCAGCAAAATTTGCAGTCATTTATTGAGCTTGCAGTTCCTCATGGCCTGAACCTGGCCAGGAACAGGGGTGAAACGAGAGCCATTTCAGTTTGCTGTCCATTATTAGCTAATTATGCATCTGTTGAGCAGGAGGTGACACCTACATGGAAGAAATCTGCTTATCAGTATTATATCCTTTGTTGCCCCTAAGTAAACTTCAAATGAATTCAATTTTTTAGATGAGAAAACCAGATTACAATATGGGACCATTCACACTAATAGAAATCTATAAATCAACACATGCATCCAAAGGAAAAAATATTCCTCAAAAAATGCAGGCATTTGTTTACTTTCAAGTGCTTCATGCCAAGAAGCTTCCCAGTGGTATGACACAGGGATGCCCCCCCTTTCATTGTATTGTCCATGCTGATGTTTCTCAAATAGGCCATCAGGAAGATCTACAGGGGAGGAGGCATCCACAATGAAGAAATCTATTTTTTACTGCATTCCAAGCAACACTTAATAAAGCTCAACATTAAGTCAGTGTCAAAGGTGTGAAATCTAGATGTGCACATGGGCAAACTTCCTAGTGTCTTATGATCATAAGTTATCAACTAGTGTGATACAAGAATGTTATGCCAGTCATTGTGGTGTCCATGTTGAAAGACTCACATATTAGTGGACAGGTATACATCCGCTGAACATTGTGCAGTAATGTTTGGCTCAGTGCCATAAATGACAAGTTCAGCCGACCGGAGTAGACAAACTAGTGCACTCAATATGCAGTGCATAGAAAATTGGAAATTTCAGAGAACCTATTGTAACAGTTCAGTCTTGATGATGACGTTACAACAACTTTGAAATTGTTAAATTAATTCCAACACGCCAGCATATGGAAATCTCGGCTTTTGTTCTTGTAGGATGTTTTGAATAATCGACCGATGGCTGAATATTTAGTAGGATTTATCCAATGCTTTTGTCATTGATCAATCTGTTTAAGCTGTAGTGAGATAAACCCAAATCAAGTTTATTTATTTCAAATCTTCAATATATTTTTTCATGTGTTCATAAATGGATTATTTACAAGCACAAAATTTATTTAAATGATAACTGATGATTTTTTTGGTTGTAGAAGATGCATTTTACACATCATACAAATAAATGAAACCTGTACACTGTCAACAGAGCCAGACTAGGAATTTGTTAAGTAAGAATACAGCTTAAAGAAATCCTGTAGTTGATTGCTACCCATGGAATTTGTGGTAAGTCTGCATAAAATGCACACTTACCACCTCAGCAAGGATGGCTGCGGTCATTAATCATACTCTTCGGAGCTCCACTTGGTCCCTAAGTCAGCTTAACTTCTGGGAAGAGATGTCCAGCCATATCCACCACCCAACCACACCCCTCCTACCTACCCATACCCCATCCTGTAACTTTTTCCTCCCACATCCTGATCACATCATAGACAGGCCTCTGCGTTACTGACAGGAGCCAGTGGTTCTGAAGTGTTAATTACCTGGTTAGTTTACAGCAACCCACTTCAGGTTTGCTTTAAGTTATATAATGTTACTTCTTCACACACAGATGTAAATAGTGCTATGTGATCATAAAGAAAAATTTATAATAGGCCACTATATACATACAGTTTCAATTATATCACAGGGTTGGGTGACAAGGTTATCATTTCAATGTTTTATGTATTAATATTTGATAAAAGGTTATGTTTGCATATCTATATGTTTTCACTGTTAACGAGGCAGTCCAGAAGAGTTGTAATTTAAAATATATAAATATGATACCTTTGGTTGAGCAATCTGTAAAATATGTATAGTACTGTAGTTTGGAAGAAAAGTATGATCTTTTGGTAAATAATGCTAACTCAGTAGTTATGTTAGAATGTTTCTGTGCATCTAAATGTAAAAATAGCAAAGTTACACTAGTGAATGGTAATGACATATTTTTCCACTAATCATGTCTTATAATAACTGAGCTCCAATAAATAAAAGTCATTCACTTAAATCTTTTGATCAAAATAGTAACACTTTCTATAAAATGAATAAATCAGTTTTCTGCAAGTATGCAAGTAAATAGCAGCTTTAGCAGCAACATTTTCAGTAATGTACAGTATAGTGCATTTCATTGAAATAAAATTGAGAAATGTCTTAGTTGACATTTAAACATACACATATGTTTAAAAGCCCACAGATTAAGTACACAATGAATTTAAATATTCTAGCATAAACCACACTGTACAAAAGTTTTTTTTAATAAAAGTATTAACAATAAATTTTCACCAATATAAGGAATATAAACAATGGTGGGCAGAAGGGAAGGCCAAAGAGGAGTTTATGGATATGATGAGGGAGGACATGAAGGCAGTCAGTGTGGCAGAAAATAATGTAAAAGACAGGGATAGATGGAGACGGATGATCCACTATAGCCACCCTTGTATGGCAGCTGTCAACTGAAGAAGAATTTACACAATACATATGAACAGCACTACACTTCTACAATTTTTACTATCTTTGAAATTCCTTATTAATCTCCTTGGCGTTAACCCTGAGTGTGACCCAGAATTCTATGCAAATACGGTTACTCTCGAGTCACATTTGAGGCAATGAGTAATAAACCACTTTATAGTGTTTAGCCTATGAAATTCTTAGGATCGTGTTCAGCTAAAATCTAGTGTGTGAAGTCACATCATGCTGCAAAAAATCATGAATATTTCTATGATTTCTTCCAGTTTATAGTGTCACACTTTGGTCACACATTTGCACAGATTCATTCAGGGTTTTCAAGAAACATAAACTTTATTCGTAAACAGCATAATAAAGCATAATGAATAAAGCAGAGGATGTCTGGGGGAAGATAGACAAGGCAGTGAACCAAAGGACAGCTGCAGTACAAGCTTTTAAATGTTCGAAGTGCTGCACAAGCTGCAGATCATGCGGCACGGAAGGCACCAGCAGCAAGCCTGCAGCTGATCTAGCAAAGAGGAGATAAAAAACTGGAAAGAGGAAATTTATTTCCCATTGAATCACCGTTTAAGAGGGGGTTTCTGAGGAGCGGCCACGCTTCAGCTTCTTCACAATAGTAACTTTATGAGTATTGATGAGAAGGGTGGAGCCTTCAACCAAAAACACAATGGCAAATGAAAAGCGATAAAGCCAGGTTTTAGATCAAATTGAAACTGAACCATTGTTTGAATCAACCAATATTGATAATGATATGAATTGGTCATCAGATGCAGAAGCAGATTCTGATTTGCAGGTTTCAGTGATGTTCATGTTTGCTGCTGACAATCCTGCAGCTTTTTGTTACCCATTTACAGGTATCTCCAATCTAAAGATGACTGTTGATCATGATTATGTGAATTATTTATGATTTATTGATTATAGTCTGGTGGGGATAACACCGTTGTTGATATAAATGATGAGCAATATGGGAAAAGTCACTGTAAATAACTTGCTCGTTACTGCAGTCGATATGTGAGTACTTTTCAGGCAACTGATACTGCAAGGCAAAATGGGTAAACCATTTCAGAGATGGTACTGATCCACTAACCAGTTGTTACAGACAACAGCAAAGATGTGTGTTGTTTTTCATTGATTATGAAATACCCGGATTTCACTAATAATGATGACTATGATAAAGTCAATCACTAAATACCAAAACTGTACATGCTATTGTAAGTGTATCAGGTGAGCATCAAAATATGCAGAAGTTTATGTTGCCGATCACTCCATTAGTATTTATGAGAGATTCATGGATTAAAAGGAATGGCTGTCCTATATATACATCACATACAAATGGACATGATTTGGTATCAACTTCTACATGTTGTGTGAAGCAAGGTCTTGATACATGTGGAGCTCAATATGTTACACCGGTAGAGGAACCAAGTGCAGTGACATTTACAGTCAATACAGCATTACTAAATCATCTGTGCTGTCACTGGCAAATCCCTTGCTTGATGAAGGTTATTTTATAACACTGGAAAGTTTCTATACCTCATTACTGAACTGTTTGAATTTTATTTCAAAGGAAAACTGAAGCATATGCCTGGTGACTCTGGTCATGTTAATGCATCAAGCTGCAAGTATGGTGCAGTAGATATGTGGCAAAAGGCAAAATAATTGAGATTAAGTTGAAGGATAAGAAAGATATCTGCTTCCTAAGCACTGTTCAAAATGCAGTAACTGTCAATGTCAACATCAGGGAAAATGTGGAAGTCACTATGTCTTGCACTGTAGTAGGTTTTAATGACATGATGGGTGGTATCAACTGTGCAGGTCAGGAAAATGACATTCTACCCAATCATATGCAATCAACTGTAAAAATGTTTCAAATAATTTTTTACATCTGCACAAATGGTTTTATATGCATTGATGACTATTTCAAAACATATCATACAAAGCAAGTATACTAAATACAGTACATCAGTGTTTAATGTTTTGTTGTTTACATGTTTCGGTTACACATTTTACTTGTTGAAAAAAATTCATTGCGTTTGGCTTGCTTTTCTGGAAGTAAATAAAATGCTAAGGAGGCTGCAAAGCTATACAGCACTAGGCAGAAATGAACTCCTGCAGTAATTTGTATGGGTCTTTAAACAGCTGTCCTCCTGATTTACTGAAGCAAGGTTCTGCGTGTAATGAGTGTGTGTCATCGGCAGAGATGATTCTCATTTTAACATTGCCCTCTGACACAATCTTCTAAATCAGTTCCAGTAATTTGGGCTGCATGTTTGGTAACTGGCTTGAGCTTTTTTAACTTTTCATTTGTCAGACCACTAAACCATGCAGTGAAACCAAAGGCAATGACAGAGTGGATCACACTGCAATAAAAGGGGAACATGAGCTCCTTGCCCACTTTAAATAGTCTGGATTTACGAAGGAGTAATATTTGGTGACTGGTTTTGTGTTAATATTTCAATTTAGATTATTATCTAGGTCCATTCATAACTTTTTATATTCAATCACTATTTCTGCTTCCTCCCCCCAAACAAGTGATGAACATACATATTTCTGCCTTTTAAAGATGAAGATAATTTCTTTAGTTTTTCTGACATTCAGAGTAAGAGTAAGTAACAGTCCATTTGATTTAAACAATGTCTTTCATCTTCCACAGATATGCATCCTATCACCATATGTCATCAGCATACTAAATAACATAAAAATAATCATT
>JANRMT010062796.1:54460801-54486789 GCA_026402145.1 Polypterus bichir lapradei
ACTAAAGAAAAATCCAGAAATACTACTCTGACATAGAATCTAGGCTTCTCAGGAAGAGAGCAAATATGATGTAAGATAACCAGCAGAGCACCTTCTTCACTTGTCTGTTATCAATAAGAAAATGTGTTGATATTTTAAAAGGACTTTCACATGAATGGAAGTGAGCACCACTGGCCTATAGTCAGTCAGACTACTGACTGTAGTTGTGAAACTTTAGGAACTGGTGAAGTCATTGACTGCTCCCACAGCTCATGTGCCAGTTAAAGAAAGCTGCTTAATGCAGGATTTCAGGAGACATTCTGATATGCCCTCTGGCCCCGATGCTCTGTTGTCTCTGACCTGCCACATACCTAGCCTGTTTATAACAAATTGTCTGAGTTTTTGAAAAGCAAATAAATCAAGATTCATGTAGTAATGTAATTTACCAGCACTCATCCCAGAAAATCAAAATGACTTCCGTAACAGAAATAGCTTCAAGGAAGCACAGTTTGACATAGATGATGGAAACATTTTGTACAATAAGTCCTTATTTACTAATTAAAAAACAATATGATATTAATATTTCTTACATTTACAGGAAAAAATGTTGTCTTCACAAATACAGCAGACAAATAAGTTCACCCGCCTATTCCAATACATGCCAGGAGTGAGGGTTATGGAGTGGACCACCACAACAAATGGATGTATTGGTAAAAATGGAAGGGTGTCACAGTTTTGCCCCAAGAAGTTCTTAAAATTAGTACTTTTGAGGAGTTGCAACTTCAAGAGGTCAAGAGACATTGGGAATTTAGAAAGAGTTATATTTTAAGGCTAAAAGCAAATGGTTAGTGGATGAGACATACACTGACAGAATACACTTATAGAGAGGAGTTTTACTCAGCATTTATTTAATGAAAAAACAGCCTCCATTAACACTAATGAAAAATGGACCTGAAAGGAATACAGAAGATTGCAGACAAAACGTTCTTTGCCAGTAAAGAGATTGGATTTTGTAATTTCAAATTTTTTGTTCAGATCATTTTAAACTGAAATTTTGGTTAAACCAAAAACGTTTTCTAATATACAAACTTTAAAAAACGACACAAGTGACATTGTTACAATAAAGATTTAGACATGTTCATCTCATTGTTAAAGGAGTCTTTAAGCATGATTCTCCTTCAAGAGCCTCATCCTCGATATCTTCACATTCAGGAGGTAAAGGGTTCTCCAAGAGTCTGTGAAACACAAACGCACAAAGAGGCTCAAAGAATAATTTGGGTTTGCGAAAACTTCAGTGTTAAAATGCTGCTGGTATTCAGATAAATTGGTTTTATCTAAGTGATATAAAAAGTCCCTCCATCTTCTGTGCCTGATCTGTTCACTTGAGGGTTCCATAGTCAGAGGTTGATGTAGATAGTAATAGCTGGTATGCCCAGTCCATTACAGGGCATATTCACTTTGACACTCAATCACACAGAGCCAATTTACAGTTGCCAAAACAGAACATGTCTTTAGGATATGGGAGGAAAACTAGAATACCAGGAGAAAAGTCAACCATTCTGTTAATTACTTCGTAATGGAGACTTTCAAATATGTAGCCACACACTGAAAAGAAAATGTTTCTTATTTCCATATTTGATCTTGAGGTTTAAAAATAGTAAACATAACAATAATAGAAATTGAATTTATAAGGGAAAAAATGTACTGATGAGCTGTATTCACATTTCAACAAAAAGTAATATTCACTCAAAGGCAGTACTATGTGTGCACGATAATCTGCAGCTAAACCACCCTGGATAATGTGCTGTCTTCCAAGTCTAACAATTGTACCTGCTTTTTGCTTCACTCCATAGATCTCTCTCCTAATGTTTTTACAGGAAATATCCTGCTCTCTTCTTCACGTGTGGGCAGTAACTCATGGTGTGACCGTAGATGACTGCTCTCAATGATCCAGTCATATCTCTTCATCCTTTACATCTGTAACATTTGTTACTTCTTCATGATTCATGCCCCTAAGCATTTTGTTCATTTGCACTCCTCGCTGGTGAGACCCTAGTTAACAGCTCTTGAACCCTTTAAACTCATCCAGAATGCTGCTGTCTTTTCTCACTAATCACACCTCTGTGCTACTTGATCCACAAACTTTGCATTACTGCTAGCATTCATTCCAAAACTCGAGTCCTGACCTGTGACTACTTTCACAGATTTACTCCTTAAGCTTTCATTGGCTGTTAAAAACTCCCTGTAAACTGACTTCTGGGTGCTTCTTGAAAAAAACATCAGGATCATTTACACTTTGAATAAATCAAACTCTACTCTGAATAACTAATAGCTATCTTTAAATCTATTAATGTAATTTACTGTTAGTAAGGTACCAGTTTGTCATCCAGTTCAGCAACAAATGTAAGCTTGAAACTTTATGCATTTAATTGAAATTATTATCCTCAGTGTTCTTTCAACCAGTCCAATGTATGGATATATCTTGTCTTGTGTAAATTCCCTTGTGATTTAATTAAATAAATAAATACTGCCTTTAGTGTAACCCGAAACAAACTGGTGGTCTGCCACATAAGCATACCGGTTTGGATATTTCTAAGGGTTCCTCAACATCTCAGCTCATCATGGTTGATGTTTTCTGTAGAGTGAAAAGTATATAAAAATAATACTTAATATTAATAGATAATATAGTTTGATTAAATCTTAACAGAGTACTTACAAGATGATTATGTGGGATGGTTGTTATTTATCTTTGCACTTACATGAATTTATTATGTTTTACAGAAAGAAAATATGGCTTGTTTCTGTCTCAGTGCTCCAAAGTAAAGCACAAATCAATTGCCCAGCTATTAAGATGTTGCCATCTGTGCAGAACAAGAAAGACACAGAACAAAATAAAGACAGACTCAGGACCTGCAGGTGTTGGTGCAACTTGGGTTGAGTGGCTGTATGTTTCTTACACATCCCAGAAGTCCGTTAGGAATGCACAGGTATAAAAATGTAATGCTTTCCCAGGACACTAGGGGGCATGTGAAATAGGATCTGATGTCATGCTATACATCTAATAAAGGGGGCAGCACAGAGACAGCCTTTGAGATTCAGATCTTTAATAAAAAACTAAAGGATGAGGACAGCAGGGACACCAAACATGATGGAGTTGTAGGCTGCTTTTCTTGGAACCAATATCAGGTCATCCCTGGTTCCAGCCAGAGCACAATTGAGTCTGAAGTCACTCATCACTTGTGGAGAAGGCTCAACTTGGAAGTGGAAGACCCGAGTCACGAAAGAGTGTAAGAGAAGTGAGAGTTAGAAATGAGAAGAATAAGTTCTTTATACTGTAAAAGGGGGCAAGTGAGTAAGCCATTCCACTAGATAGACAGGGTTCAAAACCTTGGATGATCAGAACAAAGTGGCTGCAGAGTTTTAATTAAGCTACCGTACTTATTTATAGGCTTTTTTTTCCTTGTGAACCATTCCTTGGTGCATATTTATGTTGAATAGGCACCATGTTTTTGGACCTTTTTTGTCTCCCAATAACAATGTCAATGCATTTCTTCATTCTAAACCTTCCATTATAATTAAGTGTAGTTGTATACATTTTTAAAACACTGATAAATTATAAATGAACCGCCTATTGTTTTACTGCAGTTGTGTATTCATTTTCATATTATTTTCAACTCTTCATTTGATGAATGACTGCAGATAGACTGCTTCTTAATAACATATTACTTCATCTTTTGAAGGGTTATTTTCTGTTAATCTGGGTATATAAGGATGTATGTCACAAGAACAATAAAAATTCAAAGCGAAACAGAAACTTTTGTCTAGATTTAGTATTAAAAGAGTGAAATCATATCATTATCTTTTGAGGTTAATCACTAATTGTGGTGTTTTCTCTAATGCCTTAAAATGACCTCCCTTTACTGTCCTATGTTTCTTTAAGATCATATTGTGCCCTACCTGGTAGGTCTTCTGTTTTTTCTATTGCAGTTTCATCATAGTAGCCAGGGCCATCAGCCTCTGAAGAAGTCAGTTTCCTACCTTAGAAACCATAAAATGTTTTTTAAATTTTAGTGATTTGATAGCAAATAACAAATGAATATATAAACTACAGTTGTCAGTATTTACCTAGAACGTGGTCTTGGTCATCGTCCTCAATGTCCTCATAGTCATATGGCAGCTTATTAGACAAAAAGCTCTGTGAGAATGAGAGGCAAAGTCTGTTTTATTGCCAGTTAAAAAAGTTCTTTTTTTGTTAAAATATTTACTAAACATTCTAAGCTCTTTACAGACTTATTTGCAAACTGGAGCCAATCACAGCAGAATCAGGTACAAGTCAGGAATCAATACAGAATGAAATGCAAGTCCAATGAAAGGAAAATGAGGGAATGATAGTGTGCTGGATTGTCCCTTGCAATGGATCAATGTTTCATCCAGTATTGACTGCTGCCTTGGACCCAGTGCTAATGGCATAGACAGCAGCCTCCAGATATCTTGGGTTTGTATAATGAATAAACAGGTTCAGAACATGTATGATTAAAAGTATTTTTGTCATTTCCAACAACGTATATACATTTCAAGTACATTTGATTGCATTTGAAATGGTGTTGTTTAATCCTGTAAACCTTAAATAGCTTCCAAGAATAAAGGCATGCTAATTTAAAAAAATTGGTGCAAATGGGCTACAGTGTGTTTTTCCAACATTGCCTTTATGTTCAATATTCCATTCATACATCAAAGGAAAAATCTGTCATATCAGCTTTTACCGTTATTATTGGCCAAGTCAAAAGCCATTGAAGAAGAACCTATGATGAGTTACATTGTTAAGTTGTATTGTGAAACGAAAGTGTAGTGATTTGTAGATAGTAAATTCTCCAGTCTCTTAGGAACGTGTAATATGTTTCCTGTGTTAATACAGGACTTACAGAGCACGCCTAGCTGCTTGCACTGTTTCCACCTACAGAAGCCCTTCTACATGTATGTTGTATTCTGTCTTACCTTTCTTCTGTGCTCCATACATTCAGTATGTACTCAATTTCCACTTTGTACTCAATTTCCTTATAGAATGCACTATTAATGGTAAGAAGTCCATTCATGGCCATTCCTGTAAAGAGATATAAGGACATGTTCACTGATCTCTTTGTAAAGAACTTGATAATCAACAATTGCAACAAGTTTAGTGGTGCAGAGCTGCTTGTACTTATTATGGAGACACCACCATACTACTAGGTTGCAAACATTTATTTGTGTTGTGCACTTGTCTGAGCTTCTAGGGTATATTACATATAGAAGTGGTGACCAGTCTGGGGCCTCATGTATTAATTCTTATACAGTATGTTTAAAAACTTAAATCAATTCCAAAAATTTTGTTTATGCTACAAGGCAAAAAAATGGATCTATGTAGCAGTATGTATGCCATGTCCCATCATGCTAAGTTCTATTATAAATCTCAGATCAACTTAAAAGTATGTGTGCATGCACAGACTTTAGCGACTCCTTGAATCTCCAGCCAGTAACCATGTAATGCTTAAAAATGCCTTTTTTTTGGAAAATTTATGATCTAGTCACCATATAAATTTGGTCATTTTCCAGAGTGACATGTTTACTTTCAAATCATGGGAGAAAGCAGAAAACTCAGTGAATGTGTGAACTTGAGGTATTACTGACATTTGGTAGAATTGAAGGAGTGGCCCAGGGGCCTGCTCGCTCCCTCGTGGATGGATTTTTCCTTCATTTTTTAAGGCCACAGTTCTTCTTCTTCTTCCCTTTTAGGGGTCATCACAGCAAATAATCCATCTCCATCTATCCCTGTCTTTTATGTCATTTTCTGGCACAACGACTGCCTTCATGTCCTCCCTCACCACATCCATATATCTCTTCTTTGGCCTTCCTCTTATCCTTTTGCCCGATATCGTCATCCTCACCATTCTTTTCCTGATGTACCCCTCATCCTTCCTCTGTACATGCCCAAACCGTCTCAATCGAGCCTCTCTCACTTTGTCACCAAACTGTCTTACCTGTGTTGTCCCTCTAATATACTCATTCCTAATCCTGTCTACCCTTCCTACTGCAAGCAAAAATGATAACATCTCAACTTCTTCAGTGTGACCGTTTACAAACCATACAACATACCCTTGTCTCACTACCGTTTTATAGTCCTTGTCTTTCACTCTTGCAGGTATTCTTCTATCACAAATCTCTCCTACCACTCTTCTCCACCTAGTCAACCCTGCCTGCACTCTCTTCTTCACCTCTCTGCCCTACTCTCCTTTGCTTTTAACTGTTGAAACCAAGTTTCTAAATTCATCTACCTTCACCACCTCTGCTCCTTGCAGTCGCACCCTTCCACCACCTTCTCTCTCATTCACGCACATGTACTCCATCTTACTCCAACTGACTTTCATTCCCCTTCTCTCCAGTGTGTACCTCCACCTCTCCAGGTTTGTCTCAACCTACTGTCTACTCTCACTACAGATTTCAAAGTCATCCATGAACATCATAGTCCACAGAGACTCCTGTCTGAACTCATCTGTCAACCTGCCCATTACCATTACAAGCAGGAAAGGGATCAGAGCTGATCCTTGATACAGTCCAACTCTCACCTTGAACCAGGCTATCATTCCTTCCATAACACCTCACCACAATCACATTGTCTTTATACATATCCTGCACTACATTCAGGTATATTTGTGCTACTCTGAACTTCCTCATACAGTACCATAACTCTTCTCTTGGCACCCTGTCATGCACTTTCTCTAAGTCCACAAAAACAGAATGCAATTCCTTCTGACATTTTCTGTAATTCTCTATCAAAACTATAAAAGCAAACATTATATCTGTAGTACTCTTTCCTGCCATGAAACCCTATTGTTGTTCACAGATCAGCACCTCTCCTCTCAGCCTAGCATCTATAACTCTTTCCCATTGAGGGTGTGGCTGATCAGCTTAATACTCCTGTATTTACTGCTGCTCTCCACATTTTCCTTATTCTACAAAAACTGGTACTAATGAACTTCTTCTGCAATCTTCAGGCATCTTCTCGCTTTTCAAAATATGGTTAAACAATGTAGTTAGAAACTCTACTGCCATCTCACCTAAACATTTCCATGCCTCCACTGGTATGTCGTCTGAGTCAATTGCTTTTCCACTTTTCATTTTCTTTATAGCTTCCCTCACTTCAATCTTGCTGATCCGCAGCACTTTGTGATTTACTTCCTCTTTCAGTTTCCATTACCTGATCCTTGGTTCCATTCTTACTCTCTTCCTCTTTTTCACCTTGAAATTCATCCTGCATACCACAACTCAATGCTGTCTAGGTACACTATCCCCTGCCACCACCTTACAGTCTCTAATCTCTTTGACTTTGCATCTCCTACATAGGACATAGTCCACCTGTGTGCACCTTCCTCCACTCTTATATTATCACCCTGTGTTCCTCCTTATTCTAAAAATATGTATACACCACTGCCATTTACATCCTTTTTGCAAAGTCAACTACCATTTCCCCTTCAGCATTTCACTCATTAACACCATACCTGCCTGTCACCTTTTCATCACCACTGTTCTCTTCACTAACGTGCCCATTAAGGTCCTCTCCAATCACTACTCTTTCTTCTTTGGGTATACTCTCCACCATTTCATCTAGTTCACTCCAGAAATCTTCTTTCTCCTCCATCCCACATCCAACTTGCAGGGCATATGCGTTGATGACATTCAACATTACTCCTTCGATTTCCAACTTTATGCTCATCACTCTGTCAGTTATTCTCTTCACCTACAAAACACTCCTAACATACTCTTCCTTCACAATTACTCCTCCCCCGTTTCTCCTCCCGTCCACACCATGGTAGAGCAGTTTTCATTCAATTTTGATTTTTCTAGCCTTACTCCCTGTCTGGTTAGTCTCCTGTAATACATTACATCTACCTTTCTCCGCATCAGCAGCCTTCTTCACCCAGCAGTAGCATAGTTTCTCCTGATACCCTGCTGGAGAGCTGCATCAGTGGCGGTTGTTGGTAACCTGGGGCCTCATGTATAAACGGTGCGTACGCACAGAAATGTTGCGTAAGAACTTTTCCACGTTCAAATCGCGATGTATAAAACCTACACTTGGCGTAAAGCCACGCACTTTTCCACGGTACCTCATACCTTGTCGTACGCAAGTTCTCCGCTCGGTTTTGCAGACTGGCGGCACCCAGTGTCAAAGCAGTGCTACTGTTCCGGTGTGGTTACACCTTATTTTCCTGACGCGGCTTTATAAATACATTGAAACTAACCGCATATTGTTTATTAGTGTAACGCATCTGATTGTAATTAACTTGTAACAATATAATGGTACAGGGAATAGCCATAGTATTCCAAATACCAAAACTGCTTTAGCGTTGTTACTCTAACTGCACCTTCTTCTTTCAGCTGCTCCCGTTAGGAGTTGCCACAGCGGATCATCTTTTTCCATATTACTCTCACTGCACCACTCGGAGTATTTATATCACTGTATCTGACTGTGAATCACAGCAGCAGCAATCAGAAAGAGAATTATCAGTATACAGCTTCAAGGACACGCTGTCTCAGCCACTGCAAAACGTTTTAAAGCCTTTCCTGTACGGACCTCGCGGTTCAGAAACAGTTTCATCAAAGAACTATAAATGCACTCAATCAATTGCTCCTTGTAGAACTGTTTGTACTTATAAGTACAATCACCCCACTGTAAACTTGCACTACAGTTATAATATCGCACAACCTGAGCCACTTTATAAAGCGCGTATTTACATATGATGACGATATCATTTTTAAGGTGAAATGCAGCAAAATATGTTTATTATATTATACAGATAAAACTTTAACTTCATTTAAATAATCTGTATTCTTCACTGGGAGTGTCGTGAAGGATAGAATAATTAAACATGTACTACGAAGATATTTCAATGTTCCTTAAACATTTTGAAGAATCGGCGCTCACCAATTCTGATTGGGTATTTGGGGAAAGAAAAGCAAGGACTGCAGTGGCGGCTACGCCAATATATATTGAATATAAAACAGAAAGAGAAAATAACAACACAGCTACAAACGCAGCGACAAATTTTGGCAAAAGTTAAATGCTTGTGTCATGAGCACGAGGCGGCTATGCAGTGTCTGCAACGGACGTGGCCATCCACCGTGCATAAGCTACCTTACTGACATTGGCGGGCGAAGGAGCCACCGATTCTTCCTCTGCCCAGTGCCACCACAAGCCTAGAGCCGCCCCTGAGTACTGCTGCAATAAATTATTTCATCAAAGGTCGTGCACAATCACTGCGCAGTGAAACTCATGTTTAATAACGTGCTTTAAATCCTACCATCATGAAAATGATATCACATATACATCTCGGTATTTTAGTTATTCAGAGAGCTGTAATATCACGAATGTAATGGATTCTGTGTCCAGTTGGAGGAAAAGAGCCGGTTTAAGAAGCAAGTCGTGATTCACACACATAGAGCACACAGAAGATCAAATACAAAAAGCATTTAACGTGCTACTTTAATTACGATGTGATTTGAGAAACTACTTAATTAAACGATTTTAAGATGAAGTTTATGATGTTCTACTTTAATGACAAAATAAACTACGTGATTAAAGTGGAAATGTCGAGATTGAAGTTGACATTTCGTGCTTTTTCCCCACTGTGTGCCTTTTTTTTCTCTGTACCCTAATAAGCTTTCATATGACACTCAGATGGTGGGCTACAACTCGCCTTTTCCCGGCGACTTTGATATGTGACTTCTTTTTTATTTCCGGCACTGTGCTATTTTGTGAACGTGAGCTTTCAAGATTCTCCAACACGCTATGTCACTCGATCAACTTCCTTTTGTTGATTATACCACGGTTTATTTGAACAAATAGTATGTTTTTCCTTTGCCTCCACTTGCTATTCGCTAAAATTCTTATATTTTCCCCCGTGCTTTTCCCATTGTCTTTTCACAGAAGACTGAGCTTAAGGGCGATTTATATTGATTTTCATATTCAAAGAGGCGTAATTCTGGGAGGAGTTTTGGCATCGCGTTACATAAAGCGTGTGCACGAGCGTTACTTTTCACGCTGATCGGGATTTATGTAGCGGAAGAACGTGGAAGTTGGAGTACGCACAGATGGATCACTGCTATTTTGAATGTTTAAGTTGAGGGCATCAGTCATACTGTATTACATTTTTAGCTTGAAAGTAAAAGAGTCTTACAGCAGAGGTTCAATGAGCTACACTGTGAAGGCAAAAGACGCACAGACTCTGCATCCTATGATAAATATGAGTGTCCTTTATAGTTTGTGGAGTGTATTTCATATTAAGAGTACATAAGATAACATTTCACACTGATTTGTGCATTTCTGTTCAGCCCAGATACTTCAACTGACTCACAGGACTGAGTTTAAAAAACAGCAAATTTAAAATAAACCAAATGTTTGATTAGTTAAGATCATTGAGCTCAATTTGATTTCTGCTCAGGCTCTCCAGATGTCAGTACAATAAATGAGAAGCCTAAAACAGCAACTGCACCACTTTTGTCATAGAAACAATTTACGTAGAATATAATGGAAATATAAGCATTAAAAAAAATTAGAACTGAAGTGTTCAATTCAGACCAGATAAATCTACTCTCAGGATCATGTCTGTGACTATAGATTCAGACTTAAATAAATTTGTTAACATCAAAATACACTTTTTTCTTGTACTTCTCCTATAATCATGGCTCTGAACCATCATATTACGAAACGATATTTAGCATGTAACCTTATAAAACAGTAATGAACACAATTACACTCAAAATGAGTGCAGTAATATGTGTTTTAAAAAATATATGAGAATAAGCAGGTTAGTTATATTTGTTATATCCCATATTGATCCATACTGAGGTAGTTGCCTGGGTAGAGTACTTTCAACAGTTGTAAGAGTTGTATAGACTTGTAACACACTTCATAACTTTGTTATGTGTTTAAAGAATTCAACAATTATTATTATTTATAATTGTTTTATTTTCTCATTGTACTCTACTCCCACCTGTGCAGCTCACTCTAGCATCCTCCTTGTGATCACAGTCACTGTTTCCCAAAGGCTCATGTCGGCTTCCCCTAGTTGGGCCTCGGAGCCCCTGCACTTCACTTTGTTTAACCAGATGGTGCCACTCCCTCATCCAAACTCCAGTTCTGCAGTCACTGCTTTGCCGCACTGAAGCTGTCGACAGACCACCTCCACATCCTTCAGGTCCCAGTCGTCATCACAGACTGTTCCTCATGTGTCACCATACTACATTTCTACCCGTCCTGAGCAGTTATTAGTTCCTCCTACTAGTCTCAGTGCATGTGGCTCTGTTACATAAACCAGTGATTTATAAACGCCTTTTACATTCTGCTCCATTGTTTAATTCTGAAAATAGTTAACCATACACAAACAGTGCTCTTGAGTGAGGTCCTTCAAACAAGACTTGGGATGGCTAGTATTCAATTTCTTATTTTCTGACAATTATTAAATATAATACCCATATTAGCCAGGGCTTTATTATAGTTCCTGTTCAAATTTTACATTAAAAACTGAAATTTTATGTATGTTTTACTACATATTCGCACACATGGAATCTTACACAATTTTTTGACAATGGAGAAACCCAGGGTTACATAATATAACTTAAAGTCCAAAAATGGAATCCTCTTTTATGATTTGGGGAAGTTTTATAAAATTATTCCTGATGGGAAAACACAGTAAATTTGAGTGCTAAAATAGGCTTGACATCTTTCAGGTACTCCATACCATATGTGATTATTGTGCTATCAGTAGGACCAATCAACTACAATAATAAAATCCAAGGAGCAATGGCTGCACACTCATGTGGGTGGATTTAGAAGATATAATTGTATTGGTGGGAGTTTAGTAACATGATAGCAGCAGTCCCATGTAAATGGTGGATTTAAGGCATTTTGCATGAAAAGAAAATCGCTGAATCTTTGAGACTGGCACTGGCTGTCTTCCTAAATAATCTCCTCCAAATTACGTTTTGCATACTGGCTAGTGTTTTAATCAAAATGCATAAACTAAAGAGGGAATAAGTATCAAAACCCAAATTGTGGAAATACGAGAAGCTCTGGGGCCTCATGTATAAACAGTGCATACGTACAGAAATGTTGCGTAAGAACGTTTCCACGTTCAAATCGCGATGTATAAAACCTAAACTTGGCGTAAAGCCACTGTGGAGGACTGCCGGCTTCCCATGCCGGTCCGCACCCCCAGGCCGCCAGGAGGAGCTCTCCCGACAGCAGGATCGTGCCCCGAGTTCCAGCAGAGCCTTATGGACTATGTAGTATTTTTACACAGCCCTGCTGGATACCTTGGGGACCACCAGGAGTCACTGTAGGGGGGCTCATGGGCTCTTGTGTGCCCTATAACCCGGGAGTACATCACGGTCATGTGACAGGAAGGAACGACGTGCTCCCGGGTTGAATAAAAGGACTGATTGCCCTGACCCAGAAGGAATTAGGAACTATGGATTGATGGGACAGAAACACCTCCGGGTCAGGGGCTGTAAAAGGACGGTGCCTCAGTCCAGACACTGAGCTGTGCTGGGTGGGAGAGGAGCAAAGTGTCTGGGCGAGGAGGAGTGGTTTATTGTGTTGGAATTAGTGATTGTTTGTATGAGTAGTGTGGAGGGTGCTTGGTGCACTGAAGAACAAAATAAAAAGTATTGGACTTTTACCTGGTGTCTGGAGTCATACCTGAGGGTTCAAGGGAGCACTAGCGCCCCCTACTGCCACACTACGCACATTTCCTCGGTACCTCATACCCTGTCGTATGCAAGTTCTCTGCTAGGTTTTGCAGACTGGTGGCACCCAGCGTCAAAGCAGTGCTACTGTTCCTGTGTGGTTTATCTTTCTTTTTCAGATCCACATCCCTGACACGGCTTTATAAATACACTGAAATTAACCGCATATTGTTTATTAGTTTAATGCATCTGATTGTAATTAACCAGTAACAATATAATGGTCCACGGAATGGTCAAACTATTCCAAATACCAAAACCGATTTAACGTTGTAACTCTCACTGCACCTTTTCTTCTTCTTTCAGCTGCTCCTGTTAGGGGTTGCCACAGTAGATCATCTTTTTCCATATTACTCTCACTGCACCACTCAGAGCAGCTGATCGGAAAGAGAATTATCGGTATACAGCATCAAGCACACGCTGCCTCAGCCATGTTTCCTATTTGAACTGTTTCTCACATGGCAAATGCTTCAAACCTTTCCTGTGCGGATTTCACGGTTCAGAATGAGTTTCATCCCAAGAGCTCTAAACGCACTCAGTCAGTCCATCAACTGCTCCTTATAGAACTGTTTGTACTTATAAGTACAATCACCTCACTGTAAACTTGCACTACAGTTATAATATTACACAACCTGAGCCACTTTATAAAGCGCGTATTTATATATGATGACTATATCATTTTTAAGATGAAATGCAGCAAAATATGTTTATTATATAATACAGATAAAACTTTAACTTCGTTTAAATAATCTATATTGTTAATAATTAAAGGACACGGTGTTGCTACGCTAGCAAGGATCTGGCGCTCCGCTCACGGATTGTTCCTGCCTCGCAATGTATGCTTTACTGGGACTGGTGTGAAGGATAGAATAATTAAACATGTACTACGAAGATATTTGAATGTTCCTTAAAAGTTTTGAAGAATCAGCGTTATAAACTTACAGATGGCTTAACGTCTATTACAGAGCTGATTGTGTGGCGATCAGTTACTTGGAGAAAGAAAAGGAAGAACAGGAATTGGAGGTTAGTATGTTTGAAAGAGACAGTACTGCAGGGGTGGCCTTAGGCATGTGCAAACTGTGCACCTGCACAGGGCCGCCAAATCCCAGGGGCCGCCATGCCAATATATATTGAATATAAAACAGAAAGAGAAAACAGTGACACAGCTAAAAATGCAGCGGTAAATTTCGGCAAAAGTTAAACGCTTGTGTCATGAGCACGAGGCGGCTATGCAGTGTCCGCAATGGACGTGGCCATCCGCCGTGCATAAGATACCATATATGACATTGGCGGGCGAAGGGGCCACCGATTCTTTCTCTGCCCAGGGCCACCACGAGCCTAGAGCCGCCCCTGAGTACTGCTGCAACACATTATTTCATCGAAGGTCGCGCACAATCACTGCTCCACCATGTTCTCATGTTTAATAACGTGCTTTAACTCCTATCATCATGAAAATGATATCACGTATACATCTCAGTATTTTAGTTATTCAGAGAGCTGTAATATCACGAATGTAATGGATTCTTTGTCCTGGCGGAGAAAGAGAAAGCCGGTTCAAAAAGCACATAGTGATTCACACACATAGAGCACATAGAAGATCAAATACAAAAGAAAGCATTTAACGTGCTACTTTAATTACGATGTGATTGAGAAGCTGGTTAAACGATTTTCAGATGAAGATTATGATGTTCTACTTTAATGACAAAATAAACTACATGATTAAAGTGAAAATTTCGAGATTGAAGTTGACATTTCGTGCTTTTTCCTCACTGTGTGCCTTTTTTTTTCTCTGTACCCTAATAAGCTTTCATATGACACTCAGATGGTGGGCTACGACTCGCCTTTTCACAGCGACTTTGATATCTGACAACTTCTTTTTTATTTTGGGCACTGTGCAACTTTGTGAACTTGAGCTTTCGAGTTTCTCCGACACTCTATGTCAGTCGATCAGCTTCCTTTTGTTGTTTATACCAATAAATAGTCCATTTTTCCTTGCCTCCACTTGGTATTCACTGAAATTCTTCCATTTTCCCTCTTGCTTTTCCTATTGTCTTTTCACAGAACATTGAGCTTAAGGGCTATTTATATTGATTTGCATATTCAAAGAGGCGTAATTCTGGGAGGAGTTGGGGCGGGACAGCAGGCACGTGCACGAGAGTTACTTTTCACGCTGACCGGGATTTATGTAGTGGAAGAACGCGGAAGTTGGCAAATGCACAGATTTATACATCTGGATTTTTCTGTGCATAAGCACATTTCGGCTTTTGTGCTTACATCATGTTATAGTGTGAGTTCTATGCACGGCGTTATGCTTGAGGCCCCTGGTATCTAGTGTGAGAATGATTCCATCTTAAAATCACAATTAGTGAAGAGTGAAACTGACACTAAGATTCAGAATTGCAAAGCATTAAATTCAATAAGAAGAGTTTTTATGGGTTTTATATGTTTTTGGGGGTGTAAAATAAGGAATATTGAACTTCTATCAGTACTTATTTGAAACAAGTGAAATTGCCCCATGTTTTTGGTGTGAATGAATCACTCTTAAGGTCAGTAAAGGTTTCCATTTAAAATCATGGAGTATCGCCAGTGAACTGCTCATTTCTGTTTAAGCTGTTCCGAGTAGACAAAGTCATTCATAAGCTTATGAAAGCACAGATAACAGCTAAAGAGCAATTAAGTATTTTATACCCTGGAAACGTTTTGGTGAGAGTTAGACTCTTGAAGTAAACAGTTTATAACATAACCAGTTCATAGCCATTTAAGCATGTAGCTGTTATCTTTTGTTCGATAAAAAAGCAATATACTGTATACAAAAATACAGCAATGTTAATTTTCTTTCACACATACCTGACATTGACAATATACCAGTGGAGTCATGGAGATGTTCAGGTGAGATGGAACTATTGTTTCTAACTGGAATGTTTAACAAATTATTGAAAAATGAGAAGATTCCTGAGGAGTGAAGAAGAAGTATATTAGTACTAATTTTTAAGAACAAGGGAGATGTGGAGAGCTCCAGTAACTACAGGGTTATAAAGCTGATCGGACACACCTTGAAGATAAGGGAAAGAGTGATGGATGCTAGGCTAAGAGGAGAGGTGGCAATCAGTGAGCAGCAATATGGTTTCATGCCAGGAAAGAGTACCACAGATGTGATGATATATTAAGAATGTTGATGTAGAAGTACAGAAAAGGTCAGAAAGATTTGCTTTGTGTGTTTATGTTTATGTGCCAAGAGAGCAGTTATGATACTGTAATAGGAATTCAGGAGTAGCAGAAAAGTATGTGAGGGTGGTGCAGGATATGTATGAGGACAGTGTGACTACAGTGAGGTGTGCGGTAGGAATGACAGGCTGGTTTAAGGTTAAAGTGGGATTACATCAAGTTACCTCTGATCCCTTTCCTGTTTGCAGTGGTGATGAACAGGTTGACAGATAAGGTCAGACAGGAGTCTCTGTGGACTATGCTGTTTGCAGATGATGTTGTGATTTGTAGTGAGAGTAGACAGCAGATTGAGAGGAAGCTGGAGAGGTGGAGGTACACACTGGAGAGAAGGGGGATGAAAATCAGTAGGAGTAAGATGGAGTACATGAATGAAAGAGAAGGAGGTGGAAGGGTACAGCTGCAAGGAGCAGAGATGGTGAAGGTAGACAAATTTAAATACTTTAGTTCAACAGTCCAAAGCAACAGAGATTGCAGCAGAGAAGTGGAGAAGAGAGTGCAGGCAGGGTGGACTGGGTGGAGAAGATTGTCAGGAATGATTTGTTATTGAACATTACCTGCAAGAGTGAAAGGGAATGTTTATAAAATAGTAGTGAGCTCATCGATGTTGTAGGCATCTGATACTTCTTGTTTCAGTGTCCAACAATAGTCAGCCTGCATTGATGGATTCCACTTGCCCTGATACCAATTTTCCATTTTTGCAATGTCCTTGCAAAATTTCACCATGTTCATCATTGACTGCACCAAGATTAGCAGGGAAGAAGTTCAAGTGTAAATGCAGAAAACAAATATTTAGTGACATGTTTTACTTCATGGTTTTGCCAGCTTCAAGCATGTTGTCAACCATTTGGTTATAGATTGGTGTCCTGTAGTTACCAGGGAAATTCTCAACAACATCCTTGAATGCCTTCCATGAAATTTCCTGTGGTCCCACTAGCAAATCTTCAAACTTCTTGATATTATAGTCTGCTTTGTGAACCAACAAAAATGCCTTCCTTAATGTTGGCATCAGTTATTTGTGGAAACATCTGTCTCAAATTTCTAAATCCTTCACTTTCCTTGTTCATTGCATTCACACATTTTTTGCTCCAAGGTTTATATAAGAGTAGGCAAAAACATATTTGTTTAGTTGTGATTTATGTGCCACACCTTCCTGCCCTAAAAACAATTTTTTACAGAGTGGCTGGTTCTTTTTACTGTAATGAAATTCTTTAGTGTGGCTGTGTTGTTCACAAATGAAACAACAGTACTTTGTATATCCAGGCTGCATTCCTAGTAGCAGTACCAATATTTTCAATCACCACAAATGTCCCAGATGTACTTGTACTGTACCTGTTTCAACAATAGTGTCATATTTTTGTATGTTTCTTTCATGTGTACTGCACAGCCAACGGGTATTGAAGCATGAACAATGCCATTGTGTAACAAGACAACATTTCTTTCTAGTAGAAAATCAGTAAAATGATGCCATTGTTTTGGGGCATACTTACAGCCCCAATTGAGAACAGAAGTGATGAGTGAATCCTACTGATTTTGCTACACCTTGAGTTTGTTTAGAAACTTTGCTAAACTTGGCAAAATGCTTTCAAATCAATAGGAAATGAAAAACAAGAACTAGTTTTGAAATATTATAATGGTACAATAATCTACAGGTGCATCTGCCAAATACAATGGTCTGATAATTGTGGCCAAAAATGTGACATGAGCTGTGGGGCAGCAGTGGTGACCTTGGCAACAATGTGCCTCATACAACAAAAGATGCGGGTAAAGGTCCTTGCTCCATCCAAGCTGAGATGCCAACACACTCTTTGTGTTGTTGCCATCTTCTGCCATCTCCCTGGCAAAGACAGGTATTCTTCTTTCTTTTCTTTATCCTGGCCTCTTGGTCAGGTAATGGATGGATACACATCCTGGAAGGGATGTAAGCTTATAGGCACTGTTCATCACAAAACATATATATATATATGTCATTGCATTTGCAAAGTTCCAATCTTCAGGGCAGTAATTAGTCATGAAGTGGTAGTGCCACAGTCGTTTTTTGAAGTTGGGCTCAGTGCAACTCTTTTTTATTTCTGGTCTATCTGTGCAGATGGTTTGTACCCTTTTTTCCATCAAAAATATAGAAATGCCTGTTAAATAGTGATATTTTTTCTATTATTATTTTACAGGATCTCTTGTTTTCTTAGACTCTGGGAGGGAGAGGGCTTATTTAAGGGTTTTTTTGACTTGAGTCCATGCTGCATGGCTTATTGCTCATGCTTACCTAATACAGAGTCAGCAACCAGGCTGGGGCACTGGCTGCAGGAACGTAAAGATCAGTTTGTACTACACCTGTGCTGGCACTCACCTGATTGAGCTTTAGAGAACTGGCAGTTAATCTATGCATACCAGTGTGTATCAACACATTTACAGAGCCTATGAAGCAAAGGATCAGTGCAATATACCTCTGGGGTTATGTCCTTGTCACTACCTGATCTGAGCTACATAGTGAGGAGCATAACATACTTACTTCTGCAGTGAAGACACAATTTTCAATGAACCTATGCAGAACAACTAAATATTTATAATATTCTCAATATGTTCAGCTAATGTATACATCAAACAAAAATAATGTGAGATTTTTTTATGCATGCAGGACACAAATCCAGTTGGAGTCCTGATCATGTAATTGCTTCATGAAGCAAGACTGAGTAGCACTGTAAAGTGTAACGTGGACTAAACTTATAGAACACATGCTTGTAAGTTCTGTGTATGCCAGTTCAAGGAATGACATCCCCAATGTCATGGCTGCTACAGCTTAGTGATGTCATATTGGCCTCAAAAAACAAAACTTGACGCAATAAAAACAGTAAGTCTAAGCCAGCTGCAAGCAAATTTTCATGGAAATATTCAATGAATAAGGCGACCAAGGAACCTTGCAAATTTGCTGCAAAAAATGACTTTGGCAAATTTCATTGATCAGCACTAATGAACAGGCCATAAATATCAGTACAGAAACACAGATTGTCAGCCTGCACAAAAACATTTGTCAAATCATCCTAGCAGCTCCTAAAAACAGTTATTTACTTAGCTTGATACAGCAAACCCTATTCTTATAGTCTTGAACCAAATAGTTCTGCTTTTGTTTCCGAGAAACTCAGGTCCCTGATCAGGTCATTTAACTCTGATTATGTTAACAGTCAGGCAAGCCTGGACTAAACAAAACAGCTTACTTTGTGTACAAAATTCTAATAGATTTAAAATATGAGGGAAAATCAGAAAAATAGGTGTTTGCAATTAAACAGTACATGAAAGAAAAATTGAAGGTGATTTTTGTGAACAGAAGGCCAAAATCTATAACAGACAAAAAGGTGTGTTCAGGGAGCAAAATCTTTGCTGTCCAGTGTTTACAGACTGAATGCTCACTGAGAACAGAAGACAAAGTTAGTGAGGTTAATTAATTAAATGAATACAGTATTAGTCCATTACTGAGTTCCAAGTAATAGGCATGATGCTGGAATCAACCCGTGAAGGAAAACTTGTCCCTTTGAGGTACACATCAACAGTTTTTCATATCATGCCAATTTAAAGACATGAGTTTACTTAAAACACCTTACCGTTTGTTACTGGACTTAAAATTGGTCATTAAAGTTTTGATGCAGTACTTAAAGAAGGAGCCCGATTCAGAGAACCATTATACTGCCTACAAGTTGTTAAAATTGTTAAAATACTGTTCCTTATTTCAAGAATCTACACGTTTATGCTACTGTTAGTCTAAATTAAAAAAGAAAGTAAGTGTGTGTCTGACTGGGACTGCTGCCTGTGATAGACTTGTGTCCCATACAGTGATGGTTCATGCCTTTGGGCCAAACCATCTACAGTATGGTCTCCTCCCAACAAAGTCTGTATAGGATAAAATGTGTTTAGAAATTGGATGTATTGACTTGAAGGTTCATAGTTGACTCTAACCAAACATTTTCGAGTGCTATAGCCACAACATTAAAACCACCTGCCTTAAATTGTGTAGGCCACCCTTGTGCTACCAAGAGCTCTGACCTATCAAGGCCTGGACTTTACAAGACCTCTGAAGGTGTTTAGTGGTAACTGGCACCAAGATGTTAGGTGCAGTTTCTTTAGGTCCTGTAAGTTGCGAGGTGGTTCCACAATGGATCAGACTTGGTTTTCAGCAAAACCCACATATGCTTGATCAGATTCAGACATGAGGAATTTGGAGGCCATGTTAACACCTCAAACTCTTTGTTGTGTTCCTCAAACCATTAATGAACAATTTTTGCAGTGTGGCAGGATGTAGTATCTTGCTGAAAGAAGACTTTGCTATTAGGGAATAATGTTGCCATGAAAGGGCATATACCGTTGGTCAATACTTTTAGGTAGGTGTTTCATGTCAAAATTTAATCAACATGAAAGCCGGGACACAAGGTTTCCCAGCAGAACATTGCTCAGAGCATCACTGTGCCTCCACTAGCAAGCCTTCTCCCCTTAGTGCATCCTGCTGCTATCTCTTATTCAGGAAAATGACACACACACACTGTGTGTTCTGACACCTTTCTTTCATGGCCAGTATTACATTTTCCTGCAATTTGTACTACAGTAGCTCATCTGAGGAATCAGAACAAATGGGCTAACCTTCACTCCCCACGTGCATCAGTGAACTGTGGGAACCCATGACCCTGTTCCCAGTTCACTTGTTGTCATTCCTTGAACCACTTTTGGTAGGTACTAACCACTGCATACTGGGAACACCACAAAAGACCTGCTGTGTTGGTGATACTCCCATTTGTCTAGCCATCACAATTTGGCCCTTGTCAAAGTTGCTTAGATCCTTACACTTGACATTTTTTCTGCTTCCCACACACCACCTTCAAGAATCAACTGTTCACTTGCTGCCTAATGTATCCCACCACTTGACAGGTGCCACTGTAATGAGATAATGAATGTGGGTGATTTTATTGTGTCTGATCTGTGTAGTTTTCAAGCTCTGGATATTGAGAAAAAAAAAATATTTTCAGGGAAGGAATGCACTTCAAGTTTATTGAGAGACTGTATGGGGGTTTCATGCTATTTTTGAATGAATTTCAAACAATCATAATATTTAACACCGCAGGTTTACTTGGGGGAAAAAGACCCACAAAATCATCTTCCACCATTTAAATAAGAAGACTTGCACAGAGAGAGCTTTTATTGATTTGAATTAGCTCACTCTTACCACTGCATGACGATGTCCAGCATGTCAATGCAGGAAGTACATAACATAAGTGGAGCATATTGTTTAAACAAATGTAATTGGATGATTAGCTACATTAGTAAAAGTTTCAAACTGCCATTGGCTGTCTGCTTAAATAACTTCAATCATATAATGTTTTGCATACAGGGTAGTATTGTAATCTAAATTCATAGACTCATTGGTGAGTAAGTATCAAAGCCAAACCTGTGGAAGTATGACAGGCAGGTGATGGAGTGATTACTTCTGAAAATCACAACTGGTGGTGAGGGAAACTGACATTAAAAATTCAGATTGTTTTCTGAGAAAAAAAAATATTTGTCAGGTTAGTTAAATAACCTCCAGCAACAAAAATGAGACAGGAATGAATCCTGGAAGGAAAATCAGTCCCTCACTTTGAGGCATGTACATATCAACACACATTCATCCATCCATTATACCATTATCCAACCCGCTATATCCTAACACAGGGCCATGGGGGCACACACACGCACACACACACCAAGGACAGTTTAGGATCACCAATACACTTAACCTGCATGTCTTTGGACTGTGGGAGGAAACCCACGCAGACACAGGGAGAACATGCAAACTCCACGCAGGGAGGACCCGGAAAGCGAACCCAGGTCTCCTTACTGCGAGGCAACAGCACTAACACTCTGCCACCATGCCGCCCTCTAGTGTATCTCACACTACTGAATTAAAACATGAATGCTATCAAAACAAAACAATGCAATTACGAATAGACAGATATGACTTATTCATTTGTCATTTTGTTACATGTCACTGTTTCACTTCACATGTCCAGTTGCATGTGTGATGTGTTCTTTAGTTAGTCAGATGACTGGCACTGTATGGAGTCAACAAGAGAGTTGTATGGTGGAGTGCTGCCACTTAGGTTCATTCTTATGGAGTCATTTAAATGTTCATCTGTCAGTCTTGTTCTGAACTTTGATTTCATGACATTCATGTCAGAAAAGGCAGACTCACAGAGGTATGGAGACCCAAACAAAGCAGACATTTTCAGAGTTGCTTGGTGAAGATTCTTATAGTTATCTGGCTCTACTAAGCTCCAGAAATGCTGAGAATGCTGTTGAGACTTTAACTGCACATTATTTTGAAGGTTTATAACCTAAAGTTCCATTTCTGCATCATCAACACAGAAAAGATCATCCATCTGTCCTGAAATGTCACTTATGTCCACATCCATGAAGTGGTTGGCCATAAATGTCACACAGGGCTCAGGTTTCTCAAAGTCACTGAATCTGTCAGCAAACTCCCGTCCAAGCCTCGACAAGAGGTCACAATACTTGGAAACATTTAAAACGCTGGCTGCACCTGTGTGACTTTCCAGCATCTTTGAGACAGAGGGGAAGTGCTGAAACCTTTTGTTTTTCACTTGCTGGATGTACAATGACAGTTTTGCACTGAATGCCTTAACAGCACTGATTATCTTACCCTGACTTAGCCATCTGACTTCAGTGTGGAAGAGAAGATCCCCATACACCACAGAGCATTCCTCCAGGAACAGCTTGAAGGTCCGGTGTTGCTTTGCCTTTGCTCAAATGGAGTTGATGATCTTGACAACAGGCGCCATGACATGGTCAAATTCCATAACTTTTGCACATATAGCTTGTTGGTGAATGATGCAATGATAGTTCAGAAACTTAGGAAAGTCCGGGTTCACTTTGTCATATCCTCCTTTACAATCCTGCCACCGGTAAAGGGTTTTTTGTACTTCATTAAGATGTGCGCCACTTTAAAAGGGGCCTCTGTCACTGCATTGGCCCTCTTTGTAGGTTTGGTGAACAGAGACTGTTGTCTTTGAAGCATTGTTTACAGCTCATTTATCTTCTCTTTCCTTAGACTACTACCCACAGGAAATCCCTGTGAAAAGTTGCTGTGGACCTTGACGAAATGGCGCTCCACATTACATCTTTTACCAACTGACATGCTTGCACGTCAGATCAGTCATCTTGCCTGAAGAAGGGGCCTGAGTTGCCTCGAAAGCTTGCATAATTTAATCATTTTAGTTAGCCAATAAAAGGCGTCATTTTGATTGGCTGTTCTCTACATTCATAATGGCTAACATGGTACAACACCCTAGTACAACAGACTCTGATTCCCACTCTTCATGAAAATAGTATGTTTTTAGCCTTTTACTGGTATGGGTACCTGCTGCTGCCATAGTTGCTGTCCATCACACATCACCAATGACTCTTCAGCCTTTGACAGCAGCGCAACTGTTTGATTGACAACTAATTGGCAAATAACCAATTTGTTAAGAAGGGGATGGGGCACCTATGAATTTGATTGGATAAACATGTAAGTTGGTTTGCTGAGTGACTAATCAAGTTTTCAAATTTATGTAGGATTCATTAACCTTTTGGCAAGCTACTTGGAAAGGGATTGTGAGCTACCGGTAGCTCCCGGGTGACAAGTTGGAGACCCCTGACTTAAACACACACTTTTTTATGTGGGGAGAACACACAGCACTTGAAGAGAAATCCAGTGAGAACCACTTGAAGACATAACTATGTGCCACTAGTTTTGGAATTGAAACCCATTATGTAAAGCTTTGATGCCATACTCAAGGCATCAATGTCCAACCTACAAACTGTTAAAAATGTTAAAAAAATAATAAGATTATCTAAATTTAGTAAGAAAATGATTACGTGTATGACAGTGATGGTGATAGGCTGGTATCCCGTTTAGGGTTGGTCCATGCTTTGGGGCGAGTTCTACTACTATAGAATCTGGCTCCTCACAAAGTCTGTAAGGGAGAAAATGTGTTAAGAAAATGGACATATTGACTTGAAGGCATATAATTACCCAAACTTCAGGTTTCGAATGCTATAGATTATAAGAAGATCATATTGAAAAAAAAATAGTTGTACTGATCAGCTATATTAATAAAATCCACAGAGTCAAGTCTTCACCCTCATTCTGGCAGGTGAAAGTGTAACTGTATTAGTGGGAATTCAACAATGAATGATGTCAGTGTCCTCATGGAAACGATGGGCTTATGGTAGCTTGCAGAAAAAGAGAAAACTATGAACTTTTATTTCAAATTTATTTCATACTGCTATTGGCAGTTTGCCTAAATAATTTTCATGAGATAATTATTATATCTTAATGCTTGCATAAAGGCAAGTATTTCTATTAAATGTATAGACTCAAGGGTGAATGAGTATCAAAGCCCAACCTGAAAGTAAGAGTAGTTCTGGTGTCTAAAGCAGGAGTGATTCCTTTTGAAAATCCCAACTAGTGATGAGCAAAATTGACATAAAAATGTGGAAATAAGATTCACGAAACACAATAAAAAGTAAAAGTGGAAAACAAGGAACATTGCTCCCTTAATCCTTATTTACAACTTTAATATTTATCTGTGCTCTTTTCTGCAGTTGCATAATGCATGTAATCCATTTCACGTCAATAAAATTAATTCTCTTTATGCCTCTCATTCACATCACTGTGGAGGAACAAAGTTTTTTTTATTTTTCTTTTATTTGTTGCACCTTTATGATTGTGATTGTCAAAATTGGTATCATAATTGGCAAAGTGTTGTAGTATTTGCAATTATTTTCATATGAATAATTTTAGTCTTTATTTTATTGCATCAAGGATTCTGTTTTTGTATTTTGCATTTTGAAATGTAAAAGTTACTGTATATTGTAGTTCTGGTGCAGAGTACTGGGATGGATCCTTTTGTTCTTTACATGGCTCTTTGAAGTGGAATGTATCCTTTAAAGGACTGCTTGCTGTTATCACACTAGAAAGAATTCTGTCTGTGACATTGCAGGCTTGTTGTCTTCATTGGTACCCCAGTTGCTGGTAATGAAATGTAGGTCATGGTGTGTGTGACTCACCCCTGGCTGATGCAACCTATACAATGTTTTATTAATTTTTTTCCTATTGTTTATGTGACAGAGTAGCCAGACATGACATATTCGTTCACGCTGTTGACGTATGACAAAGTGACACTACAAATATATCAGTGTTCTTATCTTTCATAAAAATGCCAGGATGCGGTCGATGGTAGACTTCTTAGGTGTAAAACCAGACTGTTGCTGGTAGGTGAGCAAGTGATCATGGATCCTATTGAGAATGACCCTAGTAAGGACCTTACCCGGCACTGAGAGCAGTGTTATCCCCCTGTAGTTGTTGCAATCCAGGCGATCACTCTTCCCTTTCCAGATAAGGACGACAAGTCCCGTTTTCCAGTCAGTTGGGATGATGCCAGGAGGACAGCCTTACCACCAGCCTGGAGAAGTTCACCCCAAATAGCACAGATCCCTGCAGCCTTTCCGTCCCCTCAGCTGGTTCACCACCTGTGCAGTCTCAGTGAGATTGGGTGGTTCACAGCTAATTGGAGGATCAACCTCAAGGACCATGGACCCAGAGATATCCTAAGAAGTCTACCATCGACCGCATCCTGGCACTAAGGGTTCTCATGGAGCGCAAACAGGAATATCGGCAGTGTTTCTTTGCAGCCTTTGTCGATTTTCATAAAGCATGTGACTCAGTTGATCGAGCTGCCATGTAGGACATTCTGAGGGTTTGCGGGATCCCCTCAAGGTTGCTGGATATTATGACTGGCCTGTACAGTGGTACTGAGAGTGCTGTGAATAGTGGATGCATGACCTCTGCATTTTTCCCAGTTGATTCTGGGGTTCATCAGGGGTGTGTTCTTGCTCCTACTCTGTTCAATACTTGTATGGACTGGGTGTTCGGCAAGGTCGTGGGGTCCAGTGGTTGTGGGGCATCTGTTGGTGAAGAAAGATTCACGGAT
>JANRMT010062796.1:54486889-54499514 GCA_026402145.1 Polypterus bichir lapradei
AATGGAAGCTCTCTCAAGAGACTGAGTGAGGAGTATGAGTGTCAGGGCTTGCGAGTGTCCTGGATAAAAACCAAGATCCAGCCCTTTAATGACCTTTTGGGCACAGCCATCAGCAGTGTGTCTGTTTGTGGAGAGAGTGTCAACCTTGTCAAAGGTTTACTTACTTTGGCAGTGACATTCATGTCTCTGATGACACTTCCTATGAAGTCAGTTGATAGATAGATAGATAGATAGATAGATAGATAGATAGATAGATAGATAGATAGATAGATAGATAGATATTTTATTAATCCCATGGGGAAATTCACATAATCCAGAAGCAGTATACTGATACAAAAAACAATATTAAATTAAAGAGTAATAAAAATGCAAATAAAAACATACAATAACTTTGAATAATTTTAGCGTTTACCCCCCAGGGTGGAATTGAAGAGTCACAAAGTGTGGGGGAGGAATGATTTCCTCAGTCTGTCAGTGGAGCAGGACAGTGACAGCAGTCTGTCACTGAAGCTACTCCTCTGCCTGGAGATGACACTGTTCAGTGGATGCAGTGGATTCTCCTTGATTGACAGGAGCTTGCTTTGCGCCCGTCGCTCTGCCACAGATGTTAAACTGTCCAGCTTCATTCCTACAATAGAGCCTGCCTTCCTAACAAGTTTGTCCAGGCGTGAGGTTGCAGTAGACTGATTGGGAGAGCATGGGAGGTCATGAGGTCGCTGGAAAGGGGTGTGTGGCGCTCCCAATATCTATGCAAAAGGACGAAGGTCCAAGCCTTTAGATTTCTGGTGTTTCCTGACTTGCTATATGGTTGCGAGACATGGATGCTATCCAGTGACCTGAAACGAAGACTGGTCTCCTTTGGTACTGTGTCTCTCTGGAAAATCCTTGGGTACCATTGGTTTGACTTTGTGTCAAATGAGCGGTTGCTTGTTGAGTCCCGAATGAGGCACATTACCAGCATTATGAGGGAGCGTCAGTTATGGCACTACGGCCATGTGGTGCGTTTCCCAGAGGGTGATCTGGATCATAAGATCCTCATTGTTGTGGAACCGAGTGGCTTGACCAGGCCAAGGGGTTGCCCACATAACACCTGGCTGCGGCAGATAGAGGGTCATTTCCGGAGGGTGGGACTGGACCATGTGTCTGCCTGGGGGGTTGCCAACCGGGATCCCGAGTTGTTTCGTCGTGTAGTGGGTGCGGCAACGAACTGTACCAGTGCATGCTCCCCAACTTGACTTGACATCTTTCACTAACAGTCAGTGGATATTCTGAAAAGATGCTAAAGTAGATTAGCATTAGTTAATTTCAACTCAAGCAGGCCCTAGTGTTAGGTTTTTGAACTGCTGTTACTAATTAATTCTGAATTTTGTTTTTTGTCCTTTTGTTTTGATGTTTCAGTCATTTTTGCGTACTTCTTAATGTTTGACTGCCTTTTCAACATCGTTTCTGGTGCATTTTGCATCTTCTGGGACCTCATGTATAAACTTTGCGTACGCACAGTAATGTTGCGTAAGAATGTTTCCACGTTCAAATCGCAATGTATAAAACCTAACCACGGTACCTCATACCCTGTCGTACGGAAGTTCTCTGCTCGGTTTTGCACACTGGCGGCACAGAGCGACAAAGCAGTGCTACTGTTCCTGTGTGGTTATCCTTTCTTTTCCTAAGGCGGCTTTATAAATACACTGAAATTAACCGCATATTGTTTATTAGTTTAATGCATCTGATTGTAATTAACCAGTAACAATATAATGGTCCACGGAATGGTCAAACTATTCTAAATACAATAGCTGCTTTAGCGTTGTTACTCTCACTGCACCTTCTTCTTCTTTCAGCTGCTCCCATTAGGGGTTGCCACAGTAGATCATCCCTTTCTATATTACTCTCACTGCACCACTCGAAGAAGCTGATCAGAAAGAGAATTATCGGTATACAGCATCAAGCACACGCTGCCTCAGCCATGCTTCCTATTTGAACTGCTCTCATACGACAAACGCTTCAAACCTTTCCTGTACGGATCTCGCGGTTCAGAAAGAGTTTCATCCCAAGAGCTCTAAACGCACTCAATCAGTACATGAACTGCTCCTTGTAGAACTGTCTATACTTATGAGTACAATCACCTCACTGTAATCTTGCGATACAGTTATAATATTGCCCAACCTGAGCCACTTTATAAAGCGCGTATTTACATATGATGACGATATCATTTTTAAGATGAAATGGGGCAAAATATTTTTATTATATTATACCAGCGCTTCCCGATTGGGGTGCGAGCAACTGTTGCTGGGAGTGCCAGAATCCATCGAGGAAGAAAAATAAAAAACATTATTTGCACAAAATCTTAATTTATCTATCCATTCCTAAATAATTAAATGGGCAGGCTATTTCGTATCAGTGCAATACGCTGCTTGTTAAAACAGATGACTTCCGCTCTTACGTGCACTTAGTGCTGCATGGGTATTATGAACTATCGTATCTGTTCAAGTTCTATTTAAATTTTAAATATAAGTAAGTTTTATTTAGTTGACAGAAATATTTTTGGTAGGAATGTAAGTTAAATTTAGTCATCATTTCAGAGAAGAGCCAAGCAAAATGACACCTTTTATTGGCTAAAATTTTTCTTCACCATAGAAATTTAAAGACTAAATTCAACTTACATTCCTACCAAAGATATTTCTGTCGACTAAATAGAACCTACTTATATCCAAATAGAACTTGAAAAGATATATTTTTTCGAATCTGACCATGCATTTTAGATGGACTTGACGTGCACTACATCGAGCCCGCGTGCTATTGTGCTCTTGCCTGCCTGCCTCAATAAGTCACCGTCGCTTCGCTCTTACTTTTTTACCGTTCATTTAATCATGGCTAGTCGCGAAAAAATTAGAAAATGGAAGGAGGATTACACTGAGTATGGCTTTACCAAAACAATTATTGATGGAGAATAAAATATCCATTATTATTCAATTGGTGATCTGTTTTTCTGCGTTAACCTCATATTTTGTCATACTTCTTCTCAAACCAAGGGGGTGCGAAATCAGCCTTGTCCGTCACAGGGGGTGCGAGGGTAAAATGAATCGGAAAGCGCTGTATTATAGAGATACAACTTTAACTTCATTTAAATAATCTATATTGTTAATAATTAAAGGACACGGTGTTGATACGTTAGCAAGGATCTGGCACTTTGCTCATGGATTGTTCCTGCCTTGCACTGTATGCTTCACTGGGACTGGCGTGAAAGACAGAATAATTAAACATGTACTACGAAGATATTTTAATGTTCCTTAAAAGTTTTGAAGAATCGGCGTTCTAAGCTTACAGATGGCTTAACGTCCATTACAGAGCTGATTGAAGATGTCTGCTTTTTAATAAGCCAACTATGCATTTGGTGTTACCAATCAGAAAATAAAAGAAGAATGGAACGTATACGCTGTTTTAATTAAAGAATGCGGTCAACAGGTTCAAAACGTGCTGCAAAATGTGCGGCGAAGTGAACTGTGAGCAGCACGGTGCCTGGCTAGTGGAGGAGGCACTGACGGATAAGCCCCAAATTCAAACGGGCCAATTGGAATGCAGCTCAGTTTTGAAAATCAAATGTTATTCTTCTCCAGAGTTTTCATTGGACAGAACAGAGCATTTTGCAGGGTGGGCACAGCTTGTCTCTGGGGGGGGGCAGTGCCCACCCGAGCCCCGCCGTGGTCACGCCTCCGACCGAAACATAATGTCCCATAGGTGCTGTATTGGATTGAGGTCAGCGAGCATGGGGGCCAGTCAATGGTATCAATTCCTTTATCCTCCAGGAACTGCCTGCATACTCTCACCACATGAGGCCAGGCATTGTCGTGCACCAGGAGAAACCCAGGACCCACTGCACCAGCATAGGGTCTGACAATGGCCCCAACGATTTCATCCTAATACCTAATGGCAGTCAAGGTGCCATTCTGTAGCGTGTAGATGTCTGTGCGTCCCTCCATGGATATGCCTCCCCAGGCCATCTCTGACCCACCCCCAAACCGGTCATGCTGAACGATGTTACAGGCAGCATAACATTCTTCACGGCTTCTCCAGACTTTTTCACGTCTGTCACATATGCTCAAGGTCAACCTGCTCTCATCTGTGAAAAGCACAGGGCACCAGTGGTGGACCTGACAATTCTGGTTTTCTATGGCAAATGCCAATTGAGCTCCACGGTGCCAGGCAGTGAGCACAGGGCCCACTAGAGGATGTCGGGCCCTCAGGCAACCCTTATGAAGTCTGTTTCTGTTTGTTTGGTCAGAGACATTCACACCAGTGGCCTGCTGGAGGTCATTTTGCAGGGCTCTGGCAGTGCTCATCCTGTTTCTCCTTGCCCAAAGGAGCAGATACCGGTCCTGCTGATGGGTTAAGGACCTTTTACGGCCCTGTCCAGCTCTCCTAGAGTAACTGCCTGTCTCCTGGAATCTCTTCCATGCCCTTGAGAATGTGGCAATGGCACGATTCTGAAGAAGTTTGACTACCTGTGCAACCTCTGTAGGGTCCAGGTATTGCTTCTTGCTACCAGTAGTGACATTGACCATTGCCAAATGCAAAACTAGTGAAAAAACAGAAAAGATGAGGATGGAAAAATGTCAGTGGCCTCCATCTTTTAAACCATTCCTGTTTTGGGGGTCGTCTCATTGTTGCCCCTCTAGTGCACCTGTTATTAATTTCATTAACAGCAAAGCAGCTGAAACTGATTAACAACCTCCTCTGCTACTTAACTGATCAGATCAAAATCCCAGAAGTTTCATTGACTTGATGCTATACTCTGATTAAAAAGTGTTCCTTTAATTTTTTTCAGCAGTATATTTGATAATTACCCTTTTCCTAAGCTGGCCGTATTCCACCCATGGGATTCCTGTGGTCACAAATATCTAATTAGAAACAATATTTGTTTAAAAATTCTGTTAAAAATTATTTTAGCAAATCTTTCAATGTATTGCTTTTTGTGCCCATTTCTTTCTATGGCTCAAAAGATAAACCGAATTAATAACGGGGAATTCTGAAGTTGGAGAATATTTGTTCAGTGAATGGATGAGAATTCAGAAATGATTATTTATACACAAGCAGGATTGTGAGAAAGAACTTAGGAGTAAATCAGAGAGAAGTTTTAGTTCCTACCTGAGCACCTCACACCCACATCGTAAGCTTGAGTGCAGCCACCAAGACCCCAGTTCTCTGCTCTACAGTACTTCAGTGCAGACTCCTGTCCTTCACAGTCCACTTTACTCATCAAGACTGTCCCAGTTCCCTCTCCAAAGTAAGCAATGTATGGTGCTGACAGAGCCTCCCCATAGCCCATCTGTCTGCAGACCACGGCAGCTTCCTTCTCATCCCAGCCATAATCACACACGGTGCCCCTCTGTCCGCTATGAAGCACCTCCACTCTCCCCTCACACGGCCGTGTTCTGTTAATCAGCCTCAGATCTTCGGCATCTGAAACATAAAGAAGACAAAATTTTAGTTGTGCGTTTAGAAATGAGATGGACTGGTACTACTGGCGAACTCTGCATAATTTCGAAAAACTGAATCACTGAGACGTGTTTAAGACCACCAAAGATCTGATTTTATTTCTGATGTATAGTCAAAAAGACAAAAATGCTTTTTGTTTCTAGTATAATAGTAATTGATTTTACTATGTACATTTCCAAAATCTAAACCAAACTGTCAAATTCTGATTTGTCACAAATGTGGCAAAAACACATGTATGTTATATAGTGCCTTTCTGTTACAAAGGCCAATTGAAATGACTTCAAAATACGACTGTTTTCATGCATTTCTTACAGTCTTAGTAGAGGCAGGCCAAATGATTTGTTTAAGGTGACAGGGACTGATTGGTGAGCACTGAATCAGGACCCTTAGCTACTTGAAGTTATTAACCTGTCTTGCACCTTTTTATTTGCTGCCCTTGAACTATATGTGATGAAGAAATACAGAAATCAACTAACGGCTTTAAATGCTAAGGACTTCTATCACTCATTTTTTACATGACACGTATTTAAAATATCAACTCTTTGCTAATTTTGCATATGTGTAAATATATCCATCCTTTTCTGAAATTGATATTTTCCTACAGCTATTTATTTGTTAGACCCTTCACATTATTAAATGGTCCTGAGCACAGAACATTAAATAAAGAAAAACATTCATGAAAATGGCCACATACAAATTTTGAGTACATGCCAAATTTGTAGTAGAATCAGAGATGGGCAAATACGAGCAGCAGTGGGACCACAAGTCTTACATAATATAAAAGTTTAACAGATAGAAGTTAAAGGGATTCCCACTAAAAGTACTAAAATGTTTTGAGTAACAGGGAGCACAGTCCAGTCCACACAGCAATTAACAATAAATAGAATCTCATCTTTAACGTCAAACAGAAATCATCATCATTATGCTCTTCCACCCATTCATCCACCACTTAATTTACTGATTTAAGATGAGGGTCTTGATGAGCCAAAAAATGAACTCCACAAGGTGTATCAGTCTACATGACGATGCACTTACACACTCACACCACATTTAATCAATTTTAACTCTCCAGAATATATTTGGAATATGTAAGAAAAAAAAATACACAGAAAGTTGTGAAAACCCCCCAATGATGCAGGGAGAATGTGCCAACTGCACAGGCAGTCAATGACTGAGTAAAGACTGAAACTCAGCATCCTTGAAATGTGAAGCAGCTCAGCTAACTAACGTTACCATTCCAAAAAAATATATTCTGTCTTTCATATTAATATTATTCCCAAAAGTTTTTTTGTTAGAAATACAAATGATCTCTTCTTATACTTGCTGTCTTACAGGTATTATGCCCAGGGAATAGAGCAGAAACCAGCCTAATGAAGACACTTGTCAAATACACACATAAACACACACACACACACACACTTCCAGTGTGTAATCAAATGGACAGCATGTGTTTAGTCAATAGAAGAAAACGGGAGAAAATGCAAGATACAAATGCAAAAAACAGGAAGAGCATGCAGGCTGCACATAGAAATCACTTTGGCAAACACTTTGGCAGGCTGAAGGTGAAGTGAGGTGAAGTGCTAAAGCTCCTTTGGCTGCTGCTCCGGGTTTTGGCAAAGTATAAATGTTGCTTAACTTCATTAAAGTCAAACACTGATGTTATATTTTTTTTCCTCATTTAAACTTTCATTGCATTTCTGCATCTTTACCAAATTTTATTTTAGAGCAATGTTGTTGGCTTAAATTATAAATGCTTAGTCTGTCTCTGGTGAAATCAATGAAAAAAAGTATCTGGTATCTCAGTGGTGTCTTCTTAAACTTTCCATAACTTCTCTCCTGTCTTTATGGCATTTTAGTTGTTACTGTCATTATTTATTTTATCAGTTATGAGATGTAAAGTGTTTCTCAGCTTTGAATTTGGATGGTTTATTTTTTATTTTATTCAAATTTTTAATAAAGCATATTGTCCATCTTTAAATAAAACCTGTCACTGACTAGACTTCATCTCATTTTATTTTCCAAAAATCTATACCCTAATAGTAATTTTGATATGAATTTTGTACAATTTAGAGATCATTCTAATAGGCTCTAACTGTTTAATTCAGATTCTGGCAGTTTCTTATTCAGTGGCGAGGCTCTAATTTTAATTCAGCTTTTTCTTTAATATGTTTTGCTTACTTCAATTACAATCTTGAACAACCAAAAATACGCCAATCCGTTTAACTTTTTAAGAAATGTAGAAAAATGTATGTGGTTATAGAAAAATATGTATTGTTATCTCGTAGTGTTCTATTCAATATTATTGTTCTATTTCATTTAGATAATTTACTTCCATTTTAATCAGCAGTTTCACTAATTTTTTCTACAGAACTATCAACATTTTTTATCTCTTTCTCTCATAAAGAAATTACTTTAAAAGTGACATGAAGTAAATAGAAAAGAAAACATCATTGTTTGTGACACAGAAACATTTGCTAAATTCATGATTTAGAATAAAGGCAAACCTGGTGAATATTTCTGAGTTGATTTAATAAATACAAAAATGGCACAAATAATGTAGCACTATCATGTTGTTATTGCCATTTTCTTTTTGTTTCCTGCCATAATCATTACAGATTTTTCCATGTGGGTTTGTTCTTATAGTAATAAAAATTTAGAAATAAACTTGATCCATGAGGCTTGAAAGTTAAGACAGAGGTAAAGAATTTGGGGATTATAACTGACTCTGATCTGAATTTTAAATAACACATTAATCAGATTACTAGGACAGCATTTTTTCACTTAAAAAATATAGCAAAAATTAAACGCCTCATAACTTATAAAAGGTCATGCTTTTGTTTTTAGCCAACTAGATTACTGCAACACACTCCTCTAACTCCCCCTCCCCCCCCCAATATTTATTAGCACCTTATATTTGAAGTCAAACTAGGTGAAGTCTGGCTCTCACAACCATACAGACTGTATGCATTGCTTTGAGGTTTTTTGCAAGTGGCACTTTTTTATATACTGTAGGCGATGCGGAAAATCTATCTAACAGTGCAGTTTGCCAGGCAATTCGTAAAGTCCCTTTGGCTATGATATATTTCCTTCGTGTTTCCTGGACTCCTGGAATAATCAGACACAGTGTCTTCATTAAATATTTGACCTTCGTCAATATCTCGTTGGACAAATATATGCAATGACCATCCTTTACCTTAAATGAAGTGACCACTGCATTCTGCCATTGGTTCTGAGGAGGAGCTTCCCCCTGGAATGCCCTCAGAAACAGGGCAATGGGCATTTTGCTGGACAGCCAACTCTTCTGCAGGGGTTAGGTCTGGACAGCGTGGACTTCCACCTGTTTTTTGCTTGTCTGCCTTCTTACTAGCTTTAAAGTTAATGTGTTTTATATTATATATGATTCTTTATGTCAACAATTCTTTAAATAGTTATATACCAATATTTACCAGTTTGAAGTATATTCTTGTACTTCACTTTAACCTGTTCCCATGTTCTCACGTTTGATCTGGAATTATGACATATTAAATAATAATTAATCTGACACATAGGAAATGAAACTATGTATTCAGTAAGTACAATGCACACTAGTTATGCATTTAATTTGTTGGCCACTTTTTGCCAGTCGTCTTTTCTGGTTTGGGCTGCTTTTGCAGTGTTACCCCTTGTGCATATTAAATCTTGAAATTCTTCATATCCTTCGACTAAATGGTCCTGCTCCGCTCGTATGAAAAAATGTGCCCGTTCTTTTGTCATTTTGTTGCAGCCTATCAAAGACTTGCTGATCATGTTTTCTAGACTCAATATATATGGGCTTTTCAATCAGCGCGGCCACGCACATTCATCTCAGATGATTAGATCCAGTTGGACTAATCCACTACACAGCTGCGTTTGAAAAACTGACTTATCCCGGATGAGTTTCACCGGCATTAACTCATCCAAGATGAAGCATCTGATCTCGGATGATTTAAGCGACATACGGAAAATACTCCCCGGTCTTTATGGCTTGTATGTTTGACACCCAGTAATAAAACTGAAATTTAGGTAGTGCCCCCTTCTGCTTTAGGTCATTGTAGAGTTGCCCTTTGGATGCATGGATGTTTAAAATTCCAAATTAGTGAGGATATGATTGAATCTAATTTCTTAAAAAATTATTTGTTAATGTATTTGGGGGTCGTTTGAAATAGGAAAAGAAGTTTGGGAAGGATGTTTACCTTAACAGTGTTGATTCTACCTGCTAATGTGAGATGGAGGATGGACCATCTATTCACATCTTGTTTAATTTTTTCCATGCACACAATATAATTTGGTAGAAAAACAGCTTTTTATTTACTTGTGATATTTACCCCTACATATTTAAACTGATCTGCTAAGATAAATGGGAAGGTGTCTAGTCTAGCATTGTCTGATAGAGATTTCAATGGAAAAAGCACACTTTTATTCAAATTGATGAGTCCAGACTCAAATTGAGTCCAGATATCTTTTGAAAATCTGCTAGCGCTTTTAAGGACTGCTGGCACAGAATTTTGTAAGTTAGATATATACAGTACCATATCATCTGCATGTAATTATATTTTCTTTTCATGTCCTTCTCTGAAAAGCCCCTTTATCTCTGATGGATTTCAAAAGTAAATAGCCAGTGGCTCAATGACGGTTGCAAAAAGCAATGGTGATAGAGGACATCCTTGTCGAATACCACATTCTACTTTGAAGTAGTCCGAAATAATGTTGTTAAAATGAACTGAGGTTTCTGGACTAGCATAGAGTAGTTTGATCCATGTACATATGTTTGGGCTGAACCCAAATTTGTGCAATGTGGTGAATAGACAGTCCCATTCAATCATGTCAAATGCCTTTTCTGCTTCCAAAGATAGTAAGATCTCTGGGGTGTTAGATTTAATGACTGAAAATATCATATTAAACTAATGTCAACAATTAGAAGCTAAGTGTCTGCCTTTAGTATATCTGGTTTGGTCTTGTGATATTACAGAATGAAGTACTTTCTCAGTCCTACTACCTTCTACCTAGAACTTTGGAGAGCATTTTAATGTCATTATTCAGGAGTGAGATTGGTCTGTATGATCCATATTGTAGTAAGTCCTTATTTTTCTTAGAAAAGACAGAAATTAATGCTTGGTGAAAAGATTGAGAGAGAATTTTGTTGTCTTTAGCTTCTGTAAATGTTGCTGATAATAGTGTAGCTAATGTATTTGAACAAGTTCCACTGGGTAGCCATCAGGACTGGATGTTGTCCCACTGTGAAGTGAGTTTATAGCATCTAGTAATTCTAAGAGCGTCAGAGGTTTATTCAGTTCCACAGAACTAAGAGTATCTAGTCGTGGCATCTGTAATGAGTCAAAGAACTCATTAGACTGTGTCTTATCTCTCTAAATGTGTGGGTTATATTTTTATTGTCATGATTTTTATCTCCGTCTATGTTTGTAGTTGCTGTTATTGTATTGTGGACACGCTGCTTGTGGATCTGTTGAGCTAAAATCTTATTCTTCTTCTCTCCATGTTCATAATAATGATGTCACAATTTGAATATGAACTGTGTTTCGTTAGCAGTGAAGAGGCTAAAATTCTGATTGCAAAACCTTTTCCAATAAAATGCTTCATTTGGAGACCTGGTATATTCTAGATCTATTCTGGTAATTTCAATCATTAACTCAGACACCTTCTTGGTTTCTGATTTATTTTTGTGAGAAAGATATGAAATAATCCGTCCTCTTAAAAATGCCTTCAGAGTTTCTCAGAGTATACCTGCAGAGACCTCTGGGGATGCATTTGACTCCAGAAAATAATCAATTTTCTTGAATATGAATTTTTTACAGTGTTCATCAGCTAATGACAGAGGGTTAAAATGACAGCTTTGAGTGTGTAGGAAACAGTAATTTAAGCTCCATGATCTGTAGGGCATGGTCATAGATAACGATAGTGTCGTACTTATAAGATTTGATAGTGGGCAAGCAATGATTGTCTATGAGGAAATAATGAATTATTGAGTAAAAATTATATATGGGTGAAAAGAAGGAGTATGCCCTTAGGTTAGGATTTAAATACCACCATGGGTCAGATGAGTTATGATCTGTTATAAACTGTGTAAATATCTTTGCAGTATTAGATGTTATTGCTGTTGTATCTGAGGATCTATCCAGGTCTAGATTTAAAACACAATTAAAGTCTCCGGCCATTATAATTTTGTGAGTGCTCACATTAGGGATAGATGAAAATACATTTTGGTAGAAAGCTCTATCATCCACATTAGGTGCATAGATAGTAATCAAAATCATTTTAGTATTAGATAAATTGCCTGTCACCATGATATATTGCCCTTCAGAATTAGATATTGCATCTGACACTACAATTGGGATAGTTCTGTGTATTAAAATTCCCACTCCCGTGGTTTTCTTTGTATAGTTAGAGTGAAAACTTTGGCCAAACCACTCAGTTTCCAGCCAAAACTGCCCCTTGCTTAATAAGTTAGTCTACTGTAAAAATACTATTTTGGCATTTAGACTTGATAATTACCAGAATACTTTCTTTTTCCTTTAATTCATAATTGAGACCACTGACATTCCAGCTCACAAAGTTCATTATTTGGTCATGAAAATATTTCTTCTGAAGTTTTGTTGACATTTTGAAGTCGTAGGTTAAGGTAGTAGATTGTACAAATGATAGCTTTGACATAGATTTCATATTATTGCCAAGTGATACAGCTGTAGAGCATATTGGTTTACATATACAGTGGAACCTCGGTTCACGAACGTCCCGGTTCACGTACAACTCGGTTCACGACCAAAAAGCTCGCCAAACTTTTGCCTCGGTTCACAACCACACACTCGGTATACGAACAAGCCAGTTTCCCTTGCCTGCCTGCCTGCCCGCCTGCCTGAGCTGCAAGAGAGAGAGAGAGAGAGGAAGAGCGAGCAAGCATGTGCCGGCTGGTGAGGGGGAGGAGGAGACTGCTGCACGTGTTTGCTGGACAAGCCAGTTTCCCTAGCCTGCCTCAGCTAAGCTGAGAGAGAAAAAGAGAGAGAGAGAGAGAGAGAGAGCAAAAGCAAGGAAGCACGTGCCTGCTGGGGAGGGGGAGGAGGAGATTGCAGCACGTGTTTGCCTGCCTATCTATAGGCAGCCT
>JANRMT010062796.1:54509514-54520230 GCA_026402145.1 Polypterus bichir lapradei
ATATGAGTAAACATTCATGTTGATGGTTCTGGAAACTAAAGAGAAATCCAGTAATAGTACTCTGATATAGAATCCACGCTTCTTAAGAAACGAACAGATAATGATGCAAGATGACTAGCAGCAGACCTTCTTCACTTGTCTGTTTTTAGTAAGAAAATGTGTGGATATTTTTAAAGGACTTTCACATGAATGGAAATGAGCACCACAGGCCTATAGTCAATCAGACTACTTGGTCTTGAAACTTTGGGAACTGGGGTAATCATTGATTATTGACTGTTTTCACAGCTCAGGTACAACAGCACATCTCAGGGACCAGTTAAAGAGAAAATTAAAAACTAGAGAGAGCTGCTTAATGCAGGACTTCAGGGGCCATTCTGATATGCCATCTGGCTCCAATGCCCTGTTGGTTATGACCTGCCACATACCCAGTCTGTTTATAACAAATTGGTTTTGAAAAACAGATAAATTGAGATTTATGTGATAATGTAATTTATCAGCACTCATCTCTGAGAATCTTAATGACTTTCGTAACAGAAATAGCTTCAAGGAATTACAGTTTAGTCATAAATAGTAGAAAAATTTTGTACTATGAGTTCTCATTTACTAATTAAAAACAAAATGATAATAATGTTTCTTAAGTTTACAGGGAAAATTTTTGCCCTTACAAATACAACAGACAAATAAGTTCACCTGCATGTTCCAATACATTCCAGGAGTGAGGGTTATGGAGTGGACCACCACAACAAATAGGCGTATTGATATAAATGGAAGGGTGTTACAGTTTTGCCCCAAGCAGTTCTTAAAATGAGTACTTTTGAAGAGCTGGAACTTCAAGAGGTCAAGAGACATTGGGAGTTTGGAAAGAGTCAGAGGCAATCATCTTATGTTTTGGGGCTTAAAACAAATTGTAAATATTCAGTAGTTGAGACATACGCTGACAGCATACACTTATAGAGAAGAGTTGTATTTATACAGCATTCATTTAATGAAAAAAATAACAGCCTCAATTAACACTAACAAAAAAATGGGCCTGAAAGAAGTAATAAAGATGGTAGAAAAATGTACTTTGCTAGTAAAGAGTTAATTAAATAGTTAATTAAATCAGTGCATTTCATAATGCCATATTTTTTGTTCAAATCATTTTAAATTGAAATTTTGGTTAAAGCAAAAACATATTCTAATATACAAACTTAAAAAAATAACACAAGTGACATGATATATTCATTATTACAGTAAAGATTTAGACATGTTCATCACACTGTTAAAGGTGTCTTTGACCACATCATAGGATTTAGGGTGATTCTCCTCCAAGAGCTTCATCCTCAATATCATCATATTCAGGAGGTAATGGGTATTCCACAGCACCACGAGAATCTGTAAAAGACAAGTATACAATTAGGATCAAAGAGTAATATGAATTTGCCAGGATGTTAGCATTAAAATGATTGCTGGAATTCAAATGAATTGTTTTTATCTAAGTGGTATAAAAAGTCCATCCATCTTCTGTGCTTGGTCTGTTCTCATGAGGGTCATATGGTCAGAAGCCTCTCCTGGAAAGTTTATCTATCTATCTATCTATCTATCTATCTATCTATCTATCTATCTATCTATCTATCTATCTAATGTATGGTATGCCAGTCTATTACAAGGCATACTCACACTCTTTCACGCAGAGCCAGGTTTACAGTTGCCAGAATAGCACATCTTTAGGGTATGGGAGGAAAACTAGAGTACCAGGAGAAAAGTCAACCCTTCTGTTAATTATTTAGTAATGGAGACTCTCAAATATGTAGCCATACACCACAAAGAACCTATTTATTTCTCTTTCCACATTTGACCTTGAGGTTTAAAAATAGTAAACATTATAACAATAAAAAATATTGAATTCATTTAAAATCTGAAAGACCTGTATTCACATTTTAACAAATAGTAATATTCACTCAAAGACAATACTATATGTTCATAATAATTTGCAGCTAAGCCACCCTGGATATTGTTCTGTCTTCCAAGCTGAACAATTGTACCTGCTTTCTGCTTCACTCCATAGATCTCTCTCCTAATGTTTTTACAGGGAATATCCTGCTCTCTTCTTCACGTGTGGGCAGTAACTCTGGTGTGACCATGGATAACTGTTCTCAATGATCCATTTGTGTCTGTTCATCCTTTACATAATCTAAAACATTCATTCCTTCTTTATGATTCATGCCCCTCAACTTTTTTGTTCACTTGCATTCCTTACTGGTGAGGCACTAGTTAACAGCTATTGAACCCTTAAACTCATCCAGAATGTTGCTGCTTTTTGTCTCTCTCATCACACCTCTGCGGTACTCCATCCACTGACTTTCCATTACTGCCAGGATTAATTCCAAAACTGTAGTCCTGATCTGTGACTCCTTTCATAGATTTACTCCTTAAGCTTTCAGTGGCTGTTAAAAAAAACCCTGCACACTGACCTCTGGGTCAGGTCAGGTTGGGGAGCATGCACTGAACAAGGTGTTGCCACACCCACCACATGCCGAAACAACTCGGGATCCCAGTTAACAACCCCCCAGGCAGACAAGCGGTCAAGTCTCACTCCCGGAAATGACTATCTGTCTGCCACAGCCAGGTGTTAGGTGGGCATCCTCTTGGTCTGGTTCAGCCACTCGGGTCCTCAACAATGAGGATCCTGTGAGCTGGATCATCCTCCAGGAATCACGCTACATGGCAGTAGTGCTGTAACTGACGCACCCTCACAATGTAGGTAATGTGTCTCATTCGGGACTCTGCAGTACCCAAGGATTTTCCAAAGAGACACAGTACAGAAGGAGTCCAGTCTTTGTCTCAGGTCACTGGATAGCGTCCATATCTCACAACCATATAGTAAACCAGGAAGCACCAGGACTCTAAAGACTTGAACCTTTGTCCTTTTTTAAAGATATCGGGAGTGCCACACACCCTTTTCCAGCAACCTCATGGCCCCCCATACTCTCCCAAACCATCAACTGACTTCATAGGAAGAGTCACCAGAGTCATGCATGTCACTGCCGAGGTAAGTAAACTTCTCAATGAGGTTGATATTCTCTCCACAGAGAGACACACTGCTGATGGCTGTGCCCAAGAGGTCATTAAAGGCCTGGATCTTGGTTTTTATACAGGACACTCACAAGCACTGACACTACGACTACTTGCTCAGTCTCTCGAGAGCCGCGATCAGAGCTTACATTGACTCCACGAACTTCACAGAATTGTTGGCAAAGTCAAGACCAGTGAATCTTTCTTCACCAACAGGTGACCCACAGCCGCTGGACCCCATGGCCCTGCCCAACACCCAGTCCATGCAAGCACTGAACAGAGTAGGAGCAAGAACACACCCCTGATGAACCCAAGAATCAAAAAAAAAAAAACGCAGAGGTTCTGCCTCCATTCTGCACAGCACTCATAGCACCACTGTTCAGGCCAGCCATGATATCCAGATACTTTGGGAGGATCCTGCAGAGTCCCACAGGGCAGCTCTATCAACTGAGTCAAACACTTTATGAAAATTGACAAAGGCTGCAAAGGAACTCTGCTGATATTCGCATTTGTTATCCATATGAACCCTCAGTGCCAGGATGCGGTCGATGGTAGATTTCTTAGATGTAAAACCAGACATTTCCTGCAGCTGCTGCGTTAGCAAATGATCACGGATCCTATTGAGGATGACCCAAACAAGACCATACCCGGCACTGAGAGCAGTGTTATCCCCCTGTGGTTGATGCAATCAAGGTGATCATCCTTCCCTTTCCAGAATGGGACGACAAGTCCCATTTTCCAGTCAGTTGGAATGATGCCCGTCTACCTAATGAAAGCAAAAATTGCTTGCAATGCAAGGAGGACAGCTTTACCACCAGCCTGGAGAAGTTCTCCCCGAATAGCACAGATCCCTGCAGCCTTCACTATCCTCAGCTGGTTCACCATCCGGTGCAAACTCAGTGAGACTGCGTGGTTCACAGCTTATTGGAGAATCAGCTTCAAAGACCATAGACCCAGAGATGTCCAATGTCCTAACCTGAGGATCAACTTTAAACAGGGTGTTTCTTAAAAAACATCTCTTCACATCTTAGGATTATTTACACTTTGAGTAAATCAAGCTCTATTTTAAATAATTAAGAGCCATGTTTAAACCTATTAATTTAATTTACTATCGGTAAGGTACCAATTTATTATCAAATTCAGCCAGAAATATCAGTTTGAAACTATGCATCTAACTGAAATAATTATCCTTAACAGCCTGCATTGCCCTTTCAACCAGTCAAATGTATGGATGTATCTTATCTTATGTAAATTGCCTTGTGGTAAAAATTATTAAATAAATGGATAAATAAATACACAAGTACTGCATTTAGTGTAACTCAAAACATGCTGGTAGTATGGCACATATGCATACCAATTGTGGAGTTTTCTAAGGGTTCCTCAACATCGTCATAGTTGTAAAGCAGCTCATCATGAGGGATGTTTTCTGTAGAGAGAAAAGTATATAAAAATAATACTTATTATTAATTGGTAATACAGTTTGATCAAATTTATCTTGACTGAGCACTTAGGGGATGATTGTGTGGAATGGTTGTTATTTACTAGTGCACTTACATGTATTTATTATCTTCTACTGAAAGAAAATAGGGCTTGTTTTTTGTCTTTGTGACCCAAAGTGAAGGACAAATCAATTGCTCAGCTAGTAAGATTTTGCTGAAGTGCAGAACAAGAAAGGTACAGAACAAAATAAAGACAGACACAGGACCTACAGGTGTTTGTGCAACTTGAGAATGGGTAGCTGTGTGTTTGTTACATGTCCGATTAGTCGAATAAGAAGGGCCTTAGTATAACAATGTAATGCTTTTCCAGGACACTAGGGGGCAGGTGAAATAGGAACTGAGGTCATGTTATACCTCTAATAAAGTGAGCATCACAGAGACAGACTTTAAAAAAGAGCACTTTAATAAAAACTAATGGCTGAGGTTTGCAGGTGCACCAAAAGTGATAGAGTTGTAAGCTGCTGTTCTTGGAGCCAAAGTGAGGTTATCCCTGGTTCCTGAAGTACTTAAAGGCCAGAGCACAACTGAGTCACACATCATTTGGGGAGAAGACAAAACTTGCAAGTGGAAGGCCAGAGTCATGGGATTGAGGAAAAGGTTTGAGAGAAAGAAGTGAAAAGAATAAGTGCTTTATACTTCAGTTAGGGATCACGTGAATAAGTCATTCCACTGGATAGACAGGGCTCAAAACCTGAATGATCAGGACAAAGGGGCAGTAAAGTTTTAATTAAACTACTTAATTATATGTTTTTATCATTGTGATCATTCCTCAGTTTGGTTTATATTTATATAATAGAGGCACTGTGTTTTTGGCCTTTTTGTCTACCAATTACACTGTCAATGCATTTTTAATCTTAAAGCTTCTGTTTAGGATTTAATGTAGTTTTATACATTTTTCAAAGACTGATAAATTAGAAATAAACAGCATATTGTTTTACTTCAACTGTGTATTCATTATCATATTATGTTCTACTCTTGACTTGATGAATGACTGCAAATAAATAATAATGTTCAGATAGCTTCTTAAATACAAATTCCTTTAATCCTTTGACAAATTACTTCAGAACATAGGTTATTTTCTGTTACTCTGGGCATATGTAATATCAATTGATGAATAAGTTCAATCTGACAGATGTCACAAAAACAATGAAAACTCAAAGCGAAACAAAAACCTTTGCCTAGATTAAGTATTACAAAAATTAAATCTTATCATTAACTTATGAGGATATTGCTAACTCTTGTGTTTTCTCTAATGCCTTAATTGAGCTCACTTTATTGTCCTATTTTCCTACAATAACATGCTGTGCAATACCTGACAGTTCTGTTTTTTTCTATTGCAATATCATCATAGTAGCCAGGGCCATCAGCTTCCAAAGAAGCCAGTTTCCTGCCTTAGAAATCATATACAATATGTGTTAAATTATAGTGATTTGAAAGCAAATAACCAATAAATGTGCTAACTACAGTTGTCAGTATTTACCTAGAACATGGTCTTGGTCATTATCCTCAGTGTCCTCATAGTCATATGGTAGCTCATCAGACAGAAAGCTCCCTGAGTTTTGTCCACCCGTTCATATATTTACTAAACATTCTAAGTTCTTTACAGACTTATTTGGAAACTGGAGCCAATCACAGCAGAATCAGGTACAAGGCAGGAATCAATACAGAATGAAATGCAAGTCCAGTGCAATGAAAATGAGGGAATAAATGTGTGCTGGATTGTCCCTTGTAATGGATCAATGTTTCATCCAGGGTGGACTGCTGTTTTGGGCCCAGTGCTAATGGCATAGACAGTAGCCTCCAGCTATCTTACGTTTGTATAATGAATAAAATAGATTCAGAACATGTATGATTAAAAGAGTATTATTGTCATTTCCAATAATCCATAGACATTTCAAGTACATTTGATTGCAATTGAATGTTGTAACAACCAGAAATGGTATCGATTAATACTGTAAACTGTTAAATAGCTTCCAAGAATAAAGGCACTCCAGTTTAAAAAAAATTGGTATAAATGAGCTTTAATGTGTTTTTCTGCCATTTCCTTTATGTGCAAAATTCCATTTGTACTTTAAAGAAAAAATCTGTCACTCATTTAACATTGATATGAGTGGCTGAGTCAACAGCCATTTTAGAAAGACTCATGATGAGTTACACTGTGGAATTAAGTTAACTGGTATTATGAAAAGATAGCGTGATGATTTGTAAATTGGAAATTCTCCAGTCTCACATGTAATATTTTCACTGTTTTGACACAGGAAGTACAAATCACGACTAGGTGCTTGCACTCTTTCCACTTACAGAAGCCCTTCTACTCATCTGCTGTGTACCATCTTACCTTTCCTTGGTGCTCCATAAGTTCCCTGTCTAGCCAGTCTGTACTCAATTTCCTCATAGACTGCATTATTGATGGGAAGAAGTTCAATCATGGCCATTCCTGTAAGGAGATATAAGGACTGTAAGGAATTTGATAATCAACCATTGCAACAAGTTTAGTAGTGCAGTATTACTTGTACTTAGTATGGTGACACCAGCATACTACTAGGGTGCTCACATTTATTTGTGTCCTGCACTTGTTTGTGCTTATTGGGTACATTACATTTAAAATAAGTGGTCTGTCTGGGGCCTCATGTATAAAATCTTGCTTCAATTCCAAACAAAAAATGTCCTTATGCTACAAAGGCAAACAAATTATTTATGTAACAGTATATATGCCATGTCCTATGTCAAGTTCCTTTATAAATCGCTTATTAACTTAAAAGTATGAGCTCATGCACACACATTAGCCATCTCCCACCAGTAACCAGTTATGGCTTAAAAAAACTGCCTTTTTGAAAATTCATGATCTAGTCACCATATAAATTTGGCCATGTTCTTGAGTGATGTTGTTACTTCAGAACATGGGAGAACACAGAAAACTCATTTAATGTGTGGTATTACTGACATTTGGTGGAATTTAATTTCAAATAAATGGTATTTTTCCCTCAATTTTAAGGCCACAGGTCATGTAAGTACATTATTCCAAGAATTAGGTGCATGGTGACACACTGCTGCCTCATAGTGAGGAGTCTGGTGGCCACATCCTGGGTGATCAATGCATGGAGTTTGCACATGAGGCCCCGTGGGTTTGCTGTGTTTTTCTCACACATTCCAAAGTCAAGCAGGTTAGGTAAATTGGTGATGCTGTGTGTGTTCACCCTGTGATAGGCTGGCACCCTGTCCAGAGATTGTTCCTGTTTGTGTCCGCTGCTTGCAAGGATTTGCTCCAGCTGCTACCAGTCCTGGAACGGGGGCTTAGACAATGGCTGGATTAATTAATATTATAATCTGTCCTACCAAAAAATAACTTCCTCTTGCACATCATCAGTCCTTAAAACAAATAAATGCTCAGTAAAATTTCACTTACAGGTTAGTTCACTGTTTCAGATTTAAGTTTAAATTAGGTTATTACAACTTGAATAGATTCTATACAGTATTTTCCCAGTTTACACATGAGTGATTAAACTGTAGTGTTTGTAGCTACAACTTATGCCTGCCTATACAAGCAGCGGTGTGGCTGTCTGAGCAAATCTCCATCACACATCACACATATTCAATTTGGAAAATATTTAAAAAAAAATGTGGTATCTGTCTCTTTAATGAAGCAAATAAATAACTGAAAATGCTTCAACCTTCAAATCAATAGGGTGGAGAGGTGTCTCTGAAGCTAAGGATCTGTGCTGGTATCCAGAAGGTTGCCGGTTCAAATCCCTGTCACTGCCAAAGGAGATCCTACTCTGCTGGGCCCTTGAGCAAGGCCTTTAACCTGCAATTGCTCCAGGGGTGCTGTACAATGGCTGACCCTGCACTCTGACACCAAGGGGTATGGAAAACTAACAAATTCCTAATATGAGAAATTGTATAAGATGAAATAAAGAACAAAAAAAATGTATGCTATGAACATATTTTTAACTTCTTAAAATAAGAAAGTGATTATTTTGCCACAATCAAAATATATAGACAAATAAACTTAAAAACACAGCATTTTCTGTCATTTAAATATCATTAATGGTATTTGTTTTCTATTTTGTGAGGGTGACTGACTTATAAGCTGATTTAGATGACTTAGAGCTTTCGTCTTAGACTTGTGTGCTAAACTGGGGCCTACATTACAAAATTTACACGATCCTTGTTCTGTTATCAATTTAGAACAACTTGGTTTAGAAAACAGATTGTCACAAACGTGCGCATGGGAGGCAGCTAAAGGGCTCGGGTAAGGACAGTTCTGAGACATACCAGGATGTGGCAGAGTGCACTGACTCTTTTTCTTCCTTGCCTGCAGACCATTCCCGGGAGATTCCGCTTGGCTCTCCTGACGTCACTTCCGGGACCGAGCCTATCAAAGGAGACCTTGCCGGCTCCGGCCCCTGTGATGTCACGTCCGGGCTCGAACCAATGGCTGAAGACCTCAATGAGCCCGACCCCTACGATCTCACTACCTGTCTTCCCCTTTAAAAACCTCCTCCTTTTCCCTATGCCCTCAGTTCTGTATTGGACTTGGTTTTGTGCACAGCAGTGCTATCATTTGAAAAAGACAATTTGCAGCCAGGAAAACAAATTATACGGGTGGCTGCCCCAAACCTTGCTTTGTCTCATCGTAGCTTTTGTGACAAGATGAATGAATGAACATCAGAATGTGACTAAGGTGTCAATGAATTGCGGAATGAAATGAGATTTTCTGTTCAGTTCATTGTCTTGCTGCCTGGAGTTGCTAAAATGCCAACACTAAAAAAGTCTGCAAAGGACTTACGGAAGGTTAAAACCTTCTGTAATTTCATGGCAGTTTTCACAAAAAGTTTGTGTTTTATAAATCCTGACTTTTGCGTAAGAAATGGCTTACACATATTTCTAAACATAAACAAGTTTTATATTTGTGTGCGTAAATGGATGAGTACAGGTTTTCTACTTTTGCTATTTATTCTAATTATTTTCTTTTTTATTGTTCCACAGATCAAAGATGGCTGTCATGCAATAATGTCATGGGTTGTGGTCATATGACTTAACTAGCAGAATACCCGTGCTTCGCAGCGGAGAAGTAGTGTGTTAAAGAAGTTATGAAAAAGAAAAGGAAATATTTTAAAAATAACGTAACATGATTGTTAATGTAATTGTTTTGTATATCTCTCTCTCTCTCTCTCTCTATATATATATATCTATACTAATAAATGGCAAAGCCCTCACTCACTGACTGACTGACTGACTGACTGACTGACTGACTGACTCATCACTAATTCTCCAACTTCCCGTGTAGGTAGAAGGCTGAAATTTGGCAGGCTTATTCCTTACAGCTTCCTTACAAAAGTTGGGCAGGTTTCATTTCGAAATTCTACGCGTAATGGTCATAACTGGAAGTTGTTTTTCTCCATTTACTGTAATGGAGATGAGCGTGAAACCCGTGGGGGCGGAGTTTCGTGTGACATCATCACGCCTCCCACGTAATCACGCAGTACGTAGAAAACCAGGAAGAGGCCCAAAAAGCGCTGAAGAAAACATGCATTATATAATTGAGAAGGCAGCGAAACAATAAGAAGCGAGCGAGTGATATATACAACCATATTCATGAGTTCTGCTACTTCGGAAACAAAGCACGATGTAAACCTAAACTTTAAATTAAGTTCATAGACAGGCTGCTGCTGGCGTTTGTAATTTAGTGCCTGCCCATATAAGGCCGTCCGTCAGCGGCAATCCAATAGAAACACTGCCACGGGTAAAGGACTGTGCTTATGCAGAGGAAGATGAGATGGTCAGGGTGGTGTTTGGCACAAACTCAGCAAAACTGCGAGAGAAAGTTTTAAGTGCCGGGACTTCGGTAACATTAGATACAGCCATGGACATAGCACGACATGGCACCAGCACAGCTGGGAAACTTCGATGCATGTACACCGAGAGGCTCACGTGAACTGACGCAGTGCACAGACAAAAAGCAACAGTTCCGAAGAGCGCTGAACAAAAACCGAATTACACAATTGAAAAGGCAGCAAAAAAATATGAAGCGTGTGATACATACAAGCATATTCATAAATGCAGCTACTGCGGAAACAAAGCACACGGTGGAAAAAGTCAATGTCCCACTAAAGGAAGACAGTGTAAAAAAAAAAAACCCGTGCATGCAGTGTGTCAGGTC
>JANRMT010062796.1:54521021-54543351 GCA_026402145.1 Polypterus bichir lapradei
ATATACCCCGATCTACATACTCGAATAATGGATACTTTATTCGCCATCAATGATTGTTTTGGTAAAGCCATACTCAGTGTATTCATTAGATGAACGGTAAAAAAGTAAGAGCGAGGGGAGGATGACTTATTGAGACACGCAGGCAAAACCACAATAGCACGCGGGCTCGATGTACGAAAAAATATATCTTTTCAAGTTCTATTTAGTCCATATGTGTCAAACTCAAGGCTCACGGGCCACATCCGGCCCGGCGTGTAATTATATCCGGCCCGCGAGATCATTTTATATACTGTATTATTGTTATTAATGGCCCGGGTATATAAAGCGCTGGTAACACAATAAACTACAGATCCCATAATGCAGCGCTTCAGCTGCCTTGCCGAACACTTACCGCGTTAATCAAGTCTAGCTTGCAAGTTATTGCGAAGCTAGCCCACACGATGCTTAAGAGAAAAGTTGATTCTGAAAATAGAGCCTTTAAAAACCGATGGGAGGCTGAGTATATGTTTACTGACATTGCCGTTAAACCCGTGTGTCTCATTTGTGGAGCTAATGTGGCTGTAATTACAGAATTTAATCTAAGACGGCACTATGAGACAAAACATCAGGGTAACCTGAAAGACCTGAATGCAATGCAGAAGATACAGAAAGCAGAAGAATTAAATAAGAACCTGACACTTCAGCGGACGTTTTTACCCGTGCACAATCACAAAGTGATTTCAAGTGAAGCTGCTTTTATGGGAGACACAAATGCACCAGTGCAACTTGCCCCACTTTCCCTGTTGCCAAGTAATGTTGAACCAAGTCGTCACTACGGTGTTCCCAAATACGCACTTTGCTGATAAACTGAGCGCACGGCGCTTTGGTGACTTTGAAGAACAAAAAAAGTCCGTCTACATGCGGCTCGAACCTTGTGCATGTTTGGTAGCACATATCTGTGTGAGAAGCTCTTCTCAGTGATGAAGACTAACAAAACAGCACACAGGAGTCGCCTCACTCATGAGCACCTGCAGTCCATCCTGAGAATCTCCACAACACAGAACCTCACACCAAACATAAACGAACTTGTTGCCAAAAAAAGATGCCAGGCGTCCAGCTCTAAAATGACATATGAGCAAAGACAACTGAATGATTTGATTTGTTATTGCTGAAAGGAACACATTTTATTTATATTTCCAGGTTTTGTTATGCAGCATGTTCATATTTGAATTTGTATAATTTTGACAGGATATATTTTTATGGAGAGCAAAATCTTTTGGGATATTTAAAATCTAAGTTTATTTTTTATATAAAATTACATAAGAGTAAAGAAATTTGAATGTTTGTTCTTTTAACGTTTACTTTATTTCTAACTTGTATAATTTAGACAGGATATATTTTTATGGAGAGCAAAATATTATAAGTTGTTTAAGGTTTGAGTTGATTTATTCAGGAATAATATTCCTGTCTGTTTTTACCATTCCTACCAAAGATATTTCTGTCGACTAAATAAAAATTCCTTCTATTTAAAATTTAAATAGAACTTGAACAAATACGATAGTTCATAATATCCACGCAGACTTGCACGTAAGAGCGGGAGTTATCCGTTTTAACAAGCAGCGTATTGCACTGATACGAAATAGCTGTGTGTGTATATATGTAGATATGTATGTATATGTATATATATGTTTATATATGTGTGTGTGTATGTATATATATATGTATTTGTGTGTATATATGTGTGTGTATGTATGTATGTGTGTATGTATATGTATGTGTATATATATGTATGTGTATATATGTAGATATATATATATGTATGTATATATGTGCGTGTATATATGTGTGTGTATATATATGTGTATATGTATAGATATGTATATATATATATATGACAGCAACACTCATCACTCACAACAGTGACAAAACAATTACATTGACAATCATGTTACGTTATTTTCAAAATGTTTCCTTTTCTTTTTCATTGCTTCTTTAACACACTACTTCTCCGCTGCGAAGCGCGGGTATTTTGCTAGTATATATTAAAATGTACCAAGCAGTTGTTTGGCAATAATGCATTTTTTCTTTTTAACAATATTTTTATCTTCATTTTCATTCTACTTTTCCAGTTGTTGTAATTGTTTAATTAATTCATTATTTAGTAATTAGTGGGTCTGACGTTAAAGAAGTTGCAGGCTTTCACTATTCAATGTTGTTTGCATGGGTGTCTGCTCTGCTCATTTTTATAGTCATTAATAAGATGCAATGAAGGGGAGAAACTGCACAGAAAGGGCAAAATATAATGAAATCAACAAAAGAAAGTTAAGAATTTAAATCTATAGCAAAAGCAGAAATATTTCTAAATGTCTTATAAAGGCTGGGATTGGCTCCAGAAGACCCCCGTGACCCTGTAGTTAGGATATAGCGAGTTAGATAATAGATGGATGGATGTCTTATAGAAGTAAAAATCATGCTGCTGTGCTTTTCTAGATTTAGAATAATAAGAGAAACAAAATACCAGCTAATTAAATGAGATCAGTGTTATCAGGTGTTGTCACTGATTATGAATCTGGTTGGAACAAAAACCTGAAGCCACAGCAGGTCCCAAGGACTGTGTTTGGGAAGAACTGGTGTGGGGTAATTTTAACTATGACTGCCCTTACCTACATGGAGGATTAAACAGATATCATACCTATCATAACACATTTATTATCATCATATTTCCCAAATTAGAATTTCCCAAATTTTCAGGCATCATATATTACCAATGTCTTTGTCCACTATCTATGCATGGGCATGTGTAAAACAACAATAATTGACTCAGACTGTTAATCTTAAATTTAAGATTTGAGAGGTAATCTGTAATGTAATGATTATCAGGATGTAATGATTATCAGGAACTTTGAAAGTCAGCACCAATAACCCAAAGCCCTGTTCAGAAGACCTCACTCAGGAGCGCTGCTCAGGTGAGCTCATAGTTAACTATTTCCTAAGTCACACAGTGTGGTTAAATCTAAAACAAAAGAATGAACCCTTGACTTGTTTTACAGAGACCCTAGACTTGAGACTGGTTGGAGGAACTAATAACTGCTCAGGGCGAGTAGAAATAAAGTATGGAGACACATGGGGCACAGTCTGTGATGACGACTGGGACTTGAAGGACGTGAAGGTGGTCTGCCAACAACTTCGCTGCGGGGAACCCGTGAGTGCAGAACTGGAGTTTGGAGGAGGACATGGTGTCATCTGGCTAAACAAAGTGAGGTGTAGGGGCACCGAGGCCCACCTGTGGGACTGCCAACATGAACCACTAGGAAAGAATGACTGTGAGCACAAGGAGGATGCAGGAGTGAACTGCACCGGTGAGAAAGAATGTAGTTTACATTTTAATTCAAATGGATTTTTTTCATTTATTTACAAGACAGACTCTCATAGCACAAAGCACAGACACACAAACACAAATCATAACATTAAGGTTGAAGACTGTATGGTTTGCCTCCTAAATTACACATTTGTTTAAAAAACAGTAACAGAGAGGCCCATCCAGAAAATGAACTATTAGAGAAGAGACCAGGAAAACAAATTGTAATAATTCATAAAAAGGAAGGCAAAGACAGCCAAAAAACTAGCCAACTCAATGATTTATTTCAGTTAGGATTTAAAAATTCACAAAGTGTAAAGAACCATCCATCCATCCACCTTCCAAGCCCGGTTTTTCCTGAGCTGGGTTACCTGGAAGCTGGAGCCTTTCCCAGCAACCAAAGGGTGTAAGACAGGACATTAGTCTATCACAGGGTTGCAAACTACCAATAATAATAATGAGCTAAAGAACAAAACAACTAAATAATAATGCACAATAAAAAAAAAAAGCCAAAAGAAAATAGAAAGAAAAATGCTTTAATTAATTTACTAAACCATAAAATAAAAAGAACATATTTGCTAAAAAGAAGGCCAAAAAGAAAAGAAAAGGGGCTGAAATAAATTAAAAAAGAAACAAAGAGGTAATAACCAAAGTCAGTAACACACAATTCAAGATACATCCATCCATCCTCTTCCGCTCATCCGAGGTCGGGTCGCGGGGTCAGCAGCTTGAGCAGAGAGGCCCAGACTTCCCTCTCCCCAGCCACTTCTTATAGCTCTTCCGGGAGAATCCCAAGGCGTTGCCAGGACAGCCGGGAGACATAGTCCCATAAATTACTAAATTACTTTAAAATTCCTGGGTTTTTTTTTTTTTGAATAATGCTTCCCCCTTTTTTTTTATTTTGTATCTTGAATTGTCCCATTGGACAAAATAAAAAAAGGGAAAGCATTATTCAAAAACCAGGAATTCTAAAGTAATTTAACAAAATATCACAAAACATTTCTCAATGATGAAATATGGACCACAGCAATATAGTCTAGTGACCTGTAGGTGTTTTAAATAGCCTTCTCAATAAGATATAGTATATAATATAATGTCCTCAGCAACTGAGAATGGCCATTCAATAAAAGGTTCTGCGATTGAACACAAAGAACACAATATGCGGGTGAGGGACCAGAAGAAAGTAAAAAACAAAATATAATCTCTTCTTTATCATCCATTGCACACCCAAGTTGTGGGGCACATGCACCAACAACATTCATCATCACACCTACAATTTCCAACTTCATAATCATCACTCTGTCTGACACTCTTTTCACTTCTAAAACACTCTTGAAATACTGTTCCTTCAGAATAACTCCTACCCCATTTCTCCTCCCTTCCACACCATGCTAGAAAAATTTGAATCCACCTCCAATCCACCTGGCCTTACTCCCCTTCCATTTAGTCTCTTGCACGCACAATATATTAACCTTCCTTCTCTCCATCATATCTGCTAACTCGCTCCCTTTACCATTCATACTGCCAACATTCAAAGTTCCTACCCTCAGTTCCACTCTCTTTACCTTCCTCCTCTCCTCCTGCCTCCGGACACGTCTCCCCCTTCTTCTTCTCCTTCTTCGGTCAACAGTAGCCCAAATTCCACCAGCACCCTGTTGGCTAACAGTACTGGTGGCAGTCATTGTTAACTCGGGACTTGACCGATCCAGTATGGAAATTTGTATTGTTGTCCACATATTGGTTTGGCAAAATTTTTACACCGGATGCCCTTCCTGACGTAACCCTCCCCATTTATTGGGGCTTGGGACTGGCACGAAGAAACACATTGGTTTTTGCATCCCCTGTGGCTGGGTTATGGAAAAATACACATGCATACATGTCATAAACATTTTTATTCTTAGCATGTGAACATTAAGCTATACATACAAAAGCACTGATATCTAAAGCAAACAATGCAGAGAAAAATAAAATTCCAGATGTAGCAGTAGAGGTTCTGATCCACCTCTTGAACCCTCAGGTACCACTCCAAACACCAAGTAAAAGTCCAAGACTCTTTTATTCTTTTATGAAACAGTGCACCAAGCACCTTCCCCTCTACACTATTCATACAATACTAAAGCACAATTAAACAATCCTCCTCTCCCAGACACTTAGTTACCCTTCCTCCCAGCTCACCCCAGTGTCTGGGCATTCCCAGTGTCCTTTTATACCCCCTGACCCTGAGGTGGTCCTGGCCCACAGTCCACAAGTCCTTATCACTTCCGGGTCAGGGTAAAAGTCACTCTCTTCAACCTGGCAGTACGTCATCCCCTGTTCACGTGACCAGGTTATAGGGCACATAAGAGTTCACGAGCCCCCCTACAGTGACTCCCTGTGGTTCCCAAGGTATCCAGCAGGGCTGTGTATAAAACCTACAAAGTCCATGAGGCCCTGCTGGAACTTGGGGCACATCCATGCTGATGGGAGAGCTCCTCCTGGCGGCCAGGGGATGAGGGCTGGAAAGTCTTGCCGGACATTCATCACAATCCCCCCGCCCTTAGCAAAGCCAACTGGGGCGGAGCGTCCAGCCCTGCGAGGGACATCCTCCTCCAGGAGGACACGTCAGTTGGACCTGGGCGATGTTGTCTAGGCCCCCCAGGCCACCCTCGGCCATCGCTCACAGCTCTTCCACTCGTTCCTTCAGTTCCTTTAAGTCCTGGAAGAAACGGTATACGGGCTCGAGGTGCTTCCCGAGATCCCGCATGTCCACAAGATTCAATAATTTGGCCGGAGGTAATTTTGCTTCCGCCTTCTCCTTACCTGCCGGCCAGGAAGTAATGAGCACGTCCCCTCCTGGCACGTGTTCTGCTGGGCCGCACAAAGGCTCTTGGGCCTTGGAGTCCATAGAGGATCGGGTGGCCGTTACCGGCTGACTGCAGTCCTCCTTTTCTATTTCAACGGAGGACCGTTCAGTCACCTCCCGCTCCTCTGTACCTTTTTGTGGTGTCGGCGCTGCTTCGCTTGCCTTCCCCTTCCCCTTCAGGAGGCTCGGATCCGTCGGGGAACTTACAACCTCACCTTAAGGACCCAAAGTGACCTTCTCCATCCCAGCATCCATTGCGCAAGGTCACGTGGTTGTTGTCCTCAATTGGGCTTCTCTGCTGCAAACTCCTAGAATAGCCCGACTTCTCCATACCGTGGCCATCTTGCTAGGGGTGATTCGGGCATCCGATTCACCGTCTGTTCTTTGTAGACAGGCCTCTGCAAAATATGAAAAAAATGCCCCCGGCGCTTCGGATGTTTTTTTGGCACATACCTCGGAACGTAGGCGATCCAGTCTCAGTTCATTATAATAGTCCTCTGGTGTCGCAATCCTACTGCGTTCCGATTGCCGCCCCGCTCGGGTTTGCTCGGCTTTAAACCACGCCCAGTCTTCCTCACCGCCTGTCAGGTAAGTCCACACCGTCTCAGCCCCGGTTTGGACCGAAGTCTTCTGGATAGACCCAGTCTTTTTCCCTGCTTTCTTCCCCATCGTGGTCTGAAACTGTCTAAGGCCCGCTGTCACAGCGTTCTTCGCAGAGGGTAGTGTGTCTAACTCTGTGCGTTCAGGCTGGACCTTCTTAGGGTTGTCTGTGTACACAATCCTTGTTTTGAGAACAGGTTCTCTGCCAACGGACGGCCAGAGAATCCTGCCGACTACGCCAGTGTAGCAGTAGAGGTTCTGATCCACCTCTTGAACCCTCAGGTACCACTCCAAACACCAAGTAAAAGTCCAAGACTCTCTTATTCTTTTTACAAAAACAGTGCACCAAGCACCTTCCCCTCTACACTGTTATAGGGCACATAAGAGTTCACGAGCCCCCGTACAGCGACTCCCTGTGGTTCCCAAGGCATCCAGCACGGCTGTGTATAAAACCTACAAAGTCCATGAGGCCCTGCTGGAACTCGGGGCACGTCCATGCTGACGGGAGAGCTCCTCCTGGCAGCAAGGGAATGAGGGCCGGGAAATCTGGCCGGACATTCATCACACAGACTATACAGTAGTTGTATTTTTCCCTCAGATGAATATTTGTCCATAATGCTGTACAGGACATTGATTATTTTGGTAAAGTACAATGAAAATATTTCTTTCAATTTGGGGTGCAGGCTATAATTACCAGGAGAGACATCTATTAACTTAGAATCGGAGGGAAGACTTTTCACAAAAATGGAAGCTAAGGCTCAACAGCCATGAATTTACATTACTGGAATATTTTTAGACAGTGTTATTTCCTAAAGATCCTCAAAGCTCAACGGTCCTTTTATCCACTGGTTAAGTGTGGACCATACAATTAATTTTTATTTTCTTCTATAGGATTTGCACAGGATAACAAGGCTCCAATACCAAAGGGTCAGCTCCACATTTGTAAATTCACTTTTGTTCTCATCTTTATGGTCTTGTTTTTATCATGTCTGTTGCTAGATCAGACAGTAGCTGGTGTGTCTCAACTCTTTTTATTTAACATTTTTGAACAGAAGTCTCCAATATCAAGGCCAAAGAGCAGCCCATTCTCATGATTGTCTGTTTTGTCCTCGGAGCGCTTCTCTTCCTGATAACAGTCCTGCTTGTTGGTCAGAAAGATGCTAAAGAAAGGTAACTTTAAAAAGAAAAGTAAACAACACACTTCCATCTCAACATTTTTACCGTTCTATTTGATTTTTTAAAAATTGTAATAAGTATTTTTCTAACAGAGACCTAATTTATGATGATATGGAACACGGATGAAATTGAGCAAAGTTAGCTAATTAGCTTTTGCCTAATTTGTTCTTTGTGCCTGATTACTGTTAGTTAACAAAAAATAACAATAAATATTTAGAATTTTTTAAAAGAAAAAAATAAAGCAATAAATAAATCAACAAAGAGTAACATTCTCAAACTCATTTTAGAGCCCACTTCAGAAGTAAAAATATATAAAATCTAATTAGTGCTTTGTCCACTTAAAGCCATGGTGTTGACAAATGGTTTCTTGAATTTCAAACAGCTGTAACACTCAAGGTATTAATATCTGAGAGAGTCAATAAAATACAAAGGTAAACCATCTTACTTAACAAGAACTTCAGTTCAACAGCTGAAGCAAAAGCCTACTGCATGTTGACCACAAATATGAAAGTCAGTCAGTCAGTCATTTTCTAACCACACTTCAAAATATGCAAATGCAAAAACTAGACAAAAAAAAACTTTAAATGGGATTTGCTTTGCTTTTATTTAGCAAAAAAAAAATCTGCCATTGGAGTAAGTAAATTTACTTGTCCTGATTTTTTAAAGTAAGCTAAACAATCGTAAATACAATTTTTTTGATAAAGTCAGTCATTCTTCCAATAAGGAAAACAACCTTTAATGTCATGATATAAATACTTTTCCCTTGGTTAGATTTCATTTTTTGCAATGGCAGTGTCATGGACGGTGCTTGAGCATATCCCAACTAGCTTAGGGTGCAAGTTAAGAACAAACCCTGGACAGGGTGCCAGTCCGTTGCAGGGCAAACACACATACACACATACACACACACACATCCAAACATAAACCTCAACCATACATTAGGGCCAAGTTAGGAAATGCCAATCCATCTAATCAGATTGTCTTTGGACTGGGGGAGGAAACTGGAACACCCAGAGGAAACCCACACAATCACGAGGAGAACATGCAAACTCCAAACAGGGTGGAGACAAGGCATGAACCCAGGTCTCCTTATGGGGAGGCAGCAGCGCTACCACTGCTTCACTATGCTGCCCAATAAGAAAATTGAAGTGGCATTCATGTTGAGGCAACAATGAAGTGATTAAAATAAAGAAAATAGAAAATAATAGCTGAAAACCAAATAGGCCATAATTCCATTTCAAAAAGCAAACCTAAAACAGCAGTTATAAGTCAAACTCCCAAGTATCTGCTTTAGCCCATGTGCAGTCAGCATGGACATCTTACTGCTAAACTAAGCCTTGATACTAAAAATAAAAGAAACAATGAGTATGGCAATATGCAGTACAAAAACAATATATATGTATATGTATATACAGGAACACAAAAAACAGTTCAACAAACAAAGCAATGAATGTCAAAAAAGCACAGACAAAAGAGTAAACCTAAGAAAAAAAAATATCGAAAACGTTCTTCCATGACTTGAATAAATGAGAGTTTTACCATTTAGCTTATATCAGCTCTTCCAGATTCATTTTATCCTCGCACCCCCTGTGACGGACGAGGCCGATTTCGCACCCCCTTGGTTTGTGAAGAAGTATGAAAAAATACGAGGTTAACACAGAAAAACAGATCACCAATTGAAGCTTTATGAATAATGGATACTTTATTCTCCATCAATAATTGTTTTGGTAAAGCCATATTCAGTGTAATCCTCCTTCCATTTTCTAGTTTTTTCGTGACTAGCCATGATTAAATGAACGGTAAAAAAGTAAGAGCGAAGCGACGGTGACTTATTGAGGCAGGCAGGCGAGAGCACAATAGTCGATCTAAAATGCGCGATCAGATTCGAAAAAATATATCTTTTCAAGTTCTATTTCAATATAAGTAGGTTCTATTTAGTCGACAGAAATATCTTTGGTAGGAATGTAAGTTAAATTTAGTCTTTAAATTTCTATGGTGAAGAAAAATATATGCAATGATGACTAAATTTAACTTAGTTACAGTGAGGTGATTGTACTCATAAGTACAGACAGTTCTACAAGGAGCAGTTGATGGACTGATTGAGTGTGTTTAGAGCTCTTGGGATGAAACTCTTTCTGAACCGCGAGGTCCGTACAGGAAAGGTTTGAAGCGTTTGTCGTATGAGAGCAGTTCAAATAGAAAGCATGGCTGAGGCAGCGTGTGCTTGATGCTGTATACTGATAATTCTCTTTCCAATCAGCTTCTCTGAGTGGTGCAGTGAGAGTAATATAGAAAGAGATGATCCGCTGTGGCAAACCCTAATGGGAGCAGCTGAAAGAAGAAGAAGGTGCAGTGAGCGTAACAACGCTAAAGCAGCTATTGTATTTAGAATAGTTTGACCATTCTGTGGACCATTATACTGTTACTGGTTAAATACAATCAGATGCATTAAACTAATAAACAATATGCGGTTAATTTCAGTGTATTTATAAAGCCGCGTTAGGAAAAGAAAGGATAACCACACAGTAACAGTAGCACTGCTTTGTCGCTGGGTGCCGCCAGTCTGCAAAACTAAGCGGAGAACTTGCGTACGACAGGGTATGAAGTACAGTAGAAATGTGCTTGGCTTTACGCTAAGTTTAGGTTTTATATATCGCGATTTGAACGTGGAAACGTTCTTACGCAACATTTCTGTGCGTACGCACCGTTTATATATGAGGCCCCAGAAGATGCAAAATGCACCAGAAATGATGTTGAAAAGGCAGTCAGACATTAAGAAGTGCTCAAAAATGACTGAAACATCAAAACAAAAGGACAAAACAAAATTCAGAATTAATTAGCAACAGCAGTTCAAAAACCTAATGCTAGGGCCTGCTTGAGTTGAAGTTAACTAATGCTAATCTACTTTAGCATCTTTTCAGAATATCCACTGACTGTTAGTGAAAGATAAGTCAAGTCAAGTTGGGGAGCATGCACTGGTACAGTTCGTTGCCGCACCCACTACACGATGAAACAACTCGGGATCCCGGTTGGCAACCCCCCAGGCAGACACATGGTACAGTCCCACCCTCTGGAAATGACCCTCTATCTGCCGCAGCCAGGTGTTACGTGGGCAACCCCTTGGCCTGGTCCAGCCACTTGGGTCCCCAACAATGAGGATCTTATGAGCGAGATCACCCTCGGGGAAACGCACCACATGGCCGTAGTGCCATAACTGACGCTCCCTCATAATGCTGGTAATGTGCCTCATTCGGGACTCCATGAGCAACCGCTCATTCGACGCAAAGTCAAACCAACGGTACCCAAGGATTTTCCGGAGAGACACAGTACCAAAGGAGTCTAGTCTTTGTTTCAGGTCACTAGATAGCGTCCATGTCTCGCAACCATATAGCAAGTCAGGAAACACCAGGACTCTAAAGGCTTGGACCTTTGTCCTTTTGAATAGATATTGGAAGCACCACACACCCTTTTCCAGCGACCTCATGACTCCCCATGCTCTCCCAATCAGTCTACTGACTTCATAGGAAGAGTCATAAGACATGAATGTCACTGCCAAAGTAAGTAAACCTCTTGACAAGGTCGACACTCTCTCCACAAACAGACACACTGCTGATGGCTGTGCCCAAGAGGTCATTAAAGGCCTGGATCTTGGTTTTTATTCAGGACACTCGCAAGCCCAGACACTCAGACTCCTCGCTCAGTCTCTTGAGAGAGCTTCCATTGACTCCGCAAAGATCACAGCATCGTCAGCAAAGACAAGATCCGTGAATCTTTCTTCACCAACAGATGCCCCACAGCCGCTGGACCCTATGACCTTGCACAACAACCAGTTCATACAAGTATTGAACAGAGTAGGAGCAAGAACACGCCCCTGACGAACCCCAGAATCAACTGGGAAAAATGCAGAGGTCCTGCCTCCACTATTCACAGCACTCACAGTACCACTGTACAGGCCAGCCATTATATCCAGCAACCTTGAGGGGATCCCACAAACCCTCAGAATGTCCTACAGGGCAGCTCAATCAACTGAGTCAAATGCTTTATGAAAATTGACAAAGGCTGCAAAGAAACTCTGCCGATATTCCTGTTTGCGCTCCATGAGAACCCTTAGTGCCAGAATGCGGTTGATGGTAGACTTCTTAGGATATCTCTGGGTCCACGGTCCTTGAGGTTAATCCTCCAATTAGCTGTGAACCACCCAATCTCACTGAGATTGCACAGGTGGTGAACCAGCTGAGGGGACTGAAAGGCTGCAGGGATCTGTGGTATTTGGGGTGAACTTCTCCAGGCTAGTGGTATGGCTGTCCTCCTGGCATCATCCCAACTGACTGGAAAATGGGACTTGTCGTCCCTATCTGGAAAGGGAAGAGTGATCGCCTGGATTGCAACAACTACAGGGGGATAACACTGCTCTCAGTGCCGGGTATGGTCCTTACTAGGGTCATCCTCAATAGGATCCATGATCACTTGCTCACGTACCAGCAACAGTCTGGTTTTACACCTAAGAAGTCTACCATCGACCGCATCCTGGCATTTTTATGAAAGATAAGAACACTGCTATATTTGTAGTGTCACTTTTTCATACGTCAACAGCGTGAATGAATATGTCATGTCTGGCTACTCTGTCACATAAAAAATAGAAAAAAAATTAATAAAACATTGTAATAGCATTGATAGGTTGCATCAGCTAGGGGTGAGTCACACACACCATGACCTACATTTCATTACCAGCAACTGGGGTACCAATGAAGACAACAAGCCTGCAATGTCACAGACAGAATTCTTTCTAGTGTGATAACAGCAAGCAATCCTTTAAAGGATACATTCCACTTCAAAGAGCCATGTAAAGAACAAAAGGATCCATCCCGGCACTCTGCACTAGAACTACAATATACAGTAACTTTTAAATTTCAAAATGCAAAATACAAAAACAGAATCCTTGATTCAATATACTGTAATGAAGACTAAAATTATTCATATGAAAATAATTGCAAATACTATAACACTTTGCCAATTATGATAACAATTTTGACAATCACAATCATAAAGGTGCAACAAATAAAAGAAAAATAAAAAAACTTTGTTCCTCCACAGTGATGTGACTGAGAGGCATAAAGAGAATTGATTTTATTAATGTGAAATGGATTACATGCGTTATGCAACTGCAGAAAAGAGCACAGATAAATATTAAAGTTGTAAATAAGGATTAAGGGGGCAATGTTCCTTGTTTTCCACTTTTACTTTTACTATTTATTGTGTTTCATGCTTCTTATTTCCACATTTTTATGTCAATTTTGCTCATCACTAGTTCGGATTTTCAAAAGGAATCACTCCTGCTTTAGACACCAGAACTACTCTTACTTTCAGGTTGGGCTTTGATACTCATTCATCCTTGAGTCTATACATTTAATTGAAATACTTGCCTTTATGCAAGATATAATAATTATCTCATGAAAATTATTTAGGCAAACTGCCAATAGTAGTATGAAATAAATTTGAAATAAAAGTTAATAATTTTCTCTTTTTCTGCAAGCTACCATAAGCCCATCGTTTCCATGAGGGCACTGACATCATTCATTGTCGAATTCCCACTAATACAGTTACACTTTCACCTGCCAGAATGAGGGTGAAGACTTGACTCTGTGGATTTTATTAATATAGCTGATCAGTACAACTATTTTTTTTTCAATATGATCTTCTTATAATCTATAGCATTCGAAACCTGAAGTTTGGGTAATTATATGCCTTCAAGTCAATATGTCCATTTTCTTAACACATTTTCTCCCTTACAGACTTTGTGAGGAGCCAGATTCTATAGTAGTAGAACTCGCCCCAAAGCATGGACCAACCCTAAACGGGATACCAGCCTATCACCATCACTGTCATACACGTAATCATTTTCTTACTAAATTTAGATAATCTTATTATTTTTTTAACATTTTTAACAGTTTGTAGGTTGGACATTGATGCCTTGAGTATGGCATCAAAGCTTTACATAATGGGTTTCAATTCCAAAACTAGTGGCACATAGTTATGTCTTCAAGTGGTTCTCACTGGATTTCTCTTCAAGTGCTGTGTGTTCTCCCCACATAAAAAAGTGTGTGTTTAAGTCAGGGGTCTCCAACTTGTCACCCGGGAGCTACCGGTAGCTCACAATCCCTTTCCAAGTAGCTTGCCAAAAGGTTAATGAATCCTACATAAATTTGAAAACTTGATTAGTCACTCAGCAAACCAACTTACATGTTTATCCAATCAAATTCATAGGTGCCCCATCCCCTTCTTAACAAATTGGTTATTTGCCAATTAGTTGTCAATCAAACAGTTGCGCTGCTGTCAAAGGCTGAAGAGTCATTGGTGATGTGTGATGGACAGCAACTATGGCAGCAGCAGGTACCCATACCAGTAAAAGGCTAAAAACATACTATTTTCATGAAGAGTGGGAATCAGAGTCTGTTGTACTAGGGTGTTGTACCATGTTAGCCATTATGAATGTAGAGAACAGCCAATCAAAATGACACCTTTTATTGGCTAACTAAAAAGATTAAATTATGCAAGCTTTCAAGGCATCTCAGGCCCCTTCTTCAGGCAAGATGACTGATCTGAGGTGCAAGCATGTCAGTCGGTAAAAGATGTAATGTGGAGCGCCATTTCATCAAGGTCCACAGCAACTTTTCATGGGGATTTCCTGTGGGTAGCAGTCTAAGGAAAGAGAAGATAAATGAGCTGTAAACAATGCTTCAAAGACAACAGTCTCTGTTCACCAAACCTACAAAGAAGGCAAATGCAGTGACAGAGGCCTCGTTTAAAGTGGCGCACATCTTAATGAAATACAAAAAACCCTTTATTGGTGGCAGGATTGTAAAAGAGGATATGACAAAGTGAACCCGGACTTTCCTAAGTTTCTGAACTATCATTGCATCATTCACCAACAGGCTATATGTGTAAAAATTATGGAATTTGACCATGTCATGGCGCCTGTTGTCAAGATCATCAACTCCATTTGAGCAAAGGCAAAGCAACACCGGACCTTCAAGCTGTTCCTGGAGGAATGCTCTGTAGAGTATGGGCATCTCCTCTTCCACACTGAAGTCAGATGGCTAAGTCAGGGTAAGATAATCAGTGCTGTTAAGGCATTCAGTGCAAAACTGTCATTGTACATCCAGCAAGTGAAAAACAAAAGGTTTCAGCACTTCTCCTCTGTCTCAAAGATGCTGGAAAGTCACACAGTTGCAGCTAGCGTTTTAAATGTTTCCAAGTATTGTGACCTCTTGTCGAGGCTTGGACAGGAGTTTGCAGATAGATTCAGTGACTTTGAGAAACCTGAGCCCTGTGTGACATTTATGGCCAACCACTTCATGGATGTGGACATAAGTGAGATTTCAGGACAGATGGATGATCTTTTCTGTGTTGATGCTGCAGAAATGGAACTTTAGGTTATAAACCTTCAAAATAATATGCAGTTAAAGTCTCAACAGCATTCTCAGCATTTCTGGAGCTTAGTAGAGCCAGATAACTATAAGAATCTTCACCAAGCAACTCTGAAAATGTCTGCTTTGTTTGGGTCTCCATACCTCTGTGAGTCTGCCTTTTCTGACATGAATGTCATGAAATCACAGTTCAGAACAAGACTGACAGATGAACATTTAAATGACTCTATAAGAATGAACCTAAGTGGCAGCACTCCACCATACACCTCTCTTGTTGAATCCATGCAGTGCCAGTCATCTGACTAACTAAAAAACACATCACACATGCAACTGGACATGTGAAGTGAAACAGTGACATGTAACAAAATGACAAATGAATAAGTCATATCTGTCTATTTGTAATTGCATTGTTTTGTTGTGAATGAAAGCATTCATGTTTTAATTCAATAGTGTGAGATACACTAGAGGGCGGCACGGTGGCACAGTGTTAGTGCTCCTGCCTCGCAGTAAGGAGACCTGGGTTCGCTTTCCGGGTCCTCCCTGCGTGGAGTTTGCATGTTCTCTCCATGTCTGCGTGGGTTTCCTCCCACAGTCCAAAGACATGCAGGTTAAGTGTATTGGTGATCCTAAACTGTCCTTGGTGTGTGTGTGTGTGTGCCCCCATGACCCTGTGTTAGGATATAGCGGGTTGGATAATGGATGGATGGATGGATGGATGAATGTGTGTTGATATGTACTGTACATGCCTCAAAGTGAGGGACTGATTTTCCTTCCAGAATTCATTCCTGTGTCATTTTTGTTGCTGGAGGTTATTTAACTAACCTGACAAATATTTTTTTTTTTCTCAGAGAGCTTTACATTGGTCAGTCACAATTTATAATTTGACAGCTGATTGTTGCCTGTTTTACATACTGTAGGTGAACCGCTGAACTCTGGAAGGTGTGAGTCATCACCAGACTACTTCCTTGAAGACTCATGGGGTATGTCCAATTGTTTCAGAGTGTTGTATGTTTAGTTAAAGCATCATTAAATACTGTTACACTTTCACATTTTTGGGAGCAGTATTTCTAGTTTTCCATCCCAAAAAATGTTAAATCCCTAAAAATCTCCTTACTGAATTTCAAGCTTTGCAATTCTGAATTTTTAATGTCAGTTTCCCTCGCCACCAGTTGTGATTTTCAGAAGTAATCACTCCATCACCTGCCTGTCATACTTCCACAGGTTTGGCTTTGATACTTACTCACCAATGAGTCTATGAATTTAGATTACAATACTACCCCGTATGCAAAACATTATATGATTGAAGTTATTTAAGCAGACAGCCAATGGCAGTTTGAAACTTTTTCTAATGTAGCTAATCATCCAATTACATTTGTTTAAACAATATGCTCCACTTGTCTTATGTACCTTCTGCATTGACATGCTGGACATCGTCATGCAGTGGTAAGAGTGAGATAATTCAAATCAATAAAAGCTCTCTCTGTGCAGGTCTTCTTATTTAAATGGTGGAAGATGATTTTGTGGGTCTTTTTCCCCCAAGTAAACCTGCGGTGTTAAATATTATGATTGTTTGAAATTCATTTAAAAATAGCATGAAACCCCCATACATTCTCTCAATAAACTTGAAGTGCATTCCTTCCCTGGAAATATATATTTTTTCTCAATATCCAAAACTTGAAAACTACACAGATCAGACACAATTAAATCACCCACATTCATTATCTCATTACAGTGGCACCTGTCAAGAGGTGGGATACATTAGGCAGCAAGTGAACAGTTGATTCTTGAAGGTGGTGTGTGGGAAGCTGAAAAAATGTCAAGTGTAAGGATCTAAGCAACTTTGACAAGGGCCATATTGTGATGGCTAGACAAATGGGTCAGAGTATCACCAACACAGCAGGTCTTGTGTGGTGTTCCCAGTATGCAGTGGTTAGTACCTACCAAAAGTGGTTCAAGGAATGACAACAAGTGAACTGGCAACAGGGTCATGGGTTCCCACAGTTCACTGATGCACGTGGGGAGTGAAGGTTAGCCCATCTGTTCATATTCCTCAGATGAGCTACTGTAGTACAAATTGCAGAAAAAACGTAATACTGGCCATGAAAGAAAGGTGTCAGAACACACAGTGTGTGTGTGTCATTTTCCTGAATAAGAGATGGCAGCAGGATGCACTAAGGGGAGAAGGCTTGCTAGTGGAGGCACAGTGATGCTCTGGGCAATGTTCTGCTGAGAAACCTTGCGTCCGGGCTTTCATGTTGATTAAATTTTGACATGGAACACTTACCTAAAAGTTGTGACCAACGGCGTATTCCCTTTCATGGCAACATTATTCCCTAATAGCAAAGTCTTCTTTCAGCAAGATACTACATCCTCCTGCCACACTACAAAAATTGTTCATTAATGGTTTGAGGAACATGACAAAGAGTTTGAGGTGTTAACATAGCCTCCAAATTCCTCATGTCTGAATCTGATCAAGCATATGTGGGTTGTGCTGAAAACCAAGTCTGATCCATTGTGGAACCACCTCGCAACTTACAGGACCTAAAGAAACTGCACCTAACATCTTGGTGCCAGTTAACACTAAACCCTTCAGAGGTCTTGTAAAGTCCAGGCCTTGATAGGTCAGAGCTCTTGGCAGCATGAGGGTGGCCTACACAATTTAAGGCAGGTAGTTTTAATGTTGTGGCTATAGAACTCAAAAATGTTTGGTCAGAGTCAACTATGAACCTATTAAAATTAAAATTATTATTATTAAAATTTTGTGCACAAAGTACGCTGTTTTGTTTAGTCCAGGCTTGCCTGACTGTTAACATAGTCAGAGTTAAATGACCTGATCAGGGACCTGAGTTGCTCAGAAACAAAAGCAGAACTATTTGGTTCAAGAATACAAGAATGGGGTTTGCTGTATCAAGCTATGTAAATTTCTGTTTTTAGGAGCTGCTAGGATGATTTGACAAATGTCTTTGTGCAGGCTGACAATCTGTGTTTCTGTACTGATATTTATGGCCTGTTCCTTAATGCTGATCAATGAAATTTGCCAAAGTCATTTTTTTCAGCAAATTTGCAAGGTTCCTTGGTCGCCTTATTCATTGAATATTTCCATGAAAATTTGCTTGCAGCTGGCTTAGGCTTACTGTTTTATTGCATCAAGTTTTGTTTTTTGAGGCCAGTATGACATCACTGAGCTGTAGCAGCCATGACATTGGGGATGTCATTCCCTGAACTGGCATACACAGAACTTACATGCATGTGTTCTATTAGTTTTGTCCACATCACACTTTACAGTGCTGCTCAGTCTTGCTTCATGAAGCAATTACGTGATCGGGACTCCAGCTGGATTTGTTCCCTGCATGCATAAAAAAAAATCTCACATTACTTTCATTTGATGTGTACATTAGCTGAACATATTGAGAATATTATAAATATTTAGTTGTTCTGCATAGGTTCATTGAAAATTGTGTCTTCACTGCAGAATTAAGTATGTTATGCTCCTCACTATGTAGCTCAGATCAGGTAGTGACAAGCACATAACCCCAGAAATATAATGTACTGATCCTTTGCTTCACAGGCTCTATGAATGTGCTGATACACACTGGTATGCATAGATTAACTGCCAGTTCTCTAAAGCTCGATCAGGGGAGTGCCAGCACAGGTGTAGCACAAACTGATCTTTAAGTTCCTGCAGCCAGTGCCAATAACTCTTTCTGAACCGCAAGGTCCATACAGGAAAGGTTTGAAGCATTTGCCATGTGAGAAGCAGTTCAAATAGGTAGCATGGCTGAGGCAGCGTGTCCTTGATGCTGTATACCGATAATTCTCTTTCCGATCAGCTGCTCCGAGTGGTGCAGTGAGAGTAATATGGAAAAAGATGATCTGCTGTGGCTGTGGTATCTGGAATAGTTTGACCATTCCGTGGACCATTATATTGTTACTGGTTAATTACAATCAGATGCATTAAACTAATAAACAATATACGATTCATTTCAGTGTATTTATAAAGCCGTGTCAGGGATGTGGATCTGAAAAAGAAAGATAAGCCACACAGGAACAGTAGCACTGCTTTGACGCTGGGTGCCGCCAGTCTGCAAAACCTAGCAGAGAACTTACGTACGACAGGGTATGAGGTACCGTGGAAATGTGCGTGACTTTATGACAAGTTTAGGTTTTATACATCGCGATTTGAACGTGGAAACGTTCTTACACAACATTTCTGTGCATATGCACCGTTTATACATGAGGCCCCAGAGCTGCTCGTATTTCCACAGTTTGGGTTTTGATACTTATTCCCTCTTTAGTTTATGCATTTTGATTAAAACTCTAGTCTGTATGCAAAACGTAATTTGGTGGAGATTATTTAGGAAGACAGCCAGTGCCAGTCTCAAAGATTCAGCGATTTTCTTTTCATGCAAAATGCCATAAGTCCACAATTTACCTGAGATTGCTGCTATCATGTTACTAAACTCCCACCAATACAATTATATCTTCTAAATCCACCCACATGAGTGTGCAGCCATTCCTCCTTGGATTTTATTAATGTAGTTGATTGGTCCTACTGGTAGCACCATAATCACACATAGTATAGAGTACCTGAAAGGTGTCAAGCCTAGTTTAGCACTCAGATTTTCTGTGTTTTCCCCTCAGGAATAATTTATAAAACTTCCCCAAATCATAAAAAGAGGATTCCATTTTTAGACTTTAAGTTATATAATGTAACCCTGGGTTTCTCCATTGTCAAAAAATTATGTAAGATTCCAGGTGTGCGAATGTGTAGTAAAACATACATAAAATTTCAGTTTTTAATGTAAAATTTGAACAGGAACTATAATAAAGCCCTGGCTAATATGGGTATTATATTTAATGATTGTCAGAAAATAAGAAATTGAATACTAGCCATCCCAAGTCTTGTTTTAAGAACCTCACTCAAGAGCACTGTTTGTGTATGGTTAACTATTTTCAGAATTAAACAATGGAGCAGAATGTAAAAGGCATTTATAACAGAGCCACATGCACTGAGACTAGTAGGAGGAACTTATAACTGCTCAGGATGGGTAGAAATGCAGTATGGTGACACATGAGGAACAGTCTGTGATGACGACTGGGACCTGAAGGATGTGGAGGTGGTCTGTCGACAGCTTCAGTGTGGCAAAGCAGTGACTGCAGAACTGGAGTTTGGATGAGGGAGTGGCATCATCTGGTTAAACAAAGTGAGGTGCAGGGGCTCCGAGGCCCACCTATGGGACTGCAGACATGAGCCTATGGGAAACAGTGACTGTGATCACAAGGAGGATGCAGGAGTGAGCTGCACAGGTGGGAGTAGAGTACAAAGAGAAAATAAAACAATTATAAATAATAATAATTGTTGAATTCTTTAAACACATAACAAAGTTATGAAGTGTGTTACCAGTCTATACCACTCTTACAACTGTTGAAAGTACTCTACCCAGGCAACTACCTCAGTATGGATCAGTATGAGATATAACAAATATAACTAACCTGCTTATTCTCATATCTTTTTTAAAAGACATATTACAGCACTCATTTTGAGTGTGATTGTGTTCATTACTGTTTTATAAGGTTACATGCTAAATATCGTTTCGTAATATGATGGTTCAGAGCCATGATTATAGGAGAAGTACAAGAAAAAAGTGTATTTTGATGTTAACACATTTATTTAAGTCTGAATCTATAGTCACAGACATGCTCCTGAGTGTAGATTTATCTGGTCTGAAATGAACACTTCAGTTCTAATTTTTTTAATGCTTATATTTCCATTATATCCTACGTAAATTGTTTCTCTGACAGAAGTGGTACAGTTGCTGTTTCAGGCTTCTCATTTATTGTACTGACATCTGGAGAGCCTGAGCAGAAATGAAATTGAGCTCAATGATCTTAACTAATCAAACATTTGGTTTATTTTAAATTTGCTGTTTTTTAAACTCAGTCCTGTGAGTCAGTTGAAGTATCTGGGCTCAACAGAAATGCACAAATCAGTGTGAAATGTTATCTTATGTACTTTTAATATGAAATACACTCCACAAACTATAAAGGACACTCATATCATAGGATGCAGAGTCTGTGCGTCTTTTGCCTTCACAGTGTAGCTCATTGAACTTCTGCTGTAAGGCTCTTTTACTTTCAAGCTAAAAATGTAATACAGTATGACTGATGCCCTCAACTTAGACATTCAAAATAGCAGTGATCCTTATTTTTTCTCTTTTTGCATAACTTTTATTGACAACTTCTTAGAAATGCAAAGAAAACATAATGATTAAAGTATAAATTTTACATTAATAAATATTGACTTTTTAATATTCAGCAGCATTAATAAAACACATGTACCATTTTATTCAAGACAACAATTTACACAAAAGTTTACAAAATGTTAAAAATAGTTCATTCCTATTTACAATTGAAATATCATTCATATATACCCCTGTCTTAACTCATCACCACTTTCTGTTTTCTAATCTATACTAATAAACGGCAAAGCCCTCACTCACTCACTGACTGACTGACTGACTGACTGACTGACTCATCACTAATTCTCCAACTTCCCGTGTAGGTAGAAGGCTGAAATTTGGCAGGCTTATTCCTTACAGCTTCCTTACAAAAGTTGGGCAGGTTTCATTTCGAAATTCTACGCGTAATGGTCATAACTGGAAGCTGTTTTTCTCCATTTACTGTAATGGAGATGAGCTTGAAACCCGTGGGGGCGGAGTTTCGTCTGACATCATCACGCCACCTACGTAATCACGCAGTACGTAGAAAACCAGGAAGAGGCCCAAAAAGCACTTTAGAAAACATGCATTATATAATTGAGAAGGCAGCGAAACAATAAGAAGCGAGCGAGTGATATATACAACCATATTCATGAGTTCTGCTACTTCGGAAACAAAGCACAGTGTAAACCTACACTTTAAATTAAGTTCATAGACAGGCTGCCGCTGG
>JANRMT010062796.1:54585560-54597229 GCA_026402145.1 Polypterus bichir lapradei
GCACAAAGTCGCCTCTTGCGGGACTTGAAAGTATCTCTCTGAAAAAGTCACGTCTCGTCCCAGGCTAAAAAGTCTTGTCTCATCCCAGGATTTTTTTATATAATAGAGAGAGATGTGTGTGTGTGTGTGTGTGTGTGTGTGTATATATAATATGTGCCTCTACAGGAAGCTATTGTAATGACCTAAAAAAGAGAAATCACCATCTTTGACACCTGACTTTACTCCTGCCAGCAGAGAGTTACAGTTGTCCCTAAATGGCAAGGCCAAAACCTGGACCAGGGGTTGAGCTGCATACTCTGTCAGATAGGGTTTGATCTCATATAGAGTAAATCAGCAAAACCAATAGACCACTGCAGCATAAAAGTCAACTTGTCATCAATCAGGACCCCAATTTTGTGTGCACACTTAGCGGGTGTTGGTGATAATGAGCCGAGCTGAACAATGATTGGTATTAAATAGATGGATGAGCCAGGATAACAAGGAGGTCTGTTATTGCCAGGTTCAGGTGAAAATGGTGTTCCTTTATCCAGGTTGTATTATCAGTGAGTCATGCAGAGATTCCCTCTGTAGATGGATTAATAGATACAGCTGTATATCATCAGTATAACACTGATAAGAAAAAACATGGGACATGATAATAGAACCTAGTGAAGGGCCCAGCCAGCACTGAACCTTAGGGCACCCCACTTCTTGCCTGGCACACCCTTGATATCACTCCTCACTGGGACATACAGTAGGATCTGCTAGGAGGTAGGACTCAAACCACCTGTGGGAAATCCCAGTGATGCCCAGTGAAGAACTCTGGGACACACAAATGTTAAAAAGTTTTTTTCTTTATGCAACAAACCATAGACACATAGAATACATTACCAAGTTGTGTGGTGGAGAGCAGGACTTTAGGGAACTTCAACTCTTTACTTGATGTTATTTTGGACAAGCTTATTGGGCTGAATGGTTAACGTTCTAATAATGCCAAATTCAAAGAGAATGGCAGAAGGATCTGATGGTTGTCTGATGAGGACAGATGACATGTGGTAGCTCTGGCCAGCCGTGACATGTCTGTAATAATAAGTAGTGCTTCCTCAATGGAATGGCCTCTCTTGAAGCCTGACTGATTAGGGCCAAGCAGTATGTTCTTAGTATCAATTCATCACAAACTGAACAGCAGGCACACTATTGCTCATTCACAGCAGGGCCAATTCAGGGTTGCTTATCTGCCTAACTTGCTTGTGTTTAGGACAAGGAGCAAAAAAACAATGTACTTGGGGAAAAAACACACAGACACGCAAAGCAGATGAAAGCTGTTCAAAGATAATGATGAGGCTGGGTTTCAAAGCCTGGCCTGTGGAGCTCATTGGCAGCCATACCAACTATTTTGCCATCACACCTCCCAGAAAAAAAGCACACACACTTTTTTCCAGTTGCAGTCAGCCATAGACGCAGGAGCTTGGGGATTGAAGTCAAGTTTTTTTTTGTTTTTATATCAACCTCTTGAGTCTTGCATGTCTAAGTATTCCTGTACTGCATTATACAGTGCATCTGGAAAGTATTCACAGCGCATCACTTTTTCCACATTTTGTTATGTTACAGCCTTATTCCAAAATGGATTAAATTCATTTTTTTCCTCAGAATTCTACACACAACACCCCATAATGACAACGTGAAAAAGGTTTACTTGAGATTTTTGCAAATTTATTAAAAATAAAAAAATTGTGAAAGCACATGTACATAAGTATTCACAGCCTTTGCCATGAAGCTCAAAATTGAGCCTGTTTCCCCTGATCATCCTTGAGATGTTTCTGCAGCTTAATTGGAGTCCACCTGTGGTAAATTCAGTTGATTGGACATGATTTGGAAAGGCACACACCTGTCTATATAAGGTCCCACAGTTGACAGTTCATGTCAGAGCACAAACCAAGCATGAAGTCAAAAGAATTGTCTGTAGACCTCCGAGACAGGATTGTCTTGAGGCACAAATCTGGGGAAGGTTACAGAAAAATTTCTGCTGCTTTGAAGGTCCCAATGAGCACAGTGGCATCCATCATCCGTAAGTGGAAGAAGTTTGAAACCAGGCACCGCTCATCACCAGGCCAATACTATCCCTACAGTGAAGCATGGTGGTGGCAGCATCATGCTGTGGGGATGTTTTTCAGCGGCAGGAACTGGGAGACTAGTCAGGATAAAGGGAAAGATAACTGCAGCAATGTACAGAGACATCCTGGATGAAAACCTGCTCTAGAGCGCTCTTGACCTCACACTGGGGCGACGGTTCATCTTTCAGCAGGACAACGACCCTAAGCACACAGCCAAGATATCAAAGGAGTGGCTTCAGGACAACTCTGTGAATGTCCTTGAGTGGCCCAGCCAGAGCCCAGACTTGAATCCGATTGAACATCTCTGGAGAGATCTTAAAATGGCTGTGCACCGACGCTTCCCATCCAACCTGATGAAGCTTGAGAGGTGCTGCAAAGAGGAATGGGCGAAACTGGCCAAGGATAGGTGTGCCAAGCTTGTGGCATCATATTCAAAAAGACTTGAGGCTGTAATTGCTGCCAAAGGTGCATCGACAAAGTATTGAGCAAAGGCTGTGAATACTTATGTACATGTGATTTCTCAGTTTTTTTTATTTTTAATAAATTTGCAAAAACCTCAAACAAACTTTTTTCACATCGTCATTATGGGGTGTTGTGTGTAGAATTCTGAGGAAAAAAATGAATTTAATCCATTTTGGAATAAGGCTGTAACATAACAAAATGTGGAAAAAGTGATGCGCTGTGAATACTTTCCGGATGCACTGTATGTGCATCATCTGTACCTGTCTATGTGCCACAAGGCTACCCATTAAGTCTATTCAATACAAAAACAGGTTCATGGTCATTTCATATTGCATGATTTTTTCAGCAATTTTTGGTCATTTATAATCTTAGCAGGCCAGGGCAGTCAAGGTGGGCTCCTCTGACAACCGTGTTGTAGTGTGACATACCCACTGAGTTTGTCCATTCCGCCTGCAACTTGTACCAAACAGATTTCTTTTTTTCTTAAGTTGCTGGGACAGCCTCATGTAAACGTAAGAGCTGAAAACTAAGGAGCACACATGGAATTAAAATGCAAATAATGCAAGTGCAAAGAATTGACTTTGCAAAGAAAAGCAAGGTTCGTCTGTCTTTAGTCACATGTTTTACATATTACGACAGAATGAAAAAAAATATTAAAAAGGGCAGGGATTGTGGCTGAACCTGTCATGCCTGTAAACCATTCACACAGCACTGGCTCCATCAGGCAGCACATTATTGGCTGTCACAAAAAGGAGCAAGCTCACAATTCTCTGAAAATGTGAAACTACAGAAAAGTCACGACGCAGCTGTTGAATTTGACATACCCTTCAGTCTCTAGGTGTGTAATCTGGCGTCCTCAGGCAACTAGACTAGCAGCTGCAGTCATCAACATGGACATCCTCTCTGACTAGAAGTCATATATTGTAATACTGGATTTAGAAGATGTCTCCTTTTATGTACAAGATAAAGAAAGCTTGCAGCACATCTGTGTTTTTTTCCTTGTCTTGTAATTTATTAGTTGAGACAGAATAAACCTGCAACAGTCTGGATGGCTTGTGGTGTATTGAGTAAACTCCTCAGAGAGTGTTATATCATCACCAACAGAGTGCATCCTGGTCCAGCATTTCCCTGTAGGTGTCCAATGTGTTAATTTCCATGACAACACTGGCAGACCCCTTTTATTAAAACAGCACATAAAGCCAGCAGTCCAGGATTTGCTTGTTTTTATATTTGTGTCATTTCTCTTCATCCCTAACCAAACCTGGCACTAATCTTCAATGGGCTGACCTGCGCATGCTCTGCATAAAATGGCTGGGCTTTGGCATGGCACAGAACTGATATATGCCACTGACTTGAACTTCACTAAACTCTTGCTGTGAAATGCCAGAAGAAGGATAAGACAGATAATCATTGAAGAAGAAAAGCTGAGGGTGAAGAATGAAAAGTACTCAGAGCCCAGTCATAGACCCAGAAGCTTGGGGATTGAAGTCAAGTTTTTCTTGCTTTTATATGAACCTCATATTATTAGGACCAGATTTTTGGGGATTATAAACAGGAAATCCTGTTCCATTTACAGTGGATTTTTGGGCAGTTTCAGTCCAGATGCTATTTAACAGCACTATAACTTCAAACAAGCTGTCGGTTAAGAGCTGCAGCGTGTGTGAAATTTGACAGCACCACAGCACACCAGAGCTCCCCTGCCGCTTGAAGAGAGTGCACGTCTGGCGTCAAGAAGCTGGGCCAAGAACTCCAAACTTTTTCAAGGTTAAGAGATGCCTTTCTTTGCAGGGCTTGTAAGATCATGCTGCCAGGAAGATAGAATATTTGTAACTGCCTCATTGGGGTAAAGAGTTTCACAGTCCCAGGGTTAGAAAGGCTCAAATATATGTGACCGCTAAGTTGGTGCTGCTATGATGGCCATTTCAGATTAACCTTCAGGACTGCTGCAGGTGTCTCAAATGTGACGGCTCCTTGGTATGAAGACAGCTGCAGAGTAAATAGGAAACAACTTCAAAATCTGGCCTGTCATAACATTTGAAAGAAGAACAAAAGGTAATTCTGCGTTGGTCTGGCGCCCTGCCCAGGGTTTGTTCCTGCCTTGCACCCTTGTGCTGGCTGGGATTGGCTCCAGCAGACCCCCGTGACCCTGTGTTAGGATATAGCGGGTTGGATGATGACTGACTGACAACAGGTAATTTAATTTCATACTTCTATTTGAGAGGGTCAGAAGGTTAATCGGGGGTGAAAAGAAGAGTAGTCCGGTCTCAGCAGAGGTCACACACAAAAACTGCAAACTCCAAAATCAGAATCAAAGTCAGAAGCAAACAAAAGTTGCAACTGAAGTAAATATCGATTCAAAGTAATTGCAAAACAAACTATAGGCTAAAGACACATTTGGATGAGCTTGAAAATGCAAGGGTATGTTTTCATATAGTTGACTGGGGAATGTAATGACTGTTGGGAACTTGCTAAATTTCTGTCAAATACCAGTTTTGAAAGGCCAAACAAAATAAGTCCCAGTCAAAATGTTTGTAGAAAATGGGTTATACTAGACTACTAATAAATTATCTCTAACCACAGCAATTTGAAAATGCTACTGGTACAGAGTCATTATTTATCTTAAAACCTTCACTACAGCGCCACCATCTTTTATAGTAATTGTTTGATGATGTCAGCTGTCGTAATATTTTTAATCATATGGATAACATCTGTGCTAAGAGCAAAAGAGTGTGAGGCTTGAAAAAACAGGCCGGGGCCTCCTAACCTGCCTGGAATAGGCCTCAATCCAGGTGGCCTGACCTTTCAACTTTACAGGCTTTGGTCTACACAGGCCCAAACAGGGAATACAGTTTAAAAAATTCAACACTAACTGAAATGTCCCAAAATAAAATTGTGGCTTGTAAAGACAATCCAAACAAAAAATCAAAATGAAAAACATTCAATTAGACGCATACATTAAATATTCATTTATGGGAGCCCACAAAAAAATAGCTGATCTTCACAACCCATACTGTGATTTTCCTGGTGTCTGGAAAGCCCTGGTTTCGCAATTGCCATTTGCCATATAATGTTTGATTTTTGATAGTTGCTAATATTTATGGAAATAAGATAAATGATTTAGCATCAGAAGTTGCTTTGAGTCTTGTGTTGCACAGTTAATTTTCGGGGTTTGAACGGTATGATTGGGTTTGAGGTCTGTGATGGGTGGGCACCTTACCTTAAGTTAGCTACTGCATCAGGTATATTTGATTTTAAATCTCTGGTTTTGCATATTAATGTCTGTAATAGTTTGAGCCTTTATTTCTTAAAGCTTTAGAGGCCAATAGTCTATAATAAAAGTCTAGGAGGTGGTCCAGCAGGGAGAACTCAACTCAAAGTGATAAAATCAGTTTAATGAAATGAGAAAACTCAACAATGAATTCCACTGAGTACGTTTCAGTTCTTTATTCCTCACACAATGCTTTACACAGCTGGTAAAATGCATTGTCACCACCATTATATACTACGGCCTCCTTGACCCTAGATGGACTGGGAGTACATGGGTGAACCATTTCATGTGAGGTCAGTCAGAAGAGACGTGTTACAGGAACCAAAAAAAAAAAAAAAAAACCAAATGTGTGTTTTTAGGAAAGTAAACCTCAACGTTTTGCAATTTATTTATTTATTTTTTTACATTTTTAGGTTATTCCAGGAATTAATTGGAAAATGCTTGGGTCAAGGGCATATGTGAACAAAGCTGGAGTCATGTATCTTGGGAAACGCAACCTGGCAGTCTCCCAGGTCAATGCTTACTATTAATTATCTGAAATTGTCTGGATCTGCCCTAAATATAAAAGCCAGGAAACCTTGGAGAAGTATACGAAATGTTACAGAGGACCACACATTAGACAAGCTGAGAAGTTATATGTGTTTCAAAGCTGCATCCTTATGTGCTGCAGTTAGTATAATCCTTGGATTTCAAAGCTCTGTTCCTCTTGTCTCATTCAATCAAATAAGGAAAGGTGTCTCTAAATGGTGAAAATGTCTTGATGTTAAAGATCAATTCCTTAAGAGCGTAGCCATCTGAAACCAATGCACTGCCTTGGTATGGCAGGAGAGACTCAGAAGAATATATAGAAGTCTACACCCAGCTCGATTGCTGCCGTGGTTGGCTGTGTAAGGTTAGCTACCTGTTGAAAAGTGTCTGAAAACTGGGCTGAGAGTGAAATAAGAGAGTTACTCGCCAGGCCAAGGTGGAAGTTGTTGAGCCAGATCACCTCCGATTCACAACTGCAGTTATCAGCCATTAGAAGGAGCAGTAAGCTGTGAAATGAAGGGCTTTTGCCACTTGTCTGGTGGGTATTGGGTGGGTATTACCATAAAAGTAGAGTAGCATCTTTGTGTTTGTCTCTGTTTTCTTCAGTTTCTGTTCATAGTATCGGTTTATGTCTTTGTGAATCTAATACATTGTGCTAAAAAAAGTAAATGAATAAAGAACAAGCAGAGCAGTTCACCGTTGCCACTTATTAAACTGTTTTAGGCACCATTAAAGCCACTGGTCACCAGCCTTTCATGCACTTTTTGTGATCCAGGCCTCTTATTTGTGAGCTTCATCATAACATAACATAATTTGATCAGACCCTCTTAATCCATTTCAAGGTGACAGGGGCCAGAGCCTATCCAGGCAACATCACACACATAACAGGAGTCAAACCCTAAACTATCCATGGAAGATCCTGCTCAATCACACACTCACGCGGTAGCAGTTTAAATTGCCATTTAACCTAATGTGCACATATTTAGGATGTGAGTTGTAAACTCAAAGAAAAATCTATACATACAACATGGGATTTGAACCTAGAATATGTAATCAGTGAAGACTCAGCACTAACTACTGCATATATCGATCAAGGAAATTACAGAGCTATTCTGACATGCTTGAAAGGGGATAAAAGCACACAGTTCAATTTTCTTCCTGGAAATCAAACAACACCAGTGGCCCAAATCCATCCTTGTAGTAAAGAAGACATTGTCCTCCTTGTAGAATCTTACATAGACAAGAAATGTATGTCAACCATATGGAAGTAACCACATCTGTGTATAAATTTGTCTTAAAAGATGGTCTCATCTTTAGTTACAATAACGAACAAACACAATCTGTTTACTCATTTAAAACTAATAACTCATTTTTAAAGTAATGCCAGGCAGTGTGCATAGTGATTAGGGCTTTGGAGTTTCAAGCTCCATGGTTGTGGGTTCAAATCCCACTAGTGATACTGTGTGACCACGAGCAAGTCACTTCACCTGCCTTTGGTCTAATTCAAAAAAGAAAAGAAATTGTTTCTCAAATGTTGTAAGACACTTTGGATAAAGATGTCAGTCTAATAATACCACACAAACTATTGTTTTGCAAAAATAACATCGTTTCCAGCTTAAAGTTTGTCAAAAGTCATCTTAACACTCCACACTGCCACTGATCAAGCTCATGAAGAATACACAGATGGCGTAAAAAGGGCGCAGCACACCAGCTTGACAAAATCATCTCAATGGTGAAGTACAGTAAAGGAAGCTTCATGATTTGAAACAGCTTGCCATTATTGAGGAGCAAATGAATTCCAAAGTTTCTGAAGACCTCCTAAAAGGGTGGCTGTTCTCCAATTGAAGTTCAGGAGAAGTTAGATGACGGAGCAGGGCAAGGACCCTAAAACTTTGAGGTAAATCTACTACACACTGCTTCAAAAAAAGAATGTAGAGTGATCCAGTCAGAGCCTAATTGAGATTCTTCGGAATCACCAGAAGAGAGCTGTTCACACCAGTCAGCCTAATAAAATGGCTGAGATGAAGCAGTTCTGGAAGGATGAATGGTCCAAAATTCCTCCTAAACAATGTGCAGTTAACAGCAGATCTTGTTTGAGGGTAAAGAAGGTTCAACCGCTTATCAAATCCAAGGATTCACTTACTTTTTCATAGCACTATGTGCATGTTTGATGGTTGTGTTTAGTAAAGGCATGAAAGATTAGAATTGAGTATGTGTTAACAGTGTAAGCATATTGTGTTTGAAGATCAAATCACATTTTATGATCAATTCCGATAGGTTTGCATACTTTTTCTTGCCACTGTACTGATGAAATAATTTTAGGACATTTTGCAAGGTTGTTGTTTCATTTAATGTGCAGGCAGGGTAGCTCTCAAAACAGTTTCTTCCCCAAAGTTAGTGTTTCAGGATGCATTTCCTCAGTGTGAGCAAGTGATAAGAACATTAGAATCTGACAGATGAGAGACCATTCAGCACTTGGCTAACAGTTACGTTTTCCAGTATTTCAAAATATTTCCTGACCTTTTTAAGGTACATTTGCATAAAATGTGAAAGCACCTCTTCTTGTCATTTTGTCTGTTTATCTGCTTGAAAGAAATCAACTCCCAGTGGACAAGTTTAGTTGAGGTTTGGTACACTTTAGGGAAATGTGTCAAGAAGGTTCCATTTTCATTGAGATATCTGAAATAAGTATCTCTTAATTTCAAAATCTCCCATTTTAAAAGGCATTGACAAATGTACCAAATCGTCTTTACGACCTCAATTACTGGCTAATGTACTCTTTCAGATTCATCTTTCATCTTATCACATGTCTGATTGTCACTACTGACACCCAAACAAATCCCCCAGGACAAGTGTTTAAAAGGGCTGCAGAGTCACACGTGGCCACAGCTTGTTGTCACGTCACCTGGTCGGTCAATGGACTTTTTAACTATCCATGGGTGTTTAGTCCAGTGTAGTTTGTTTTGATTGGGCAAATAATAATCAATCCACATTTGCCATAATGTTTTTAAGAAGGAGGGTCACAGTTCCATGTAACAGTTTGAGCAACTTTTCAAAGTTTCAAGACCAAACACCAGTTATCAGTGAAGAGATCAGTAATATCACAACTAAACTCTTTGGAAGGCAGACAACAATGTTAACTTCTCTTTTTGAAGACATTTGTTCACAGTTACCTCCGACTTGCCAGCAGTTTTTTTTGCTCACACATGTCCCAGAGCCCCCCAGGGTTTATAGTCACATGGTCTACATCACATTCATCAAGGCGCCAACTGCAATGATGGCATTTTTCATTCAAGGAACGGCAAAACGCAGCTTGGTAGGAAACAGTAAGAAAAATAAGCACCTCAAAATGAAATGAGGGCCAGTGGGATCTGTCATCAGCACTGACAGGAAGCAGGAAACGGAGAGTCCGCCCATCGACAGTCACGGATTTGGGGAAACAAAAAGAAAGAAAAAACCACTATTCTTTCATCCGTGTCAATAATACAGCAGGATACTGCGCACATTTGGAAAGGAATCCCTCCACCCGACATTGCAGTTCACTGCCACTATTTTCAGCTGCTTGCGCATTTTTTTTCCTTCACACAGCTTGACATGGCCCCTTTCTGCTTTGCCAGATGAAGTCTGCTTTAAGGTCAGTCTTGATCTTAGTGGCCGCCAGCACTCCTCCAGTCTTGTAAGAATGAAAACAAGCAAATCCTTAGAGGCACACGTCAAAGCACGTATTGAAGCAAACTTGAACATATGGCCCAGACTTGAGTCTGAATGATGGATTTGTTTGCTGTTTTATTGGATGCCTTGTTCCAATTGCCTGTTTTTTCTGTGCTGATTTTTCTGTCAGCTGTCCATTTTCTGCTCACACAACACTAAGAGACGCAGGACATCATCGGACATGGGCTTACTGCCATGAATGTGCTCTTATAGACCCCACTTTGATACTTAAAAAGGATGATTTAACCTTGTATTCGCACACCCCCTTAGTCCAAGTCAAGGTGGCAGGGGGCCAGAGGCTGTTTGTTGTACTACTGTTGAAGTAACTTTTTATTGTTAACCTGGCATGTTCAGCCTGATTTCTGTGCCATGGGACTGGCTGAAAAGAAAAGAAAAATCTTAGTGACTGTAAGAAGCATGAATTGAACTTGTTAATGTGTTTTGTTCTTTGTGCTGTTTAACTGGTTTCACTAATTGGTCTTGTTAAACTGTGTGATTTTATTAAATGTTTAAAACATTTTAAACTTCATCAATATCTGTAATAGTAATCTGTAACTGGCACCAACAACGCCAGGTGCAAGGCTAGGATCAAATCCTAGACGGGGTGCTTGTCTATCACAGAATGAAATATTACTAAAGTAAAATTTGGTTCAGAGTGAAAAATTCAGAATTGGCCATGTAGCCCAAGAATTATGGAAAATGGAAACTGTTGATATAGCCAATTACTTAGGATCTGGTGCGTTTGTGTCGATCCATCTTCTAACCCAGTTATTCAATTTACCATCATACTGCACTTTAGCCTGTCCCAGAATTTTCGAGCACAACCCAATCCATTACATGATATCATTAGACATATACATTAAACTTATGCATATATATATACAGTATATATATATATATATATATATATATGTATATACGTTCGTTGCATTTGTAGTCTGAGTCCCAACCTGAATTGTGTGGGTGGTTACCTACCAGGTAACGCTTGTGGTTGGTCTGCAATTTTGACATTAAACTATGCAACATTTCATGATCTGCTTCTCACAACTGAAGAGGGCACCGTGGCGGATGTTTGCCGAATGGCAGACCAACCACAAGCGTTACCTGGTAGGTAACCGCCCACACAATTCGGGGGGAGGGGAGAGGGGAGCAGTAGAGTGTGTAATAGTGACCTGAAGGGGGCACCACAGAGTTCCAAACACAACCTTCACAGACACAAGTCCTGTGCACTTCCAGTACCTGGACATTGTCCATATGAAGCACTTCCGGGTCAGGTAGAAGCCCCATAAAACTGGGATCATGGATCCCTGCAGCACCCTTTGCAGCGTCCATGGGACCAAACCCAGCATGCCCTGTTGATGTCTGTATGGGTACTGAAGCCCAGGGATACTGCCATCTAGAATATCGGGGAAACTGTAGCCTTGTCTAGTTCCTTGTCTAGCCATGTCCTTCCATTGTATTGGCCTCTCAGCAGCTCATTGATTAATCCCAGCCAGGATGTCAATAAACTCTTTGTATTCTTAGTATCTTCTGCCAGTTTCCTAGCAAAGGCAGCTATTATTCTGCCAATCAAGGATTCCAACCTTCATATACAGTATATATATATA